>QLNU02015360.1:277323193-277333324 GCA_006491805.2 Dysdera silvatica
CATCCTGGATTCGAACCGTGGGTCCTCCTCAAGCGCATTGTTGTCTTGTGTTGACCACATTTTGGCAAATTGTGTTATCTCATGAGGTAATAATACTCTTAACACTTTTTGAGACACGGAGAAAGCCGCTATTACCTGTCCCTCATCTCGCCTAGCGTGTCCAAGACACTGGCTAAAACGAGGGACCTGGTCAATCCGATGGGAAAGCGCCTTTTCCACACAAGCCCCAGTTTGAGCCGTAATTAAAAACGCGGGTGGCAAAAAATGCTATAGTATTCTTTAATATTGTTTCAAACATGAGGCAAGGCTTTTGGACCACCTTGTATATCTGAAAATTTATCAAATATTCACTAGATAAATAACCTCAAAATAATGTACAATGTTACTATATAAATGCAGTTATTCATGGTAACTTTATACCATCTTCTGATTTTTAATGTGTTTGGTTTTAAAGAGCTGCATATGGTCTACTGCTGCAATCCGATGGCAAGATTGTAAAGCTAACTTTCTGTAAAGAAAATGAAAAAGTGTTGAAAGTAACTTGGCAACATTATGCACAGCTAATTTAG
Source organism: Dysdera silvatica (assembly GCA_006491805.2). Lineage (NCBI taxonomy): Eukaryota > Metazoa > Arthropoda > Arachnida > Araneae > Dysderidae > Dysdera > Dysdera silvatica. The sequence continues at coordinate 277,323,763 of QLNU02015360.1, forward strand.
TTATGCAGCTGTTTCTTCTGAGGCTATGAATTCTCTCTAAAACACTGTTTGCAGGCTTCATTTGAATGCTATTTTGAAGTCGATATGTAGATGAAGTGGAACTGCAAATGAATTTTCAAATATTCGGAATATCATTTATTTTTAATTTTCAAATTTTTTAAGGTCTTTGACCGTAAAAATTCAAATTGAAGTATGAATTGATAAAGTGTAAAAAATGCACATCTATATGAGAAACATGTTAACTGTTAGGCTGACTCCTGTCCTAATAAAATGCTGTTATAAATTTTTTTGGTTTTATAATGTCATAAAAATTCAATCAACCAATGTTTCTTTCATTATAAATTATGCATGGCCCTGTGGTGGTGTAGTGGTAATGTTTTTGCGTAGCGTACGGTTATTTCGGGTTTGACTCCCATAAAAAAGAATTCTTACTAACTGCTCACCGTTGTCTGTGAGTTGATTCTCCAGCCCCTACGCGGGTTTGATTTCTTGGAAAATTGTAGATCCCAGTACAGCATGACCCATGCTGTCCTTGTGTCGTAAAACTCACAAATATCAATTACACAGTAGCACATTGACAATTTTCAGGAACACAGGAAAAGATAATGGGACCTTTTTTTTAGCCATCTAAAATGTTGGAATATACTATGTCCCTTTGATTATACAGCTTCTTTATTACAGGGTCACTAGGCAGCACCCAATAAGACCACGGATATTGTTCCTTTTTATTTGGTAAATTAATAGATAATGCATTCAGTTTTTAATGATATCAGGAACGTGTCAACGTTTTGAAGAGCGTGTGTGGTGGTGGTGGGGTGTCCTTTTCAGCCAAAAGCTCATGCCACAATCTCTTGTTACAAATCCCCAACAGTTATTATAAAATGTTACTTAAGTAGTTAAAATAAAATTGATCACAAAATAACAACTATTTGAACGATTTACAATTTTGATTTTGCAGAACACCATGCTTTAAGATTGATGGTTTCACAGAACCTGAAAGAAAATGTACAGGTAAAGAGACCAATTTTTTTTAGCAATAGATATGCTATTGGGCACTGTCAAAGCAATATTCAATGGATGGTGCCAGCATCTATTGACAGGAAATGAAATTAGAATCCAGAGTTGTTTCAGCTTTGCGACATTAGTAACGATGTTTAATGTTACTTTTGAACATTGGTTCTCATTGGGTTTTTCCATTCTGCGGGACTACTCTGATGAAGGGTTTTCCAGAAATTTCAAGTATAAAAAAGAGACAGAAACATAACATCGTCATTACTCCTGATGAAGGACTGCTGCTGATGCGTCCGAAAGCTTGAGTGATCTTTTTCATTGCTATTTTACCAGTGTTTAACCTTTTTATGTAATTTCCTCCCTGGTACCCTGTATTTTATTTCTAAGTTATTTTTGAAGTTAAAATTTTAATACTGCGATGGTGGTGGCGAAAGGTATATTTTGCCCCTCCTCCTTCGAGAGGGGGGGAGGGACAAAAACCCGTTCCGCCTCTTGGCCTGTATATGAATGATTGAACAAATGTGTGTGTTTTAAAATTGTTTAAACATTCATTATATCAGTTCTGTAAACGAACAATAACTTCAATGCAGCCTGTGGAGAATTCAGATTGAAACTAAAATAATCCTGGATATTTTTATATTTTATTATGTTTAATCGTAGACATTGTATATGCACTGCTTGACAGTTTGTTTGTTTGGCTTTTTTATGGCGCAAGAGCATCTGGGCTATACTGCGCCACTGCTTGACAGAGAAAATGCCACATCATGAAGACGTAATGCAGTGCCATGCAAATTTCAGAATGGATGTATGTGTGCAAGTTGTACAAATGATTAAAATTTCTGTATAATCACACAAACCGTGTGTATTATATTAGTAGACAACCAACACATGAAATTGCCATTCAAGCTGTCTTCATGGCTACTAAAAAAGTGAATGGTTTTGATAAATTACAAGTCATAACATGTTAAAATCAAAACATTTATGTTCTTTTTTCCTTGACTTATTTTAAGATCTATATTCAATATTGGCTGTGAAGCAAGAACATTTCTTAGATGAAATAGATGTCAAGTCTAATGAAAATTGATAAAAAAGTTGCAACAGCTTTTATGTATTATCTTCATAGAAAAACTTGAAATGTCCTTACGTTGTAAAATATGAGAGGAAATAAAATATTTTTTTTGTTTATAATAGTTTATCCTAAAAAAGCAATGCAGTGTAAAAGACATGAAAAATAAAATGCAAATTATGTATCTTTATAGCCATTAACTTGTTTGAAATAATTGTACTTGTTTATTAACCATCATCTTGATAATGAACTAACTGGATGTACACAGATTTTTTTTCTTGGTTCCTGAATCACGAGTGCTAAAAAGTTCATCAAAAAATGAAGAAAACTGTTTCCTTATAAAGATTAGGTTATAAATTGATGTTCTATTCTTGGAAATATTTTCCACACCTTAAATATATCAAAATTATTATTTCCTACATGAATATGAAACATCGTTTCCACCATACATAACATTACTCAAAATACGAGTACAATCTTGCAGTAAATAGTTACAATTATTACAATATGCATGGAGGGATATAGCCTTAAATTTAGGGCGTACAGAAAATAATTTAGTTTGCTATCATCTTGCCAGAGGGAAAAGTCGAGGGACAATGGTGTATGTAGAGGTTTAATGGGGGTCATAACCCCTCATTTAGTTTTGATTGTTGGAGACAACGTTGTATACATAAAAAAGTGTAGCCTTGTAAATTTTTAGCAAAAAGCAACTGGGTCATTCCACGTCAAGTGATCCAATGGGAAAACCTCACCCTGTTGAATTTTTTCCCAATTTGTCTCATTTGATGTACTTACTACCAAAGACAGTAAGAAATCCAAATTTTTAGATTTTTAACTGCAGTATTTTTTAAATTATAGGCCTCTGAAATTCGGAAAAAAAGCATGATTTTCTGCTTGTGTGCAATTACAAAAACTATTATTACTCAAGCAGAACTGGGCAGTATCTGTGGGCACTGTAGTAGCCTTCAAGCCACAGCTTCCTTTCATACTCCATTTCACAGCGCAAACTTATTTTTTAGTCTCAAACAATTTTTCACTTTTCAGGTAATAAAATAGTGTGTTGCTAAATTTTTTTTCCGGGTCGCTATTACTTTTTTTTAATTTAAAATCAAAGTCTTTATAAATATGTGTAAACACCCTCTGTACACCACCTACTTGCAGGGTACATATAACTTTCCATTCAAAGGAATAATACGTCTGCAGTGGAAAGTGAGCAAGTTTTGATGATAGAAGCTAATTTGCGTATTTCAACAATTTTAGCTTCTCAAGAGGAAATCAGGGAAGAGGTTTCAAAATTACAGAAAAAGAAACAAAGAACTTGATATTTACGAAATTTTACTTTTTCAATGAAACATTTGACTTTTCATCTTTATCATACTCATTCTCATTCATTTGATTAAACTATTTTTTACCTATTATAAAACTCATGTGAAAACCAATTTTCCTGTACAAAATATAAAATTGTGGTGTTCACTTACTTTCTGCAAAACTGGTGCAAAAGGTTTGGTACTTGCGTATTAACGGGTCGTCAACGCCATTGTACTAGAACTTGCAATTGTTTCATGGGACAAAAATCGTAACTTGGAAACACTATTTTGGATTTTATCATAAAAATGCCTTTAAAATCGGTACATCACTGTCATTTTGTTTGTTGTTTAATTATTATGCAAGTATTTTTACGTTAAGTATTTTTTCATGCAATTAGTGCACTTACCTGAATCACAGGGACTGAATTGGGGGAGACCTCCCACTCGTCGCTTCGCGACTCGGGTCTGGTTGGATCTCATTCGATGTGCGCAGCTTGAATCAGTAAAATGTTGAATCAATATTATGTTGAATTTGTATTTTTTATTTTTATATTCATGCTTCAAAAGCTTGGCATAATTCTAAGATCAGGGGCCGCTAAAACGTAATATAACTATAATACGTAAGTACCAAGGTGGGTTGAAATTCCCGGAAACTTATATCCTTCCCACCTCGTTACTGAAAGGAGGTAATAGATTCCCATTTGTTGCTCGGAAGTTCAAACAAACGCATTGTGACAGCAATTTACACATTCATTTCTTATTTAAAAGTCCAAACCGGAAAATCAATGCCACAAATTCACACTTTCAAAGACGACAAAGCATCCAAAGACGTACGATTTTTTACGAACAATTACGATGAAAACTGCTATCACTTACAATTTTTTCCAATCCTTACATTTCTAGGGGAAAACAGTTGTCGCTGACGGCCCATTAATACTTAAGTACCAAAGGTTTTTTTCTTTTACAAAACTGATGCGAAAGTTTTTTTCCCTGTACAAAACCGATAATGAAAGCAATTTTTCCTGTTACGAACCTGATACAAATGGTATTGGTGAGAGTGTGATTACTGTATAAGTGCATAAACATATAGTGTTAAGTCACATTATTGGGAATACTTGCATGTTGTTTCAAAGGGGGACACATATTGCTCTGTAACAATGCAGGTGCTTTATTTATAAAAAATCTTTTTGCAGGAAATAAAAGAGCGTGAGTTCACTGAAAATTCTTGAATTTTTTACTGAAAACTGCTGAAAATTCTTGACTTTTTTACTGATGACTACTTTCTCAGGTTGGCATCTCTGCATATATACAGTAAAAACCCTTAACACACGCCTCAGATATGGCTAATCAATTTAATGGTCAGATACCCTCTCCTTAAGGCATGCAAATCAAGATTTTGAATCCATTATGAATATAGGGAGTTCTATGGTGATGCTACAATAGAATCCTTGGCTGTTTGGCTATTTGTAACAATGACAAATAAATATTATTATTAAAACAAAAAATGTCCATGTTCCTACCACATGCTGCTTCAGATATGTGTCCATAAGCTCAGTTGAAGTGGAGAGATTTTTTTCACAATATAAAATGCTATTGACTGATGAATGTCAAAATTTCACGTTTGAAAATTTAAAAAAATGTAATGTCCAATAAGAGGAGATGGGTTATTCGAATAAACCAATCTAAAATTGTCTTGTAAGTAAAAAATTTCCATTTCAGATACTAAAAAAAAATGCATTATTAAGTTTTGTTTTTTTCAATAACGTCTACTACTATTCTAATTTTAAGACAGTAGAGGAAATATGTGCATTGGATTCCCATAACCAGTCTTCAGAACTTAAGTTTAATTGCCCTTTTTCACTGATTTAAACGTCTTTTTTCATAATTTAAAGTATCCTTTTTAATGCATATTTTAAACTTTTTAAGTGCCCTTTTTAGTGCCTAAATTTCCGGTCTTTCATGATAACAAAATTGGAATCCTTAGAAAATACATTTTTATAAATATTCATTTAACTTTATTCACAGAATATATATTTATGCACATTTGCATACTTTTATTTTCTAAGCATATCAAATCTCAAATTTTGGTTTTATAATTTACCCCCCACCCCCAAAGTGTTTTTGTAGAATTACTTGCGTATTACAATGGGAAAATTGACTGAACCCTCCCCCCTCATATATTTAGCTGAAGAACCCCCAGAATTTTTTTCTGGCTGTGCCACTGTTTACTCTAATGCTGAACCACAACATAATTCTGGATTGAAGGATAGAGAGCAAAAAATCTTTCTTTTTCAACAAAAAAAAATCCTAGGAATTCCATGAAACTTAACCCCGATGACGAAGATCTGGCCCCCTTTGATACCATCATTGCTAACGAAGTTCTTTAGGGAAAACCAGGGAGGGGTCTGCAGCATTATTTGGAATTAAAAAGGGATCTGTAGCCAAAACATTTTAAGAAATGATGTAAGACTAATTCGAGTTTTATTTTTCCTGTAACATTGCACACAGCCCCCCCCCGCTTTCCATAGTTGGGGTAAAATTTTTACATTTTCATAGTAATTGTCGCATTGTGTACATGCTTACCTTTATTAGCTACCTACCTCTTCCTGTTTTGGTAATTAACATCAAACTAGTGATGTAGGAAAGGGACTCAACTCCCCACAATTGGATATCAAAACACATTTTCTCTAAGGCCGCATCACATAATCTTCTTTAAAGCTATTTGAACCCCTCCCCCATTAGTTTTTAATTGCTAAGCTACTGTCAATGATACACCTAGGATTTCTCCTTGGGTGGGACTGACCATGTAAAAATCTGTTTTTTAACATAATATTTATAATTCTTACACACTTTCACCCCCATTTCCCCAATGGGTGCTGTCTATGCTAAGTAGGGGCATAATTACTAGATGGCTGAACAGTATGTTTAAAAGAATTTGATAAGCTATGAATTTAAATTTTATTTTGTGCTCAAACTGCTCCACATTGGTAATTTTGCTATTCTGAATTGTTCCAAATTAATCTTTCTGCTATAAATTGGAAATTTTGCTGCTCCCAATTGCCCTAAATTGATAATTTTACTGGTCCCAACTGTTCCAAATTGCTTCTTCAGCCGTTTCATCCTTGTATACACTGAAACTCCTCTAATGGAACCACCTTAGCCATAATCTGATGGGGGTAAGAGGGACACTCATCTCCCTTTTTTTTGTTTTTAGAAAAGAGGAAAAATCGTGCTTTTTCCCATACAATTTTTTTGCCCCCTCCCAGTTTACGATATATTTAACCTCCAAATTATACCTTTGGGGACAAACATCTGTTCTAAAAAAGTGGCCTCGGAACAGGAATATTGATAAAAGCTTTTCAAACTGTTACATTTAAAATTTCTCAATATCCCCAGTAAGCTACATTAAAACGAATGTATATATATGTTTTGCTATTGTATTACAGACATAATATAGCGATAAATGGGGGGGGGGGAGCATTGTTTTTTGTAAGGGTCAGGAACAAGACCCCTAAAAGCACCTTCTCGTTACTGTTAATTGAAGGGGGAAGTTTGCATGAGATAGCAAAGCTTTTTTTGTTGATAAGCAGGATGGTGTTTCTAATAGCGAGTTAATCCCTTCACTTGTCTAGTTAGTAGGCATGAGAAATTAGTTGTTTTGAGAGGTGGCCATGTAGAGAAGTTTCACTGTATATACAGGGTGTTCTGTAAAGTTTGGTGCTTTGAAAATAACTTTTGAATGAAGGCTCGTAGACCTGTAAAAATTATCTGTAAGTACAGTAGAGTGCCGATTATCCGAACTCCAATTAACTGAACACCCTATCTCTTTCAAAAATTTTTTAGCATGCAATCCGAAATGGGAACATTACCCTGATCAGTGTATCGTTGGGAGCAGTAACAAGAGAATAAGAGCTTGGGAAAAGGAAAATCTTGTTAAAAAAAATTAAAAAATAAAAATGACAAAAAAAAAGTAAAAAAAATTCGAACACACCAGCACCAACAGCTGCCAGTCCTAAGCCTGAATAAAGTGTGAAGGAAAATTATGCACATACAATAGTATTTTTTTTAATCTACCTATCCACTACTAAATTTGATAAAAACATACATTTGCTGTATTAGAAAACCTGTTATGCATAAAAAATATATATTTCAACCGTTTAGTATAGTCAGGAACATCCTTTAAGGTGCCTGTCCAATTATCTGAACAAGGGCCGGTCCTGACAGGTTCGGATATTTGGCGCTCTACTGTATAGTAAAGTGCCTATGGCCAATGAGATGTGATTGACGGCAGCACCCTCTGTGGCGAAATCAGTTAGTTACTGCACTTAATTCTGGAATTAGAGATTCAGAAAATTTTTTATTTAAAAAGTCAAGCACCAACTAGCTAGTAAGAAACGATTTTTTTTACCCCCTTAATATGGTAAAATTCGTGATTTAAGACGTTTTTAACACTTTACCTACTGCTTGATTCTATATACAGGGTGATCCAAATTAAACAGGTGTTCATACCTCTCTGTTGGGAAAACTACTTGCTAATTTCACCCAAATTTCGTACACATGCTCTCCTGGGTATGCGATATTGATTTCTGAAAGAAAAAATTGAGTTCATATTTCGGCCGCTAGGGAAGGAAATGGCGCTGCGGAGCAGGCAATTTATTAATATTAACAACGAAAAAGTGTTTTAACATGCAATAACCTTTATTGCAATCACATGAAATTAACTACAAATTACAGTATACCGTAGGACAGTAGGTATGACTAAAAAAAGATTTGTGCAATAACTTTATTGCTATCATATGTGGAACCACACTATCATCACAGATACGGCTCGATATGTCCCCCGTCTCTTTGCTCTAGAAATTGCATTCGATGCACAACACATTCCACGGCAGAACGTAACTCATTCGCTTGGAGGTGGGATACATGTTGCGAAATTCTGTCTTTTAAGACTGCTAAGTTCGGAACATTGCCTTTATAAACGCAGCTCTTTAAATATCCCCACAGCCAAAAGTCACAAGGGTTAAGATCGGGTGACCGAGGCGGCCAAGATGTTGAAAATGACCTGCTAATCACTCTGTCATCCGAAAAGTTTTGCCGTAATAATGTTTGAACAGGCAACGCGATGTGCGGGGGTGCACCATCTTGCATGAAGATTGTAGTGTCAAGACAATTTCTCTGTTGAAGCAAAGGAATGACAAAGTTCCAGAGCATAAATGCATACCTAGAGCCAGTAACAGAACATGTCATTGGCCCCGAGGCCGTATTTTCTTCAAAGAAGTAAGGACCAATGACGAAAGATGAGGTGAAGCCACACCACACTGTCACTTTTGGAGCATGCAACGGAATTTGTTGATGAACGTGGGGATTTGTGTCAGACCAAATACGGCAGTTACATGTGTTTACAGTGTCATTCAAGTGGAAATGGGCCTCATCACTCCACAGTATCTGCCAAGGCCATTCATCATCCACTGTCATCCGAGCAATGAACATCAAAGCAAATGTTTTCCGCACGTCATTATCACCAGAAAGCAATTGCTGAGTGTGGGCTATCTTATATGGATAAAACTTCAGGACATTTCTCATAACTCTCCACACTGTCGTATATGGCATGTCCAATTCCCGTGATATCGCACGTGCACTACTGCTACCATGTGCACTTGCTGTTCCCTGCTCCACTACTGCAGTTGCAACTTTAAGTTGCTACGCTCAAGAGTTGGTTTGTGGCCTCTCAGCCTGGTTTAACGGTGAATGTTCCGCTCTTTTCGGAATGCAAGATTATTTTTCGAAGATTTGTAATCGTTAGAGGGCCTCTGCGTAAACCTTTTACCTGCCGAAATGCTTTAAATGCAGCAGAAGCATTGCTATTTCGTTGATAAAAGAGCTTAACAAGTAACGCGCGATCTGGTAAAGTAAGTTTCATGACGGAGTCCTCGTATGGTGGAAAAATGCTTCACGACTCCTTATATAGGCAGAGGATGTTGCGCATGTTAAGTAATATGTAAATTGCCTGCTCCGCAGCGCCATTTCCTCCTCTAGCGGCCGAAATATGAACTCAATTTTTTCTTTCAGAAATCGAAACCGCATACTCAGGGGAGCATGTGTATGAAATTTGGGTGAAATTGATCAAATAGTTTTCTCTACAGAGAGGTCTAAACACCTCCTGTTTAATTTGGATCAC
>QLNU02015360.1:277333424-277362901 GCA_006491805.2 Dysdera silvatica
GCATAAACTGATTTTAAATGTATCTGTTCAGTCATGTGGTACATTTTATCTAGGGTTAATATTGTTAGCGAATTACTGCAAAAACCAAAATTAAACATAAAGACTTGCACTGATCTTTTGAAAAATTTAATAAATTTCATTCAAGAAAAATGCTCTGATGCAGAATTTGAAGATTACATGAACCTAAGTAAAGAGTTAGCTCTGAGTATTGACGTAAAAATGAATTTTCTAGATATACTGTTCATATAAGAAAAAAAGCAGACAATTTGGTTATGAACATGCCAATGAACCCATTCAAACTCTGCATAAAAATTTCAAAACAAATTTTTATTTTTCCATTGTAGACAGCTCTTCTATCATTAAGTGAAAGGTTTGTAGTTCTTCAGAAACATAATTATTTGATTTTTTGCATAATTTTTCGTATCTAAAATACATTAGCAAACAGGAAAAAATAAAATGTTATGAGTATCTATAAACAAAACCTTCTAATAAAGAGGAAAGCGATATTGATACAATTGATTTGATGAATGAAACGTATATTTTAAAAGGTATGCTGCCTTCAAATATGATGCTGTTCAAAATTTTAAACTATTTATTAAAAGATGACTTGCATAATGTATTCCCCAAATATGTTCATAGCATTACAAATATTGTTGACTTTACCAGTATCAGTTGCTGGAGGTGAGAGGTCATTTTCTAAATTAAAAATTATAAAAAATTTCCTCAGATCAACAATGAGCCAAGAAAGACTTAGTAATTTAGCAACCATTTCCATTGAACACAAGATAGCTGATAAACATTGACAGACATTCATCAATTAGTTAAAAAAAATTCTGAATTAAAGGCCAGACGTGTAAATTTTATGTGAAAATTGGAGAATTTTTTACAGCAAATAATAATAGTGAGCCACTTATTTTTTTCTGTATATGGCCTTTTCTTTTCAAATTCCTATAGATATGTTATGTTTTCACATTTAATGAATTTACATAATGACAAATTTTCATAATTTGCACATATGTATGTTTCTAAAGTATGAGTGTGTTCTTATACTACTAGACTGCTAAATAAATTTATTAAACACCTTGGAGATATATCCAACTATTTGATTGTCCACATTTCACAATATATATATATATCATCATCATCATATTCAACCATTATCTATCCACTGCTGGATGAAGGTCTCTCCAAATGCTTTCCACACAAGTCTATCCTGAGCAATTCGCTTCCACGTCACCCCAACCTGTTTTCTTATTTCATCCACCCATCTAGTTTGAGGACGTTTTCTAGGTCTTCGGTGGTCTCTTGGAATCCAGTTCAGAATTTCTGTTGTCCATCGTTGATCAGTTCTTCTTGCAATATGCCCAGCCCATCGCCATTTCAGCCCTTTTACTTTAACAATGATGTCCTCCACTCTAGTTTGCTCTCTCACCCAAGTGTTCCTTTTTCGATCTCTCCTAGTTATTCCAAGCATGCACCTCTCCATGCTCCTTTGCGTTGTCTGTAACTTTCGTATTGCTCCAACTGTTAGACTCCATGTCTCTGATCCATAAGAGAGGACTGGCAATACACACTGGTTGAAGACCTTTCTTTTTAGACACAAAGGCAATTTCCCCTTCAGGATAAAACTGTTTCTTCCAAATGCACTCCAGCCAAGTTTAATACGTCTGTTGAGTTCTTTCATAATGTTGCCATCCATTGAAATCAGCTGGCCAAGGTAAATATATGAATCAGCAATTTCTAGCTCAGTGTTGTCAACTTGTATTTTTGTTTCCTCTACGAAATTATTGAACATGATCTTAGTTTTTTGTAGGTTCATCTTGAGTCCAACTTCTTTACTTCTAGTTGAGAGCTCCTGTACCATGTCTTGGAGTTCTAATGGGTTCGTTGAAAAAATAACAATGTCATCAGCAAACCGCAAATGATTTAAATATTCACCATTTATTTTTATTCCCTTGTTATTCCAATTTATCTGCTGAAAAATCATCTGTAAAGCTGAAGTAAAAAGTTTTGGAGAAATGGTATCTCCCTGCCTCACACCTTTACCAATTTTGATAGCTTCGGTATCTTTATGTAACCGAAATTTTGCACTTGCATTTTTATACACACGTTTCACCATGTCAATGTACACTTCCTCGATGTCTGTTGATCTTAAAGAGTTGATGACTGCTGACGTTTTAATAGAGTCAAAGGCCTTCTCATAGTCAATAAATGCCACACACAATGGAAGTTCATATTCATGTGTTCTTTCAATTAGTTTTCTTAATGCTTGAGCATGGTCTACTGTACTGAATCCTGCTTGTTCTCTTGGTTGAGCTCCATCTAATTTTTTCTGCAGGCAATGTGTTAGCATTTTTGTGATGATTTTGTAAATACAGGTAATAAGCTAATTGGTCGGTAATTTTTCAAATCCTCTTTATCACCTTTTTTATGCAAAAGAATTACTGTTGCAGAATCCCATTGGTTTGGTATGTTACCGCTGTTAAGACATTTGGTAAAGAATTTTGCAAGTATGTCTTCTACATATTCTCCAGCTTCTTTTAGGATATCTAATGTAATGCTATCAGATGTAATATGTAGGGCGGGGGGGCATAAGCGTAGCGATGTTGCCAGCGTAGTTCAATGTGAAAACATTATGAGAAAAGGTGTTTTTTCCCCCTTTTATTTCCGTGATTCACATGGGGTAGGTCACACAAACCCATGGTTTAATTCGAGTAATTCTCACCATAGTTGATGTGCCTGTATTAGATGGTCAAATTCTCGCAAACCTATAGTTATGCCACTAGTCAGTGTAAGGTCTGAGGTAACATTTCGCATCTCTATTTTTTTTTTAAGATCTAAAGAGTGCACCCTCTTCCTTTAAAAGAAAGAAATATGCATATTGGTATAGGGCATAGGTATATGCCGGTGCGATTTCAGGGATCAGTCCCCCCACCCTCTCGAAATTAGCTTATTTTTTAGTCCATCTGAAAAAGGAATCAATAGTGTATCGGAAAAAAAATAAGCCCTCTCGAAAGGAATTCCTGGTTATGACGTCAGTGTAAAAGGGAATTTTTTTTATTACTATTATGAAGTAACATATGAGCAAAAACAAAAATATTTTGAATTTGCAGAAAATTTGGGGGGGCCGCCACCTTGTTCTTGCACACGAGTGGCCGAATGTCACGCTGCAGCCCTGTTAAAAAGCAAATAAAAATCTCAACATAATATATTGAAATGTGATTCTTGATTGTAAAATTCAGAACAAACCAAAATGTAAAAAACAATAGATTACAAAAATATTTATTAAAGCACAAAATAAGTTTCATTGTACAAAATTTTGTTGTGAGAATAGGCTGTCATAAAATAATTTCTTCATACATACATTTATATATCTTGTTAATTTTAGAAACTTTTCATCAAATTATATTGAAGCACAAGTCCATGCTTTTAACTTCAATTTATACACATCACATGAACAAAATTCAGAATATTCTTAATATGAAAATTTTCCAATACTGAAATATACAATAATAAATAACACAAATATATACATACTTATATTCGTATATTTTCCTTAGGGTTGCTATTTTCAAGTTTATGCTATTTAGGTTAAAGATTTACAAGTTATTCCCTGAATTAAATTCAAATAGTAGTTGTACTGTTAGATATATGAATACTTAAAATAATAAAAAAAAAATTTTGCCATGCATAAATATCAGCATAAAACCATACATGTCCTTGTGCTACAAAATACAAACAATTGTATGTTTCTCATGTAGCAAGATTTATTTAGCTAGAAAATATATTCATGGAATAACCTTTGGGTTGCATTTTAATTGAAAATACACATCTCATGGTTTAGTTATTACATTAAAAAAGAAATCAAATTTCTATTTTTCAAAACTATACTAAAACCATTATATTCAATGTATAATCACTATATCAGTTCTGTAACTAAAATTTAAGTTAGGCTATGTATAGACACAATTGCTAATTTTATGAATTATATGAAAGATTTTACATCCTTCAACAACCCCCCCCCACTAAACTAGAATTAAATTTTATAAATTAAATTATAAAAAAGAAAAAAGCTTAAAATCTTGCACAATAACAGGTCATGATTTGTTAAGCACTTTGTATATATCACATACCGTTAGAATATATTCTAACAGTCAGATTTTTTAAATCTTTATATCTTACTTCCAAATCCTGTAATGTTTAGCACAATAAATAAGTTCTGGTATTCAATTAAAAGTGTAACTACGAAAGTACTAACTTTCTCTAGTATATAACTCAAGATAAAAATAATGTTGTTTAAGATGTAATCACCTTATCATGGTTTATTAAAGTCAGCTAATTATGGTAGTTAGAAATAATAATAAAAAAAAAAAGAGTAATAATATGCAACGAAGTAAGATACACATGCTTTTCCTTGAAAACTATTTACTTTACATCATATAGCCATCCAATATTCATGTTACAAATAAAATTATCAATATTACTGCTTGCTGATCATGCCTTGGAAAAATGTTCCATACTTTAGTCTTCATCAAATTTAAAAATTGACAGAATATAGTAACACCAAACAATAATACACATACCTGTCGCACTCCTAATCTTAAATTAGCAAGATATTTTTGTAAAACTTGTAAAAATACAAATTATATACACACACAGATGAATAAAATTTTATTATCTCTAAAGAAGTTGCATCAGTAACTACACTGTCACAGTAGCCATCACCAATTCAGAATTATTCCTGTAGAAGCATTTCTCACACTTTAAGGAGTCAATAATTTTTGGTGAATCATGGTTCTACGAATTTCACCAACAAAATTTATTGGCGAACTTCTTATCAACGAAGACGGTATGATAGGTTATTTGAGGAAAAAGCATTGTGTATTCTCACAGAGATCACAGAAAGAATCTTAGAATGACCCCATAATCATTTTGAGGTCTTCGTATTAAAAAAACCTTTTATACTGTAGTGGTAGGATAAAACAGAATCCCCTTTCTCTCCTTTCTATTGCCATACGTTAAAAATAGAATATGTATACGGACAAAAAGTCAGTTTCAAATTAGGATACTTACCAGAAACAAAGCAATACATAATAGGTGTTTAAAAACTTCACAGATTTACAAAATTTGTATATATATTTACAAAATTTGTATATATAAATTAACGCATTGAATATGGTTTTTTAACAACCCACAATTACAGAATCACAAAAAGCTGAATTCTATATATCCCACAATTACAGAATCACAAAAAGCTGAATTCTATATATTTCATGGAAAATCCATAGAAAGGAAGAGGTATGTACACACCTGATGTGTAAAAGCATTATATTTCTAAAGTTTAGGGATATTGACGTTATTTCTAATAAAGTTCACATGTAAAGGCTTTTCTCTTGAGCCTTTTCCTTCAACAATTTTCTTATACTGTTCTAACTTTTAATTACTAAACATAATATAATGCAGTAATTTTTTAATATAATAATACATAATATTTTTCAATATTCAAACTTCTAATGGATTTTTTTGTACTGGACCACCAAATTCACAAACTTCTTTGGCAATTTTTGACATACACTGAAAGCTGGCCAATTTTTCACTTGACTTTAACATTTCCATGTTGCACCGAATACGTTCTGATGCCTATTGAACATAATAGCATTGTATATAAATTTATACTCACATTTGATAATTATTAATAAAACAAACTATAAGTCTATAGATATGAGATTCATTATGGTAAAAGGTTACTTACCTCACTGCAAAAAGTGTTTGTAATTAATTTCTCTTGTGTGGCAGAAGGTAAGTTTTTATTTATTGAACATGAAGCTCGAGATAAGATGGTCACCATGGCATATATGTCAATTGCAGAATTAGCTAATCTGTTCAACAAAAATTGCTCATCTATAAATGAATAAAAACAATTTTATTTTACATTTTCTAAATAATACAACTTGTATAAATTACACTAGGCAAATATCACAGAATACTAAGACCAATTTTCATGCATAATTTCGAAATACATGCACGTAATTTTAAAAGGCTTTTGATACTTTTTTCAGAAAGAGAAGAAAAAATTATTGCAGTTTATTTTGTATCTTGTACATTACAAATTTAAATAAAAAAATTCTCCAGGATAAAGAGAGCCTTTGCCTTTTAGCTGATGAAACGTAAGAGGAAAGAATGGAAATACTGATGCCATATTGCAGACTCAAAGTATGGAAAATTACAGGAAAATAAAAAATGCAAAGAAAAAAACTAGGAATAACAAAACAATACAAAGTTTCACCAGGAGATTGCATAACAGTTATTTCAACACTGGCGTAAGGTTAAAACATGAAGTTTCAAGAGCCAACCACTCCCTTTTCAGAAAGGGAGCAGCTGGCTCTCAAAACATTGTGTTTTAATCTTACGCCAGTGTTAAAATAACTGTTGTTAAAGCTAGGAATGCCACAATTGCGAATCTTATATTTTATGCATTTCTAGATATGGTTTAAGTTTTGCATCCCACTACTGCATAATAGGTTATCTAAAACAAAATTAATAGCCTAACACGAATAGTGAACCATAATACATTTATGTGCAAGTAAGTTTGCTAGGGTTCAAATTCAGTTTAATAAGCTTAAAAGTCATGACTCCATTGTAAACTACTGGAGTGCTTTTAGGAATCAAAACATACGAAAGTCAAAAACTATTTAATATTAACGTTTTCTTTTTTAGTACTTTTATTACACAAACACTAAAATTTTTTTTTTCAAACTATACTTTAAATTTGCTAATTACCATTTTCACTAATTTTATATGCTTAATTTGGAATAGTTAATATTTCAAAAAATACAATCATCAACAACACAGTATCCAAACAAGAATTAAACTATAAAAAAGTAAAAAAGCAAACTGATTTTTTAACATGTACTGTATATCATATAAAATAAAATGATTACATTTTTAAATTATGTTTGTTATATGGATTTATCTCCAGAAAAAAATTATTATATAATGGAATATTTGTATCAAATACTTAAAGAACTGAATAAAAAAAAACACCATCTAGGTATTCTTAATATTATATATATATATCATTCTAATAACAGTATAGTACATATGTTTTATTTTCTGTAAATGTGTGTTACATTTCCTCATAGATACTCACAAAATTTTATATGCCTATTTTAAAATTTAAAGATTTTTTCGTTTCAAATCTTAGTTCACATCATTTTAAGAAATGTTTAACAGCCATTTTCAGTAGAATATCAAACAACATTTAAGCACAAGATGGTGTACAAACACAACCTGCAAGTTATTCACTTTCGGAACTTTACATAATGACTTGAGATTTGACAAATATGTGGATCATGCAGAACTGTAACTTGCATGCGATCTATTAATAAACATTAAGTGATAAAGCTACTTACGAATTATGTTCTTTCCATATTTGATAAGAATATCTTCAACAGAGCGTCCAAATAATTCAATTGACTGAGAGAGCTGTTTACAAAGAAAAAATTCTATTACATAAAATCTACTTACCTATAAAATATATACTATGTGCGATTTTCACCCTTTCCATGCAAACAGAATAATTCTAACACACAAATAAAATAACATGCAAATATTTGCATTTGTTGAATATAAAAAAAGTGAATGCAAAAGGTCAAAAATAAAGAAACATCTTTTCAGTTAGTTTTACGTGTTTGATTTATTGGGGAAAAGGTACAAGCATATTTTTGTGGACACACCACAGAAGCTAAAGTTACAATTATGCAAAATACTTGTGTTTCTGAGTTACAATTTGGGTATTTGCACTGCCTCTTTTCAAATTTGTCTTGGAAGATGCATCAGTGACCCACCTGATCATAGGGAACATCTACAGTTGCTAAGTATGCCCTCTTTGCTGATTTCAAAGAGGTTTTCGACAGTCAGCCATCACAGCATTTTCCAGACATAATTTTGTATATAAAGAGCGATTCTGCCACTTCAGTATGAAACATTGAAAACTACATGTTCCCCTACTCACGATGGATTGATTCAATGGTAAAATAAACAGGTGTTCATCATTGCAACATTGATGGAACGATAGAATACAGTAGGTTCTCGTTACAATGAATACAGATATAATGAAAAATTAATTCAAGATACAAACTTTTCCCCCCAATTACATAAAAAAAAGGCACTTCCAGGGCTCCCAACCGACTTTTCACAATAAACTAGGAACGTAAGGACCATTTTTTATGAAAAAAAAAAAAAGGCCAATAAGGACCTAATAAAATGACATGCACACATTTTTTTTAAATAACTGTCACAAAATGTAAAGAGTTCCTTGATATCCCTTTTCATAGGGAGCAATTATAAAAAATTATATTTTATACTACATCTACCCCATTCCTTAAAAAACAAAGTAGATCTAGTGAGCCAGAAGAAATGAAAAATAAAGTAAACAGTGCTGATTTTACTCAAAGCAGAGTACAAGTATTTGTTATGCAATCTCAATAATTGCTTAAATTCAAAATAAAATCCAATTCGCTAAATTATAATATATATAAAAATTGGAACAATTTTGTTAACTGATACAATAAATAGCCTTGTTAAAAATAAAAGGATGTGTACCGAAGAAAAATTAACAATTCCGAGGTTGCAGAAGACACTGCAACACTCTAATGGTGACGGAAGTTAATCTCGATATTCTATATATATCATCATCATCATATTCAACCATTATCTATCCACTGCTGGATGAAGGTCTCTCCAAATGCTTTCCACACAAGTCTATCCTGGGCCATTCGTTTCCACGTCACCCCAACCTCTTTTCTTATTTCATCCACCCATCTAGTTTGAGGACGTTTTCTAGGTCTTCGGTGGTCTCTTGGAATCCAGTTCAGAATTTCTGTTGTCCATCGTTGATCAGTTCTTCTTGCAATATGCCCAGCCCATCGCCATTTCAGTCCTTTTACTTTAACAATGATGTCCTCTACTCTAGTTTGCTCTCTCACCCAAGTGTTTCTTTTTCGATCTCTCCTAGTTATTCCAAGCATGCACCTCTCCATGCTCCTTTGCGTTGTCTGTAACTTTCGTATTGCTCCAACTGTTAGACTCCATGTCTCTGATCCATAAGAGAGGACTGGCAATACACACTGGTTGAAGACTTTTCTTTTTAGACATAAAGGCAATTTCCCCTTCAGGATAAAACTGTTTCTTCCAAATGCACTCCAGCCAAGTTTAATACGTCTGTTGAGTTCTTTCATAATGTTGCCATCCATTGAAATCAGCTGGCCAAGGTAAATATATGAATCAGCAATTTCTAGCTCAGTGTTGTCAACTTGTATTTTTGTTTCCTCTACAAAATTATTGAACATGATCTTAGTTTTTTGTAGGTTCATCTTGAGTCCAACTTCTTCACTTCTAGTTGAGAGCTCTTGTACCATGTCTTGGAGTTCTAATGGGTCCGTTGAAAAAATAACAATGTCATCAGCAAACCGCAGATGATTTAAATATTCACCATTTATTTTTATTCCCTTGTTATTCCAATTTATCAGCTGAAAAATCATCTGTAAAGCTGAAGTAAAAAGTTTTGGAGAAATGGTATCTCCCTGCCTCACCCCTTTGCCAAGTTTGATAGTTTTGGTATCTTTATGTAACCGAAATTTTGCACTTGCATTTTTATACACACGTTTCACCATGTCAATGTACACATCCTCAATGTCTGTTGATCTTAAAGAGTTGATGACTGCTGATGTTTTTATAGAGTCAAAGGCCTTCTCATAGTCAATAAATGCAACACACAATGGAAGTTCATATTCATGTGTTCTTTCAATTAATTCTCTTAATACTTGAATATGGTCCACTGTACTGAATCCACTTCGAAATCCAGCTTGTTCTCTTGGTTGAGCTGCATCTAATTTTTTCTGCAGGCGATGTGTTAGCACTTTTGTGAAGATTTTATAAATAGCAGGTAACAAGCTAATTGGTCGGTAATTTTTCAAATCCTCTTTATCACCTTTTTTATGCAAAAGAATTACTGTTGCAGAATCCCATTGGTTTGGTATGTTACCGCTGTTAAGACATTTGGTAAAGAATTTTATATATATATATATATAAAGGATGATATTTCATTTTACCATAAAGAGTAAAATAAGAAATTGAAAATTTTTTGTTTCTATAACAAAATTCTTATATTGTACTTGCCAGTTTTAAAGAACGTGCATAAAATTATGTATTTTTATTTATGTAAATTAAATAAAATTATGCACTGCGTTATGTTACCTCCAGAAAAACTAAAAAATTACATGGTTGCCACAAGAATTTTGAAATCATTTTCCCTGATCAATATTTATAAAATTCACTGACCACCATAGCCCTTAAACATACATGCCCAAATCTACAATGAAAATGCTAATGCACACATTACCGTTAACAATAGGTTATAGTTATTGTAATTACATTTTAAATGTAATTATAGTATCATAAAAATTTATTAATTAAGATAGTTATTATGCATCTGAATATAATGTAAGTGTACTTTAATAGGTTAAACGAAACATAATTTTAATATAAACATTTTTTATTACGGCCTCCACCATCCCCATGGCCATCCAATGCTCTGCTTTTTTTTTCCTTTGTTACAATAATGTAATGATTACATTTAAAGCATTTTAAACTGGCATTATTTTACAACAGATATGATTGAACAGGCTTATCCTAAAAGTCAAGTTCATTTTTCTGTTAAACTTGTTTTTCCAAAGTTTCAATTTTTCTTAAAATCATGCCTTCCTTCTGTTGAGATTTCAGTTTCAGAATCTTCCTTTGTTCTTCTAATTTTCATATTTCTCTTTTAAGTTTCCTTTTTTTTCATCACATTTTTTACTTCTTTTTTTTTTTCCCTTGAATTTTCAAGGTAATCTTCGTAACGTCTTTGAGCACTTCTAATGTATGATAACATTTCATATGTAATCAGAACTTTTTGTATGCTTCCAAAATATCTAATGGCATCATACACTTTTCTTTTAGCGTAACTAGGCTGTCCTCATGTAGATTTTCAACAAGAAGACCTTTATTCACTGAGAACCCACTTTCTACAGTGGTATTGCCATGAGAAAATATGAGCCATAATTGCACAACTTGCCACAGTTCTGAATATTTTTGGCTGCCACCTAAGAGAGAAGAGTAAAAATCATCTAATCACATTTGATTTACTTTTTTTTCCAAGAATTCCTGAAATTGTTTTTGTGCATTACCATGAGCTTCATCAGAAAATAATGCATACTGAAACCTTGCCTTTTCTGCAATACCCTCTGTGATCCTGTTGTGTGTATAAAGAGCTTCTAATATCATTCTAAATCCCATTTTACCCTGTTGTGAGTGCTCATAAATAACACTAGGATCTAATGAGGACAATCCTTGAACAACTGTATACTTTAAAGGGCTTCTCTCTAGTATCTTTTCCATCATTGCAATTAAAAAATTTTGATAATCTTCTTTAAAATTAAGAAGCTCAACTTCAGATGAGGCTACTTTTTTCAAAAGTTTTTTTGCTTGGAAACCAATATAAACATATTTGAGTTCACGTAAATTATCTGTGTCTCTCAGATCAAAGACGTTGAGCTTACTTACTGTAGCATGTAGCTTATTAGATTTTACGAAAAGTTCCATGAGATTTCTCACAAGGATCTGCAAATCTGAAAATAAAAAAGGTGTAAGCGGGCTTGAGGTTTGGTATTTCCTTAAAAAGACTTCATACTCCATTGATAAAATTTTAAAAAATTCTCATTTGCATTTCATGAATTTATCTTTCGTTTGACACAACACAGTTTTGAATGGACCTGTTTATATTGATATCTTATTCTCAACAAATTTCTTCACATCATCAAAAACAAGCAAAGCTCTAACGAACATTTTCCAACCATCTAATGGCACAGTGGTTTAAAGGAAATAGCTTTTTTCCTGTCAGAGAACTAAATTCTGCACGATATGATGGCTAGTCATTGAAAATATAGGAAGCATCTCGCAAAAAATTGTTAAGGTCCCATTTAACAACCTGCAATCCAGTTTTGATTGCACTGTTCACAACATGGAGTCCACAAACACCAATATTCATGAGCATTTTACCATCAGGACAGTCTTCTCTCATCACTTCATTCAGTTTTTTTAAGAAACTCAAAATTGACATTGAGTCCATCCTTTGAGACTTGAAGAATATTTTTTCGTGGAAGGAATTCAATTCCGATATTGAAACTATCCAAAAGGTCTTGGACTGTAGCTCGTCCCAAAAAACACTATTAAAATACTGTGTGCAAATCTTATTTGTATTGATATCAAAAAAACTTAACAAATAAATCTTTGATGGATTAAATTGATGACATCTTACTGTCAATGACCTCTGCACTTGCAACTTCATCTCTGAAACAAAAAGATTCCACTGACGGAATATGAGGCTGGTTTAATGAAACAATCTTTGAGGATCCAGGCTGACTTCCACTGTCTTCATTAGTAGTATCATGCTTTTCATTAGTATTAGTGCACAAAAAGTTTTTAAAGATGGCTGAGCAGTCTTAATTTTAATCAACTTTGAAAGTCCTTTTCCTTTTGCATGTGATAACACAGCTTGGTGTTCCATATTTGCCAATTCAAAAGTCTTTTTGCAAATTTTGCAATATGCATGGTATTTATCAGGTGCCTTACACAGCCATCCACTAAACTGAGGATTCAAGGAAGAATCCAGCCAATGTTCATTAAAGACGGTTTTCTTTGATCGCATTTTAAATTTTTTAAGCACTAATCTCTACAAAAGAAAAACAAAAATTGAGAAATGCAATTTTTAAGTAAATACAGAATAAAAATAACAAGAAAAGCTTTTTTGCATTAACAATTTTTGTTAGTAAAATACACCAGGGAAAGAAAGGAATAAAACCCCATTACAGTACACTAGCCCCTCTAAAGAAGGTATTTTGCTATAGACTCTAAAAGTTCGTGAACTGATTACAGTAATCAGTGACTAAACCTTGGGCAAAACATAGAATAAATAATTTATCTATTATTGATATATGAGATGTGCATATAACGACAAATTTTTTATCAATGTTATGGATGCATGACCGGGGATAATACCAAGTTTTAATGTTTAAACCTTTGCACTCCACTGGCTCCGCTGGAGCGACATTCAGTATATGGCTTTGAATTCCTTTGGCTAAATAGCCTGGAGTGCAAAGGGTTAAAAAGTAGGAAAAGCAGTACATTTTAAGAAAAAAGTAGGATACCAAAAAAATTAACAATTTATATGTTTTACGTTGTGCTGACTTTTAATTATTTTTTATTCACAAAATCGGATGTGGATCCTTTAAAAAAAGTAAGAAAAGTAGGGTTAATTTTCCAATAGTAGGACTTTTCCTACTTTCCTACTAAAAAGTAGGAAAAATAGGATGAACATGATCCCTGCACGACATCATTGAGTAAACTGCATGGAGTAAAAAATCAATACTTACTTTAGTGGTTTTCTTCTCCGCACTAAACTTGAAGTTTAAGGGGAAAAAAAAAATTATTGTCCTAAAATAATTTTTACTGATTTTTTTCATTAAATTTCCCTCCCTAGCAGTATTTAAAAAAAATCCTGACTTTCAAGGTTCATGGCAACCATGAATTAGAATAACATTTAATCACTAATATTTTGGAAAACAAAAGCTGGAATATTAAAAACTTTCAATTTTAATAAATCACTTTATTTAAAAATTGTTTTTATCTTATCACTCCCCCCCCCCAAAAAAACGCAATTAAAATATAGTTTTTAAATGCATATCAGCTGTGGCTTATCTCCGCGAAATTACGGTACTGAGAAATAAATGGAAAATTTGTTTGTTGGTACCTGGGCCATTCTAATGAAATACAGCCAATGAAAAAACAACCGTTCACAAGAAGGATGTAAACAGATAGAATATGGAGTTACGACTGGATGTAAAATTTTGAAGTACATATATTGTCGTGAAAGTTTAAAAAATAAGTGGGTGATTACAAATGATGAATATTTTTTTCCTTGATGAAGAAAGCCAGATTCTTAAAATAAATGCATAAATTTTATGTGTCAAAATACGTCATCTCGTACCTACGGCGTGACAAGGCAAAAATGGTAAGCACGGAGAACAAACGTAAGGTCATTTTATTATACAGTTTATGAACTCCGAAGTACAAGTGTTGAGTTGATACACTTATTACTAGGATATTATTATACTTATTCTACCAGAAAGCCCATTGAGAAAATCGGTACAAGGCCAGTTACTGTTAGCGGCAGCCTTGTTTATTACATCTCAAAGTATAGTTTCAAATGGTCCATAAAAATAAGAATATGGAATCAAATAGTGCAGACTTTGGAATTCTGGTTTAGATCAGGCACAAGGGAGAGCAATGGAGGCAAAGATTCAGTGGCCTGGTGTGAAAATTTTCCAAATTGTAATTAAACACATCCTAAAAAACCACAAGGGTTTCTATATTAGAAGGGAATAAATTCTTTAAAAAATCCAATAAATAAAAACATTGAAGTACTATCTCTCTTTCTCTCTCTTGCGTGCGTGCGTAAGTAAAAGGATATATGTTTAAAAAAAAAATTACTCCGTTAGCTTTTGAAAACTGAGTAGAGGAGAAGAGAATATGCTAAACTTTCTAAAGGCCTGTAAATTCTGCCCTTGCCTGTCTTGTCTGGAGTTGTAATCCCACCTCATAGTACGAATACCACCTAATAATTTAGGTGGTATTGGTAGTATATCTCGCAGCTTTATTATCTCTGACCAATCTACATTCAACAATGTGAATTTTATGGCACCGTGATTGCTTCCGGAAATGCCTTTGTAAACATATGAATATTGTGGATTATTTATGCTTAATTAACTAATTTCCGATTGCGTCCGTTAAACGTGCGGAAAAAAAAGTAGTAGGGACCAAATAATAATTAAAAAAAACAACAACCCACCCCAGAATCATACAAACCTGAAACAACAATACGGACCTTTACCTGAAAAAAAGAAAAAAGGACCAACTAGGAGCCCTGCATTTAAAATGCAGGAAATAAGGCATCATATTGTTTTTGGTTGGTTGTACTTTTATGGCATTCAGTCAATGGGACTTCGTTCGTTGGTCTTCGTTCCATAAATCGGGAACATCGAAGTATACCTTGATGTTCTGGACAATTTGATTTTACAAACAATGTGGAAGTATTATGGAAATGACTGTTGTGTTTTCAACACAATGGAGTCCCTCATCACACTTCACAGCATGTGCTTGTTTCATTCTTGAAAATGAAGTAGAATGACTATCCTCCACAAAGATTAAACTTTAATAGAATAGATCATGTTTTCGGTGAAATGGAGTGATGAATGTGAAATTGTACATTATAGTGGTTTTTGTTCTCATCTCCAGTAGCAGCTTTGCAAGATAAATAACAAGCTATTCCATCAAAGCACACTGAAAATTAGTTGAGTAATACCTTTATATCAATGGTTCCCAACCTTTTTCAAGCCACGACCCACTTTTATAGTAAGCAAAAGATCCGCACCCCCACAATTATTTATGACCCCCAAAACACATTAAATACAAAATTATATTATACATACAGGGTGATTATAATTAAGTTCAACATTTAAAGCTGTGAGAACCACTGCTCAGAATGACCACAAATTTGAACTGAATATACTAAAGAAATAGTTTATTAAGGTAGCAATAAATGGTGCTTTAAGCACCACTCCATGGGTTTAATACAAGTGACATTTGAATCGCAATACGATAGCTATGGCGTGCGTTACATGTTAAACCAACTGTACTTTTCAACATGCATGACTGTATCGTTTTCTTTTTTTTTCACTGAAAAAAAAAACTTCCAAGTCATTCAACAAGTATGGCACTGTTAGTGGAAAGCCCATCCACCGCGACAAGGTCTTACCACATCGGATAGGAAAAATCTGTTTTTAATTTTCCTGAGGCCAAAATCCGCATAAAAAGCAACAAAGAAATCGGTTTTTAATTATCGGCAGACTTGCACGAGACATGTTCAATATGCTGTCCACCGTTTTCTCCCACAAGTTGAAACCGATAAACAGCATGTTCCACAACAGATCGGACTGTCTCAAGG
This sequence comes from Dysdera silvatica, assembly GCA_006491805.2. Lineage (NCBI taxonomy): Eukaryota > Metazoa > Arthropoda > Arachnida > Araneae > Dysderidae > Dysdera > Dysdera silvatica. The sequence goes on from QLNU02015360.1 coordinate 277,349,527, forward strand.
GTCATGTTGTGAATGTGTTGCGCAATGCGTGCCTTCAATTCAGCTAATTTTTCAATCGGACTACTGAACACAACACTTTTTAGGTAACCCCACATCCAGAAGTCACAAGGATTAAGATCAGGTGATCTTGATGGCCAGGCTGTTGGAAAATGATGGCTGATAATTCTATCATTTTCAAAATGCCTCTTCAGCAGCTGCTTCACTGGCTTTGCAATGTGCGGAGGAGCACCATCTTGCATAGAAATGCTACCCACACACGCACGCTGTTGAAGTGTTGGAATGATGTAGTTGCGCAAAAGACTCTCATAGCGTTTACCATTGACGGTACAGGTAACAGGACCCGCACGACCCATCTCCTCGAAAAAAAATGGCCCTACGATAAACAATGGTGTCAACCCGCACCACACAGTTACCTTTGCAGAATGAAAAGATGCTGGTTCATGTGAGAACAGGTTTTCCATTACCTATATTCTGCAATTCGGAGTATCGACATATCTTTGAAGATGGAAATGGGATTCGTTGGTCCACAAATTGTTCCATGGCCATCCATTGTCCAATTCCATGTGAGCAAGAAATTCTAGAGCAAAAGTGTGTCTTACTGGCAGGTCAGCAAGAAGCAACTCCTGAACATGGGTAATTTTGTATGGATAGCAATACAGGATGTTTCGTACAATTTTATGCACCGTGTTCACAGATATGTCCAAAGTTCAAGCAATTCCCCGTGCACTGCACGTTCGCACACCGCTGCTCGTCTTTTCCTGGAATGCTGTGAGCACATCTTCTACTGACGTCAAAGCAATTGGTTTCCTTCCTCTGCCAGATTTCACTTCAAAACCTGTCTCTTTGAATTTCTTAATCATTTTCTCCAGACCCTTGGCAGACATCGGATCACAACCTTTTTTCATACCCTTTACTGTCCTGAACTTCGTTAGAGCTACTGGCGCACTGTCACCGTTCTTGTAAAAGAGCTTCACAAGCAGAGCGCGATCCTTCATTGAGAGAGTCATGACGAGCTTCTCAGACGCTATATGAGGAAAACGCCATGTACCCCATGTTTTTATAACAAATGCAATGTGTCGTGCGCATGACACTTCTTTTATTTTGCATATTACCATGCTTAAAGCGCCATCTATTGCTAAAATTTAGAACTATTTTTTTTCTAATTCCATACCATTTCCTCCTCCTTCGAGTATATTCAGTTCAAATTTCAGGTCATTCTGAGCAGTGGTTCTTTTTTTACAGCTTTTTGAAAGTTGAACTTTAATTATAATCACCCTGTGTGTGTGCGTATATATATATATATATTACATTAATTATGTACAGTGGTCCCATTTTCATTATATATGTACAGTGGAGTCCATTTTCGAATTGCCCCATGTTGGGAAACACTGCTTTATATATGATGCTGTTCTGATAAGGTATTTTTCTAAAAACATTGTGGTGTTTGAATACTTTTGATAATATAGTGTGAATAGAACATTGGCGTATGCAGGGGGGTGTTGATGGGGGTTGTAACCCCCATTGCAATGAAATTTTGTATATTTAACATAGGAATATGTGAGTTGTAGCTCTGTAACCCCTCCCCTATAAACTTTCTGCATACACCTATGGAATAGAAATATATACACAAACCCACAGAGTGGTCCAAAAGAAACTCCTGCTTCTGACAAGGCTCTAGCAACAGCAATTTTTGAGGCACTGAGATGATATTCAAGATTTAGATTTTAAAAAATATGCTCTTAAGATGTATATAGATAAAAAGTACTCATACTCTCAGGGCTGCAGTTAGAGTGCATAAATTCCAGATATTTCAAATGGCATCACTAGTTTTTCTTTTAATTTCATTATAATAAGCATATCCAGAAAACAGAATCTTTCAGCTGCATTTTTTATACTGAAAAACGTCTGAGATCTAGCACTTTCAATTTTAATGAGAATTTACAAAAACGTTTGTCTGTGCGAGTTTTATGGTACATACAGCAAGGGTCATGCTACACCGGGACCTACTGTTTTCCGAGGAATCCGAACCTCTTAAGGCCTAGGGAACCAAACCCTGGACTACAGTGAGCAGTTAGTTGGTAAACATTCTTGTTTTGGCACAGTTGAGAGTCGAACCTGGGATAACTGCACACTAGGTGAATGTGTTACCACTGCACCAATGCAGGGCCTCTACAGAAATGAAAGAAACTAGAAAGCTGTAAATGAGCCTATAATTAAAAAGTACAGTTTAATAGTTTTACAATTTCTGCACATGCTAATTATAATAAGATAAAAAATGACTACTGCATTGGAAATACCTTGTTTGGAACAGCATAACCCTCGTTATCTCAGCATCACTAAAACTCAATTAACCAGCCCAGTAGTTCCCAACCTGGGGGTCGCCACAACTATTTTTAGTTGCAATTATTTTTATAAAGAATTTCATACCAAATGTTTCCAACGCTTTTACAACAACATGGCTACACACATTGCAATATTTTACTAATGGTTGTTAACTTTATATCTATAATATATATATATAATTAATATAATATAATTTTGTATTTAATGTGTTTTCTTTACTCTGTTAAAAATGCTTTTATTATGCAAATGTTGCGGTGGCAGACAGAGGGGGTCACGGATCTTTTGGTTACTATAAAAGGGGGTCGCGAATTACTTGGTTACTATAAAAATGGGTCGCGGCTTGAAAAAGGTTGGGAATTACCGAACCAGCCAATCAGCTATTGGAATTTTTTTAAATTTGTGCAATCTAATGGTAACTGTGACAGCATAAATAGTGTTTACATGTATACATCTGGAGCCTTTTTTTTCATTTAAAGTTTAAATCTTGAATTTCATTTTAGTACTTCAAAAATTGTGTGTACAAGAGTCTCACAAACAGCTGAAGTTGTTTTTAGAGAACCCTACATATATTACTATAATCAAACATTGTCTATCCACTGTCAGATAAAGGTCCCCTCAAATCCAAGTCTATTTTGAGCAATTCAGTTCCAGATCATCCCAACCTGTTTTCTTATTTTACCTACCCATCCACCTAATCTGAAGAGTTTTTCTAGGTCCTTGATAGTCTTTTAGAATCTAGACGTAAATTTTAATTGCCTATCACTGGCTACTTCTTGTGATATGCCTAATTCATTGTCATTTCAACTTTTTTTCTACCGTGACAATAATATCCTCAACCTTTGTTTGCTCTCTCTCATCCAAGTATTTCCTTTTCAGTCTCTTCCAGTTATTCCTAGCCCGTACCCTTCTACATTCCTTTGAGTTGTCTACAATTTAAGTATTGCTTTTTTTTTTATTAGTTTCCATGTATCTGATCCATAAGAGAAAATTGATAATACATATTAGTTGAAGTGCATTAGCATATGTAGAAAGTTCACAAGGGGGTTACAAAGCTACAACTCTATATATATTTGTATGTATGTACACACAATTACATCGCAATGGGGGGGACTATGACCTCCACCAACCCCCCCTGCATATGCCAATGTTGAAATGAAAACCTTTATGTTTGTTAAGGTATTATTACCCTCCGCAGGGATAACACAATTGCCAAATATGGTCAACACAGAAAAGCCTCCAGGACGAGATTTTTGTGAGTTTTCGTGGGGGAATTTATTATACAATAATTTCTGCCACCCACGTATAGATTATAGCTCAAACTAGAGCTTTATTCGTTTTGGAGAAAAAGAGACGCTTTCCCCATCCTGGATTCGAACCAGGGTCCCTCCGTTTAGCCCGGAGTGTCTTGGACCGCTAGACGAATGAGGACAGGAAACAACGCTCTCTTTCTCCGTATGTAAAGATGTTAAGGTATTATTACCCTCCGCAGGGATAACACAATTGCCAAATATGGTCAACACAAGAAAGCCTCCGGGGCGAGATTTTTGTGAGTTTTCGTGGGGGAATTTATTTTACAATAATTTTTGCCACCCACGTATTAATTAGCTCAAACTAGAGCCCATTTGTTTTGGAGAAAAGGACGTAATTCAAAACGTGGGTTGCCAAAATTATTGTACAATAAATTCCCCACAAAAACTTACAAAAATCTCGCCCCGGAGGCTTTCTTGTGTTGACCATGTTTGGCAATTGTGTTATCCCTGCGGAGGGTAATAATACCTTAACATCTTTACATACGGAGAAAGAGAGCGTTGTTTCCTGTCCTCATTCGTCTAGCGGTCCAAGACACTCCGGGCTAAACGGAGGGACCCTGGTTCGAATCCAGGATGGGGAAAGCGTCTCTTTTTCTCCAAAACAAATAAGCTCTAGTTTGAGCTAATTAATACGTGGGTGGCAAAAATTATTGTATAACCTTTATGTTTGGACACAAAGGTAATTTCTTCTCTTCAGGATAAAATCATCTTCTGAATGTACACAAGCTAAGTTTAATATGTCTGTGGAATTCCTTCATAATACTTTTTTTTCCATTGATATTAATTGGCCAAGGCAAATGCGTGGATCAGAAAATTCTATAATATTCTATAACAATTTTTTATTGCTATGAAAAAAAAACACAGTTTGAAATTATCTTTATGAAAATGTGATTATCTTACCAAATTTCCTGAATTGGATAAGTCAGAATGAATATGCTCTGAAAGTGGTGGTGGACTACTTAACCCGACGACCCGCTTCATTCGTTTTGCTCCTTCATTTAAGATAAGCCCCAAATTCGCCGTCGGATTTTTCATGGCTTTTTGTAACTCTTTTAAATGACTTCCAGCGTGTTGAAGGCCTAGAAATAAATTTTATATTTCATATTAAAACTGCATGTAACTATTTCTAAATCACAGTTAATTGCTTCACAACAGCAGGGTTCCCACTCTATTGGAGAAAAAAAATTCCCTGACCGATCACAAGCAAAATTTTTAATTAACCTTCGGATGCGAACAAAATGGCTTCATGTTTGTGGGAAATTTAGTTATTTAAAATAGAAGTTAAGAAGGCTTTCCCCGACTTTCCCACATTTCACCAAAAAATCTCGTTTCTCCCAACCTTCACAATTATTTTCAAATACTTCACTTTTTCAAATATTTTACTTTCAAATTCCCTGATAATTCCAGGTTTTCCAAATGTGTGGGAACCCTGCAACAGAGAACATATATGCATAGCCATTAAATTACTCATACACAATTATAATTAAATAATATTTAAGTTTTGCCCATGAAAATATTTTTAAGCATAAAATTATTACAAGCAAGTATTTCAACCAGGGTGTCTACCCAAATTCTATTTCAAACTTCCCTGACTTTTCTAGGTTACCAGACCAAATCTTAATCGATTTCCAGTCGCTAATTACAGTAAACAACACACAACGCATTAAAATTTGCGTAAACAAAATAAGTTTCATAAGACCATAAAATCCATTAATGACAAACCCCAAAGCCATTTATAACTCACCGTGAATTTACAAATTCAAAAACTGCATTAAAAAAATGCATTTCTTTACACTAAAAACTTGCATTAATTAAATATTTGCGACAATGCTTTTATTGGCCCCTTTTTAAGTTCATTGCAAAAGAGTTGCAAACTATATAATCACAAAGTTGATGCTTCATCTATTCCATTTAAAAGGTGTATGACTATATATATATATATATACATATATATATGTAAGGGAAAGGCAATTTGTATGATCAAAATCCCTTACCGATTAAATAATTTAGCTAAAAACATTTTTTTTCCAAGTTTTAGTTATATATTTGGCAAACATTTTCTCCTGAGAAATATATAGGCTTAATAATTTTATATAAATTATATTAGTTTTGGTGCAAAATGGTAACTTTTGGAAGAAGTTTAGTCAAAAGTATAAGTTTTTCAAAATTTTCAGTAGGTAATGTGGTATGAAAAGCACAGTTCAGGAAAATTATTTTAATAAGTTATTTATTATAACAATGAATTTCAAATTTCCCTGACTTGGGCCTTTGTATTTCAAATTTCTCTGATTTTTCCAGTCAGAAAAAACTTCCCTGACTTTTCCATGTTTTCCAGATAAGTAGACACCCTGTTCAACATACATATGATTGAATCCAAGAACGGTCACTTTATATACAGTAGAACCCCTCATATCTGACTCCTCGGGATAACCAACCATTCAAACCAAAACTAATAGCCTCAATTGACAGCTTACTTCCATACTGTTCCCTACTCTACGGTATTTCTTAATAAAAGTGTGAATTATAGTTTAAAGTGATAATGGCTACTAATAAAAAAAGAAAATGTGTTGTGTGTACATTAAAACAGAAGCCGAACGTTCTACAAGGACTGGGCAATGGTAAGTCTCTCGTTAAATTAGCCTCAGGAAGGAGTTGGCACAACAATAATTACAGACTGGAAAAGTGGTGTAAAGATCTTGAAGCATATTCGTTAACGGTTGAAGGAGAAGATGCCTTATAAAAACAAAACTAGAACTCTTAGATAATGCACTATGGGTTTGGTTCTAACAAGACAACGTAAAGGAACTCCGATATCAGGTCCTATCATAAAAGAGAAGGCAGTAATTTTACACAAGAAATTGAGAGGTGAGATGATAAATTCAATGCAAGCAAAAGATGACTTCACCAATGAAAGCTTCGTCATGGCGTGAAGCATATTGTCATTGCAAGAGAAAAACTCTCAACTGATGATGCTGCTGCTAAGGGCTTTGTTCAAAAGTTTGGCAAATTAATCACTGACAATGATCTTAAGACAGACCAAGTTGCAATATTGATAAGATGGGGCTTAACTATAAAATGCGCCCAAAAACAACCCTTGCCGTGAGAAATGAAACGGTGTAAGGCACAAAATTAGCCAAGGACAGGCTGACAATCACAACATGCAGTAATGCGAGCAGTGACCATAAAATGCCTGTTTTTGTTATAGGCAAAGCAGAGAGCCTTTAAAAACATTAACATGTCATCATTTCCTGTTCACTATCAAAACCAAAAGTCTGTTTGAATAGATTGTGATTTGTTCAAGACCTGGTTTTTCAAGGAGTTTATACCAGTGGTAAAAAAATACTTGAAATCAAAAAACCTACCAGTCCATGCTATTCTACTTCCGGACGAAGCTTCAAGTTATCCTTTTGAGACTGAACTTCAACATGGAAACATTAAAGCTGTGTTTTTGCCCACCCACGTAATTCCTCAGATTCAACCGATGTACCAGGGTGTCATTGAGTGCTTGAAAAGAAGAAGATACAGGCGAAAATACGTCTGTGCTTTGTTAGAAAAAGCAGAAGAGGGGAGTGACCTCTTCCAAGATATGAAGAGTTTAAACATAAAAAAATACAATTTAGTCGCTCAAGCATGGGACGAAATCGAGCAATCGACTCTTCAAAAATTATGGATGAAGGTTTGGCCAAATCTTAACCAAGCGGAAAACCCCTTGGAAAATTCCAATTGGATACAGTAGAATTAATCTAAGATTTACAAACCTTCCAGCAAGATATTCGGCCAGCAGATGTAGACGAATGGCTGGCAGAAAGTGGTGTTTCTGAGGTCACCAATGAAGAGCTCACTGATAATCAGATCATCTCCATTGTTTTAGATGAACAATCTGATGATACTAAGACAGTATGGTCGAAGAAGACGAAGAGATTAGACACTCTGCAGCAAAGGATGCATTTGAGATGGCACTCAAATACATTGAACAATCAACTGCAACACCCATGGACATATATGTTATGGACAAAGGAGTGGCGTTATGCAGCAGCAAAATTGAGAATGACGACAAACAACGATTACATAGTTCTTTAAGTAATTTGTAATGTCTAATATACATACATATTGTGTTTGAACATACACGCATGTACATATTTTGTCATCCAACGAAAGGTGTATCCATGTGTGTTATGTATATGTATATGCAATATTTTTCAGCACTGTAACAGACCGATTTCTTTGTCCTCAGATTATCCGACTTTTTTTTAATGTTCCGACCATAGCCTGTTCCCGTAAGTGATAGATATGAAGGGTTCTACTGTAGTTTCATTACCTTACATAAACTTTTTATATCAAAACACTGAAAACTACAGAATTGCATATGTTTTACAATTGTTTTGAACAAGGATACACACTACAAGGCTATTCAGTAAGTCATACAGTGAAACTCTTAAAATCTGAACATTCAAAATTATAGTACAGACATCTTTGACTACTGGAATTTGATTCTAGCCCTGTAAACATAATGGTCTTTTTCTATAAATCAAATTAGCGATTGTTATGACCTTTATATCTCTGGACTTTCTGTGTTAATGGAGAGACATGGAAATCATAAAAGTTTTACCCATTCAAGGTCATATGATGAAATGTTAAAACACCAAGAGAAATAACCTTAGACTATGAATTTTGTGGGTTACCAATGTTATACAATTTGAGTACAATAAATATTGTTTTTAACAAAGTATATAAAATAAACATAACAGGTGAATAAAGCATACTAGTGCTATAAAGTGTAGCGCAGCAATGCATTACATTGGTTTAAAACTATTTCAGAATATACACACTATGTGACAGTGAAAATGCAACACCAAGCAATGGGCAGAAAGTGACAAAAATCGGCAAACAGAGAGAGACAGCAATGAACAGTAAGTGATGTTTATTGCAACATGATACACCTATACACTGAGCGATAACACTGTTTGATTAGTAGGATGTAGGATCACCGCGAGTGGTGATACAGGCAGCAACATGTCTAGGTACAGACTCGGTGAGTATGCGAATGGTGCTCTGAGTGATGACTGCCCATTCCCTATCAGCCATTTGCCACAGTTTGCCTTCTGAAGGCGGCAGCGCAAGCAGGTGACGTCCCAGATGTGTTCGATCGGTGAGAGATCAGGGAAGACTGGTCGTCAGAGAAGCACCTGGAATACCTTACAAGACATATTGGTTGATGCATGCAATGTGCGGTCAAGCGTTATCCAGCTGGTAAATAGCATTGGGCACGTCCTGAATCAAAGGGTAGGGTCACAAGTCGCAGCATGTCATCAACATATCGTTGGGCTTTCATAGTACCCTTAATACGGACCAGAGATGATCTGCTATTGTAGGCAATGACGTCCCAAACCATTATTCCATGTTGTCATGCAGTGTGCTGTTCCACAAATGCGGCCAGATCAAACTTGTCACCACATCGGCACCAGACTGTTACACGGTAACTGCCAGTGAAGTTTGTGCTACGTTTACTACTATTCAGGAATTATAAGAAAATATGATGAAGGGAAAAAAAAGTGACGAGGAATTGGAAGCGGAAGAGAGAAAGAGTGGAACTGCCACAAAATTCTAACATTAAAATATATCCTTATGTTCTGGCAAATTTGCGAGAGATTCAAAACTATGAACAAAAACAATGACGAGTTATACAAAAGGACTACAAAGATAGGAGAATCCAGAGAGAAATTTGGGGGGGGGTAAAGTACAGTAGACTCAACTGAGCCCGCATTTAGAACGTTTTAGGATATAGTGAGGAAAATATAGATTTTGTTTGGTATAATGATTAAGCACAATACAATTTCACCACTTTTAGTGAACAAATCATTTTGACCTGGATTTAACGAGCAATTTAAAAAATAAAATAAGCAATCAAACTTTTTGTAAAAATTCCTTCGTTATATGAAGGTGGTCGTTATAAAAGGCGCTCGTTATAACCGATTTTCACCGCATTTTTATAGATTTAGGAGGGGTACTTTCTTTAATTCCCTTGTGGAACTGTCACTGCTACAAATATTAGTATTTCCTTAGAAAAAGGACATTTGCCATAAAAAGCAAAACAATTACGAATCGCTGATTTTTAATGTCAATTTTTTTTTTTTTTAATTCTTTTTATTCTGAACCTATAAATAATAGCCACCTCCGAAGTACAGTCACCTTTGCAGAGTCCCGCGGGTGACCGTTATTCGGAGGTTTTACTATACAGATATAGTATGCTAAATATAATATATAGATATATACTGGTGTGCAAAAATTAAGGACGGGTGAGTTTTTTGCATGTAATGTCGCACCCTAGTGTTTCAAATGGGTACAAAGCATACCATAATATTTCCAAGATGTAAGATTAAGGAAAATGTGGACGATACTGACCAAGAAAGGAATCCAAAGGATACAAAGGACTTTTATTCAAAAGTGGGCTTTCAGCACAGGAGGACAGAAGACAGAAACGTCCATGTGACAGGCGGCAGGCAAGAAAAACAGTTTTCAGTAGGGGATATGATTACCCCTGACTGCGATGCAGGATGTACACCATCTGTTCATGCTCAGTAAGAGGTTGTCGACAAGCTCTTGAGGCATCATAGCCCATTCCTCTTGTAGCACCGATCGCGGTTGCGGAATCGTTGCTGGCAAATGGCAACGTGCTGCCAGGTGTCTCCCCATGCATGTTTTAATGGATTCAGGTCCGGAGACCGTGCGGGCCATTCCATACGATGAATATCTTCACTCTCTGACAGCTCAGCGACAGCAGCTGTACGATGAGGCGTAGCGTTGTCATCCATGATGAGGAATTCTGGGCCCACAGCACCCCGGAAAAGATGGACATAAGGCAGGAGAACTTCGGTACAATAGTGGTCACCAGTGACTGAACCTCCTTGGAAGATGTGGAGCTTCGTACGGCCATCAAGCATTATGCCTCCCCAAGCCGGAACTCCTCCACCTCCAAATCGGTCCCTTTCGACCATGTTGGAGGGGTGATTGTGTGTTTTCCGCATTCTCCAGATGTATAGACATCCAGAATCGCTAATGAGACTAAATCGACTATCATCCGTAAACAGCACTCGACCCCATTGTTGAGCTCCCCATTCCTTGTGTTCCTGGCACCACAGAAAACGCCATCTCCGATGAGTAGGCTTCAATGGCACACACTATACTTGTCACCAAGCGAATAAACCGCCTGTGTGCTGTCTCCTAGCAATGATAAAATGCGATAGCAGCCATCCAGTATTGTGCTGCATGTGGTTTGCAATTTCACCTGCTGTCAGCTGTTGATCTCTCTTCGGCCACACTTCCAACTTTCCAATGATTCGACCTCGAGTAAATTCATCCAGATGTTGTCTACAGAACAGTCCTTTGGACATCTCGCACTACTACAGCAACTCACCGTCTTTCAAGCCGATGTACACAGTACAATGCAGTCATGTAAAAAGTTTAAACACAGAAAACCACATTAGATACGTATTAAAAATATTATCATCCATCATTAATAACATAATTCCACCCTCTCCTGACCGCATAAAACAGAATCCTTTGCGAACATCAGCTTTTCTTTTCCCATTCTATTAAAATATATCTTACATTTTCACTAAATCATTTTAAATTTCATCAAATATTTAAAGTTACCAAACATTTTCAGCTGACGCCCTCCGCCTTTGTGATATCGCAGGGAGTCATGCCCTCTGACTACTTTGAAATAACACTGGATGATAGGTATATGAATCTAAAAAAAAGCTTATTTTTACCAGTAAAAATATTATGTACAAAATATTACTAAATAGCCTACATATAAAACTTAAGCATTTGAAAAAATAAACCTAATGCAGAAAAAAAAAAGATTCATTATATCATGTTATGATTTATTTTTTCATTAATAATCCCTCCCCTCCAAATCCCACCCAGTACTGCTTGTCTTTTTAAGTGCACATATACTTTTCTTTTATGTTCCTTGATAGTAGTCATATTATATTTTTTATAGAATATAAAAGTCAAAATATACCGAAAGAAAGCAAAAGCAAAAAAAAAAAAAATAAAATTGATTTTTACCTGTCAAGGCAATGAATAAACGGAGAATATCATTTGTTCCTTCAAATATTCTGAAAATGCGTACGTCTCTCAAAATCCGTTCTAATCCAGGTGCTCGCATAAATCCCATACCTCCCATTATTTGAATTGCTTCATCTACAACATAAAAGGCTGCTTCAGACCCAAAAATTTTGCTAATTGCTGCCTCTAACTGAAAGTCTATGTAACCTCGGTCCATGTTGCCAGAAACCATATATGCCATAGACTACAAATAATAAAACGGTATTAGCTCTATGCAAAAAACAGTATAAAATTAATAAACACCACCAAATGTTTGGTGATAAGTAGAAAATTGTATTAATATATATGCTATACCACATAACTGTACTTAATCGTTTTAACTATTTTTTTTAATTTCATTCACAAAAATTGATTTTTTTAAATGCATATTATGATTTGTTAGGCAGTTTGATGTGAAAATATGCAACTGAAATTTTCTAGTTGCTATATTTAATAAATTATACAATAATTTTTGCCACCCACATATTAATTACAGCTCAAACTAGAGCTTATATAATTTTGGAGAAAAAGAGACGCTTTCCCCATCCTGGATTCGAACCAGGGTCCCTCCGTTTAGCCCGGAGTGTCTTGGACCGCTAGACGAATGAGGACAGGTAATAACGCTCTCTTTCTCCGTATGTAAAGGTGTTAAGGTATTATTACCCTCCGCAGGGATAACACAATTGCCAAATATGGTCAACACAGAAAAGTCTCCGGGGCGAGATTTTTGTGAGTTTTCGTGGGAGAATTTATTATACAATAATTTTTGCCACCCACGTATTAATTACAGCTCAAACTAGAGCTTATTGATGTTGGAGAAAAAGAGACGCTTTCCCCATCCTGGATTCGAACCAGGGTCCCTCCGTTTAGCCCGGAGTGTCTTGGACCGCTAGACGAATGAGGACAGGAAACAACGCTCTCTTTCTCCGTATGTAAGGATGTATGATATTATTACCCTTCACAGGGATAACACAATTGCCAAATATGGTCAACACAGAAAAGCCTCCGGGGCGAGATTTTTGTGAGTTTTCGTGGGGGAATTTATTATACAATAATTTTTGCCACCCACGTATTTATTGTAGCTCAAACTAGAGCTTATTGATTTTGGAGAAAAAGACGGAAGGACCCTGGTTCGAACCCAGGATGGGGAAAGCGTCTCTTTTTCTCCAAAACCAATAAGCTCTAGTTTGAGCTAAAATAAATACGTGGGTGGCAAAAAAAAAAAAATATTGTATAATAAATTTCCCCACGAAAACTCCCAAAAATCTCGCCCCGGAGGCTTTCTTGTGTTGACCATATTTGGCAATTGTTATACCTGTGGAGAGTAATAATACCTTAACAAAAAAAATCTTTATATGTGGTGTCCTAAACAAAGAAAATTTATATATGGGTGTCAAATTATTAAGTATAATAAATTCCTCCACAAAAAACTCGCCCCAGTGACTTTGTGTGTTGGCAAGCCTAAGAAGGGTAATATCTTATATACTTATATATGGAGAAAGAAAGCTTTGTCCTCATTCGTCTAGCAGTCAAGACACTGCAGGCTCAACTGAGAGATCTTGCTTTGACTCCATGATAGGGGTGGCATCTCTTTTTCCCCTAAACAAAAA
>QLNU02015360.1:277363001-277373144 GCA_006491805.2 Dysdera silvatica
AATAAATTTCCCCCACGAAAACTCACAAAATTCTCGCCCCGGAGGCTTTCTTGTGTTGACCATATTTGGCAATTGTGTTATCCCTGCGGAGGGTAATAATACCTTAACACCTTTACATACGGAGAAAGAGAGCGTTATTACCTGTCCTCATTCGTCTAGCGGTCCAAGACACTCCGGGCTAAACGGAGGGACCCTGGTTCGAATCCAGGATGGGGAAAGCGTCTCTTTTTCTCCAAAATTACACAAGCTCTAGTTTGAGCTGTAATTAAAACGTGGGTGGCAAAAATTATAGTATAATAAATTTCCCCCACGAAAACTCACAAAATTCTCGCCCCGGAGGCTTTCTTGTGTTGACCATATTTGGCAATTGTGTTATCCCTGCGGAGGTAATATTAAACAAAAAAAAAATATATATTTAATAAGTTATAATTTAAAAAAAAAATGTGCATTTGCCCCTTTAAAAACATTGACCTTTTACAAAAATGAATATATTATTCTGATCCAGAAAAGCAAAGAATCGATTATCATTATCATATACAAGATGTCCTGTTAACAACATTAACTCTGCACAACGAGAACCTTCACTCACAAGGGCGGTCTTCTGACTGTCATAAGTTGAATTTAACGAAATTAATTTAGGTGAAAGCGTATATTATAAAAAACCTATACTATAAAAATTAGTAGCCAAATCCCCTTAGAAAACCTGAAATTAAATTTTAAAGATTCGCTAAAATAACGCCAAATGTAATCTTTTAGCGGCATTTGGCGATAATTCTTTTCAGTTAGCCGAAAATTTTAAACGAACGAATGTCATAATACCATCAGGGTGATATAATCTGCTTTGAGACTTTAAAAATATATTTACATCTGTTTACTAGTTTCAAACATATTGGATTTCGTTTAAGTTGTAAAAACTTTTTTAAGTCAGAATTTAATATTTTTCGTATTTTATTTGTGAAAGTTATAGCAGAAAATGTTTTAGTTTAGTTTTTATATTTACTTCACTAGTTGTAATGTTTCTAATCTTATTTTGATTTTCATATTCTAAAATATGGTGGGATTTAGATAAATAACCTTAGTTACATAAAAGCGTAAACCAGTGTGGGGGAAAAAAAATGCCCAATTATGGCTATTCCTTTACAGCGTTTACTCAAAAAGAAATTTGGCTGACGCCAAATGGCGATAAATGCTCTATTCTGGAAACTCAAATATACTTTTTATTAATTTTTTCTAACATTAATATAGAGATTCGGCTGTAATTTTCACGATATATGCCTAGAATTGGATGGACTATTAGCTGATTTTTTTTCGTTAAAATCTGCGTGTGACAGTCAGGAGACTGCCCTTGTCAGAGTACACAAAATATGACCCAAGAAACACACCTCCACAACTCATAGTTTTCGAGAAAAATGTAAAATGTGAAATATGATGTCACATCTAGAGCATGGAAAATAAGCTGTATTGGAAGCATGAACATTGGTACTTGCATATGACATGTTTACCTAAGGAGATGATCAAAATGACTACTGCACATATAGAGGCTTGTCTGCAGGCACTGTGGAATGGCTGGCTGCACACCACCCAGCATTGTATTTTTCACAAAAATGGATGCAGCTTGAAGATGAGCAACTAAGTCACTTTCTGTAGTAACTGGGGTTCGATATACCAATTCCTTCAGATGGCCCCATAGGAAGAAATCCATAATTGTCAGATCTGGCGATCATGGGGGACTTATTTTCCATGCACCGGATTTGATGTCTTATTTTTCTTTCGTATTTTTCTTGAAAGCTAAAGAAAAAAAAAATTCTGTGTGTCATAGAGTTCTTGTGTCATCTTATATACCCTGAGTGAGGATTCTCACTGTGCAGAGTTTGTATGGTCTTGATGGTCCACCCTGTATACATATAATCCCATTTGAATTGTCACTTTTATCAGATGACATAGTAAATAAAGTTGCTGAAAGAAACAAAAACAGACATAAGCAAAATTAAAATATCACGGAAACACATCAATTATCCACAATTCCCTCATCAAATGCTTTTTCCACAACTAATGGAAAAACAGTAGAAATTGTGTAAGTGGCACCTAATAACTACACTAGGAAGTAAAATTCTCCAAAATTTAATAAAAATTATCATGCCTAAGTTAGGCTCAGGAATGGCAAAAACCTGTTGCTTTTGGAACTTAACTTACAATTATCAGTTAAGGGGTTAAATATTTTATTAATTTGCTAATTATGTGAAATAAATTTGATTTTTTTTCAATATCAAACTAAATTTACATAACTTTTCATATACAGAGTGTTCAGTTACCACATGTACAGACTTTAAGGGGTGGTAGGATATACCAAAGTAAGTAACATGTATTCTTTCTTTTTTCAGAAGAGGTTACTTTACCAAGTTACGACCCAAAAATTGTTTGGTGGATGGAAACTGGAAACGTTGATGCTGGTGCAAGTCTGTACATGTGGGCTGTATTTTTTCGATTACGTGTTCTACCACACTGAATATTAAAGAAAATGTCTTTTTTTATTCGTTTCCATCGATTTCTCCATCAAGCTCGATGCATACATCTTATGGAGGCTGCTGTTTATCGACTGAATTATGCTGATGCTTTATCCTACATAAACCATGTCTGTTTTCTCGAGTTTTTTCTTCTTTGCTACTAGGAAATGAATAAAAAAAAAGACATTTTCTTTAATATTCAGTATGGTAGAACACATATTCGGAAAAATACAGCCCACATGTACAGATTGGTAGTAGCATCAACATTTCCAATTTCCATCCACCAAACGATTTTTGGGTCGTAACTCGGTAACAAAACCTCTTCCGAAAAAAAGAAAAACACATGTTACTTATTTTAGTATACCCTACCACCCCTTAAACTCTGTACACGCGGTAATCGAACACCCTGTATATGCATGCCTCTTATAGTTTTATAAAAAAAATATGTGATTAGGACAAATTAGCTATCCTAGTATCCTTCTATTCTTTAATCATTGATTATTAAATACATATATATATATATATCTATCTTCCATTGATTTAGATTTTTATGGCGCAAGGACAGAAAAGGTCATTCTATGCCAAACAAGGTGAAGCTAGAGGAAAGCTGTTGTAACTTGACAGAGTTAAAAGAGAATAAAATACATATTGATGATCTCACTTGACATGTTACACTTTGCTGTACTACTCATGAAATAAATTATTGCTGTCCTTAAAGGAGGATACATTGAATAATTGTTGTTATCCACTTGATGAGATCCACAGTCATGTGGAGCTTATTTTTTAACTTTTAAAATATGGTCTTCTCACTTCCTAATTTTGTTCCTTCTTATGAAAACAAAATTCAGGCTAAATATTAGCACAACTGAACAATATTTAGAGGTAGTTCAATGATGGAAATTTTTTTAATGTATATAATAAATGCATGCTATGTCATGGAAAATTAAATTAAATACAACCTTTAAATATATTTAAAAACCCTTCAGCTTTTTATTTTGACTCATAGCATGAATTCCCATGACAGATCAACAAATACCAAATCAAGTTCGAAAAGTTATTTGAAGAATGGTGACTCCATAAGAAAAACAGATCAAATTTCACTAACTCAGCATGCTAAGAAGATAGCTTTTGTTTTGAAGCTTAAAGATCTTTTTGACATAGCCGATGCACTAACAATGACATCAGTATTACAAGAAGGTAAGGACTTTTTGATAGCACAGAGAAAAAAGGGGAGATGCAGATCAATGGCTGGAGTAGATAAAACACTTGCCATTAAAGAAAAAAACAAGAATCTGAAAGAAACAAAACACTCCTTGCCAGATAACAGTGAATGAAGAACATGAGGCTATTAGAAGTTATAAGTTTCACTTCTGTCATCTACTGATGAGTCTGAAAACAGCTCAGCAGAAAGCAATGATGAGAAGTTGGAAACTGAGGATAATACAGTTAATTTTGGAGAAATACAAAAGAAAAAAATAGGGACAAAAAAACATAATTACTTCAAAACTTGTAGCAGCACTAGATTGCACAAAGATGTCAGACCAAAAGGCTGTTTTTATTATGTCAGAAGCTGTCAAAAGCTTAGGACAGAACATTGATGAATTTGCTCTAAACAAAGACTCAATTCGTCGACAAAGAATGGAAGAGAACTAAAAAAATAAGAAAAAATCAAGACCAAGTTTCAAGGAAACATTCCTTTTGTCATTCATGGGGATGGAAAATTGATGCATGACCTGGCTGGAAAAGAGAAAGTTGATCGGTTACCAGTATTAGTTTTTTGGAAAAGAGTTTCTTAACTACTGGCGGTTGCCAAGATTCCATCTGCAATAGGAGAGGCTTAGACTAGAGCTGCCTTTGAGGCCTCTGAAGACTGGGGTATAATAGACAATATTCACGTAATGTGTTTTGACACTACCTGCTCAAACACTGATCATAATTCAGGTGCCTGCGTCCTTCTAGTGTAAAAGCTTAAGAGCTCATCACTTGCTTCAGGGCATCACATTATGGACATAATTAGTACAGTGTTTGAAGTACGTATGGGAGCCATATCTTCTCCTGAAGTTTCACTATTTAAATGCTTTCAAGAATACTGGAGATTCATTGATACAGACAAGTATGCACCAGGAATTTCACTTGATGCTGTCGCAAATCTAGTACAAGATATAAAGCAAGAGATGATTGACTATGCAAAAAAGTATCTGGAACAAAGAAAATCAAAGCTAAGAGGGGATTATAAAGAATTCTGAGAACTCATAATTATCTCAGTCAGATTTACGTCACCGGGAGCAATGCACCATAGCTGCTGGATGTCCAAAGTTATATATTGCCTTAAGATCTGGATGTTCAAGGCTCAATTTAAACTGACTTTAAAAGAAGAGGACTATGTGATGTGTGTGTTTTCACAGTCCGGGTATACTTGAAAGCTTGGATCTCTGCACCTCAAGCTTCATGTGCTCCTTACAATGATTTGTTGTTGCTGAAGTCGCTACTTGAATACTCATCAATATGTTCAGCCATTTATAACAGCATCACATGAATTTGCTAATCACTTGCGGTATTTGTCACAAGAACTTGCTGGTTTAGCTTTGTTTGATGGTCGTGTCAGTATATCAACCAATAGATGGATGGTGAATACTATGCAGAATGAAACTCATGCTGAAAAGCAAGCACAAAATTACTCTAAGCACATCAGCGTTGCTCTTCATTCATTCATGAATAAAAACTTGGAAGATTTTGATACAGCCAAGTTATTGATATTGTTTTAATTGTTGGAACTTTCAGCTGGGTACCTTGCAGCTGATTCAGACTTGTGGGAGTTGAGAGAGGACTACACACAGGCTAAATAGATAATAAAACCTCTACAAGTAGAAAATGACCATGCTAAACATGCAGTTGCACTTATTCAGCAATACAGTGGATTGATAACACATGACAAGGTGCAGCTACAATTCCTGCTACAAGTTGAAGATCGTCGCAAAATGTACACTGATAGCAGGAAAAAGACTTTTACAGTCTTTGCAAGGGCAATAAAATTTTAATATACAATGAAAAGCTGATAGTATTTACAATAAATTAAATAAATTGTTTAAAATTAATGCATAACATACACTGTAAATATTTTTTTTTAATCAACTTTGAGTCAATTGAGCTACCCCTAAATATTAAAATTACTTGCTCAAACTTTTTATATAGTGTTTTTATATCAAAAGGAACAAAGTAAGAAGGAGAGACTTGCAAAAATAAAAAATAAATTCATGGCTTTAAGCTCCACCTTAATCCTCAGCTATATTACATTTCTACAAATAAAATTTGATGTTTTTTTCACATGTCTTCTCCCATGCTGCTTGTTTAGTTTTACTTCAATATGAGCCCTAGAGAACTCACTCCAGGTCTCCGAGTAAATTATGCCAAACTCCGTTGTAATGAGAGAAAATAAAACATTTGTACAGTTACACTCAAAATATACATGACAAACATCTAGTAATGCACAATTCAGAGATGTTTAATCAATTGTCTCGATCATTTCAACATCTCGAAACTTCTCTATGGTTTTTAACCTGACTCTACTAATAGGACTCAATACATCGGATCATCGTGCATATGCAACTGGTTTGTGATTGTTGATTTGTTACTGTAAACTAAATGTCAAAAAAAAATTCCCCAAACTATGAACTTTTTAAATGAGAACTGCAGCATTTAATGAAACAGAATAACAATCATACAAATGATATGTTACATGAACGTAAACACACAGATTCAAGTTGATTCATGATCACATCAGGAGTCGAATTATGCATGTTTGTCTGAAGTTGACTATGAATTGACTTTGATTCTTTCGACTGTAAAAACGTCTTGTAATTGCAAATCACTAATTGACTAGGCATCCCAATGCGAATGAACCAGTACTATCAGTCAGTCGAGCTCCAACAAAATTGCCAATCAAAGTAGATCGATTTTTATGTGGGGGAGTTAACAAGGCCAAGAGATACATATAGCAATGGTAGGTTGTGTACAAACTGGATGAATAAAGGCCCTCATATCCTATTTTATCAACTATTCCAAGTCAAACAGTGGGACCACTTCTGAGAACTGAGTAACAGATAACTTGCAGCAAATGACTGGTGGGTAATGATGGGACTATTGCTGACTTAAGAGAAAGAGATTACAATTGAACATCTCAATTGTTAAGTATGTTGATTAATTTGATTGTAAATTTAAGTCAACTGTAATTCTTTTCTTAAGTCATATTTAAATCAATTGATAAAACATCTTGTAATGCCCATCACTACAAAAAATCATTATTGCAAAAGAAAACCCATCATAGTGAGTAAATGTCTAATAAATTTTTCCTTTAATTTGTGTGGATTGAGTCTAAAAATACATTCCCTCCTTTTATAAAGAAAAAGGAAGTTTTCTTATATTTTTGAAGATGGACATACTTTCTGTACTTGCGCTTAAACTAGAGTTGTATTTATAGAGAAGGAAAAGTTTGAGTTTTACAGTGCAAGGATAGTAAGGGTCATGTTACACCGGAACCTACAGTTTTCTGAGGAATCCGAACATTTTATGGTCTAGAGCACCAACCCCTGGACTATGACGAGCAGTAGTCGGTAAGCATCCCTTTAATATAATATACATAAATTAAAGGAGAGATTCCATAAAGCTCCGTGTTTGTTTTGAATATGAATGGGGCATGGCCAACATTTTCTTTATTTCAATACAAAATAAGATTTACAGAAAACAATAAAATTATAAATACATACACACAAAACCTAGGTCCTCAACTGGTTTGAGGACTCAACAAGGACAGTCCCAAAAAACAAAATAATAAAATAAATACGTTAAACATTAAAACATAGATATCTATTAAAGAAAATGAGAGCAAATCCTTTTAAATATTAGAAAAAGTCCATATGTTCACTTAAACAGTCTTTGAAGGAGTGTAAATTTTTAGAATTAACTACTAAATTTTTTTTACTATTTTTAAATCTTGATTTTAAGAGAGTTATTGTAAAACCACACACACACACAAAAAAAAATCTGAAATAAACTATTGTGTCTTAGACTTTTTATGATAAAAGTTGGTAATCAGCATGGTTTTCCTTTTTTCAACATCAGTTTGGAGCTCTTGAACTGTTTTGTATTATTTCTTTTCATAGTTTTTCATCAATCGAAAACCCTCTAGTATTTCTTTGACTACTTGAATCTGTACAAGGTCACCTTACTCCACTCCGAACTTTTTTTTTCAGCTTTTCTGTAGCATTATCAAAGAAACATCTGCTGATTCTCTGGTGGTTTCAAAGTCCTCCTTGTTTTTAAGAGTACATTCCAAGTCTTGAATTTTTTTCTTGGAAATCTCTGCCTCCTTCTGTTTTTGTTCCTCTTCCTTCCTTCCTTTGCTTCTCTTTTTCTATATTCAACTGCTCTTTTTCTTTCAGTCGCCTTTGCTCCCCCAGATATGCTTGGTAATGCTTATTGTCATTATGTGACAAAGATATCGATTTCTTGATAATTGGTACAAAAAAAAAAAAGGGTTATTTTTATATTGCTTCATTCCATCTTTGATGACCAGAATTGAATTCAATGTTCTGAGAGACATTTGTGGACTAACATCAAGAATTAACGTGGAAACTGAAAATCATCTTTCAATATTAGCATTTGCACGTGAAAAGCATAATGCTGCTTTAAGCACCTTGGAAATAATAGGATACTTGGGAGATCCATCAGTGGTTTTTAGAAGAAAAAAGTGGCTCCAGTACTTTTCGATTTCAATTGCATCTAATTCTTCACTTTCCACTTGAAGACATTTCCACTCACCTAGGAGACTATCTTCACCAATATCCAAGGGAAGAACTCTTGCAACTAAACCATCGCAATCTATCGACAGCTTCTCTCTGTTTTTCTTTCTAACTTCTGTAAACACCCAAGAGCTTTTTTAGTGAGGGTTTCTTGATAAGGTGCATACAACCAGCAATATAATGTGATTGGACACACATTTAAAAAGTCATTTTATTGTTTTGACCTAGCAAAGAAACTTCTTTCTCAACTTCTCCAGACATATTACATTATAGTATATACTGGCCACAACGGGAAGACAGAGCGATTGTCAGAGCAGCTGTCACAGCACCGGATTCGTCGTTATCAACTATCTAACGTGTGGCCCGCACACATGTGTCCAACATGACCCTCTGCAGATGACTGAGAGAGCGGAATTTACGCTCGCGCCGACCGTTACGCCGCTTACCTCTCACGCCTTTACACCGTCAAGTCCGATTACAGTGGTGCCGGGCTCGATCAACTTGGAACTGCGCTGACTGGGGACGTATAGTCTTTAGTGATGAGCAGCGTGGGGATCCTGCCCTTACTATCGCACGCCACACATGCCCACAACAGGGCGTTATGGTCTGGGGTGCCATCTCCTTTGATAGCCGGACCCCTTTGGTGGTCATTTCTGGCACACTTACAGCACAGCGGTACGTAGACGACATTCTACGACCGGTTGTGTTACCGTTCCTTTTGCGACACCCTGGACTTACGTTTCAACAAGACAATGCCCGGCCGCACACGGCACGTGTTGCTATGAATTGTCTTCAAGCTTGCCCAACACTTCCTTGGCAAGCTAGGTCTCCTGATCTCTCTCCCATAGAGCACATTTGGGACGCTATGGGAAGGCGATTGCAACCATCCCGGAATGTTGACGATTTAGCCCGACAGTTGGAGACAATTTGGCAAGAAATTCCGCAGGACACCATCCGGGATCTTTATCAGTCTATGCCACGCCGGGTGACAGCTTGCATCCAGGCCAGAGGTGGACCAACGCCTTATTGACTTCCTCCCTTTGTAACGGTCAAACTCTGCAATAAATCATTCAATTGTTCTGAAATTTTAATCGTTTCTTTTTCTATGTATGTTCTTCACATCCACCAATTTTTATCGCAATCGGACAACTCCTTCTTGGTGCGTCGATTTTTTTTTGTTATAGAGTGTATATGCCAAATGCATCCACTATGAAATACTGTGGTTTTTTTTTTTACTGACAAAAAGGTCAGATGGAACTGATCCCGGAAATATAGCATCCAAAACTTGCTTACAGTCACTGGATGAATTAGATGGAATTGCTGCAAATCTGCTTGAGTATAAGAATTAACTCTGTAGTAGTTCCTTTATATTTGAGCTCATCAGCACAAAATGGTTAATGGGATTAGGCAAACTATCTGTAGCAATGTCAGTAAAAGAGCTATCAGATTGTTCTTCATCTTGAAGCGTTGAAACACGCCTGCACAAAGTCATCTGTTTTCGATTGACAGTCTTCCACAATATTTTATGTTCGACGTCACTAACATGCTATAATAATAAATGAACACCCTTATTTTCAATATTTACCACAGAAGTACATAGTTTGCAAAACGTCTCACATTCACTTTGTTTACCACACCACAATGAAAGTTCATGAACGATACTGTCTTTTTGTTTTAACCATAAGTTCCGAAACTTGCATTTACCCATAATGTATCTTCAAATTTTGCATTAAAATGTTTCTTTTACTTTTTTTTCGCTGAAACAATACAAACATACAGTAGAACCTCCATATAACGAAATGGACGGTTCCATGAAAAAAATTCGTTATAAAGAAAATTCT
>QLNU02015360.1:277373244-277389488 GCA_006491805.2 Dysdera silvatica
CTAAAAAAAGATACTTTTAGAAACAGATGACAAAAAAAGATACTTTTAGCTAGAAAGGAGACTCGCTCCCTTCCTTGTAATTGTGGTGATAAATACGATAATTAATACATATTTTTTACATGATAGCATGTTATTATTTTGAAATGTAGGTCGGTATTAATACTTCTCTTACCTGTTAATGTGGTATGATTTTCAATTTAATTAACTTCATATAATCTTATAAACTTTAATTAATTTCTACCCTTCTTTTGGCATTATCAGTTTACTATCTTTATTCTGGAATTTTTTCCTTCTACTTTCAAAACTAAAATCATCCACATAGCAATGTGTCTCTCACATTTGGGTCTTATTAATCCACACACGCCATTTAAACCTTTTCAGAATTCTCGTCACATACTTTCACTGGAGAAGCATAATAAAAATGCTAACACAATAACAGTCTAGCATTAAATGTACCCTATGGGAAAAACCAACTGTCATCGGCTACCACTTATGGCCTAAGTTTATGAGAAAGTACAAGAGCCAGGCCACACCAGATGAACACGTGGAATGAACACAACACATGCACCTGCAAAATTGGCAGATGAAATGTATGAGCCATCCGCCAAATAGAGCCAAAGAAAAGATCGGCCAAGGTTGGTGGGTTGCATTGCCCATGTTATAGAATGGCCTGTGGAAATAGGCTCTTGGTTAGATTTTTGGCTCCGTTTAGTTCTCGAGTGGCCAAAATACTTTTTTCGAAAACTTGGAAGTTTGCAAGATCTGGCAGATACATCGACCACCTAAAAATATGAAAATGTAATCTTTTAAGGGGGCTATGCCCCATGGTAAATATATATTTTTCCTTTCTTCTCTTCCTGTGCCTCTTTAAGCTTTAAAAGTTTAATTTTCTTTAGTAACTTCACATATAATATTCTGCTCGTTTTTTCTTCTTTTAAAATGATTATTTTGTGGGGGCCAGACCCCGTAAAAGGTAAAGTTGATGGGATTAATAATTTGACATGGAAATTCTTCCCAATTATATAAAAAATTAAATGAAACTCATACTGCTGACGTTGACAATTTAATATTTAAACATTTTGATAACGATTATTATTTATTATAATTAAAAATGTTTCTTGGTAAAATTTAAATCGTATGGTATACTCAATTAAATTTTTACTTGTATTACTGAATGTTATACACTTTATTAAAAAGCAATTATCGAAACAATTTGAGACAAAAATATTATAGAACTTTTAAAAAGATCATATTATTGCTAGTTATAATTAAAGATTTATCTTGGGGGAATTATTTTAATTATTGTATAATGAAGGACTATGTTACTTGTAATGAAATCTTGTGTTTTATTAAAATCAGTTCTATTAATTTGAGCCATTAATTTTGTTTTTGATATTTCTTTTAAAATTCTAAGTGCATGCTTAAGTAGTAAATAACTAAGTTTTTAAGCAAACAATATTTTAAATGGTTGGTTGTAATATTAATTAAATTAAAAATTGTTTAATTATTCAGCTTACCCGGATGCACCGTTCTTGGGAATTTGCGAGTTATTAATGTAATGTATCTATCCACTAAAATTCGACACGAGCCTTTATAAATTATTAAATTTTATTCTTTTAACATGGATGTTTTAATGTAAGTAGGAATTAACTTCCTAAGTTCAATTTAGGAAATCAAACTCTTGTATCTTTTAATAGGAAATGAAACCCTTTCATATTTTAATGGGAATGAACCTAAACTCAATTTCGCAGAATCAAACCTGGAATAATGGATGTTTGTAAAAGGTTAAAACGTGTGGTGTGTTCATAATCGCTCGCCAAGTTGGCGACTTAATAATCTAAATAACCAACCACATATGTCAAATAATAATTATATTATTCAATTCAATCAACACCATTGTTTTGATTAACCATAAACCAATTTATTAATAAATAAATTAAAAATTATTATAATGAAACCTTTAATTATATCATTATTTCAAAATCACTCCCACAAAACTGACGTGCAGTGTGCAAGTTTCCTAAACTGCAGGCTGAAAATTTTCCAAAGATTTAAGTACTACTACTAAAAAATTATTCATATTAGTTAAAAAAGAATTAAAAAAAATACTTTTACTGGTCTAAATTGAATAGTGCATTTGTTTGATTTCAGCCACTTCACCTATAGCAAATAGAAGAATCTAACTTGAGAAACTCTATTCACAGGCAACCTAGATTATGGGTGTAAGGTTGACTGATACACAGTAAAGCTGGTGTTAGATGGTGCCACCTGAGTTGTGTGACCTAGTGAGTAAAAATATTTTACTCCTACTCCTGTCACACAGGGTGGCACCACCCACCAAGTTACATGCAAGGGTGGACCATTTATGACTCGGCATGCTACATTAAAATGTTCTTACCCACTAGAACTTGTGCGTCCCAGGTGGCTCCACCTAACACTGGACTTGCAGCATTTTAATATAGTGTGCTGAGCCACAGATAATTTGACTCTCATACGCAACTTGGTGGGAGCAATTCAAGCATTCTTGCTCACTGGTTCACGCAACACAAGAAGCCTTGCCTCTAAAACACTGACCTAACTTTTAATTTTTCTTATGAAATCTGAGATTAGACCATATCCACTGTAGCATCATTCTGAATTTCGAAAAACAAAACACAAATGGCTCACTCTATAAACAACTTACATGTATCCAGACCGGAGGTGAGTAAGAAAATGAGCTTTACAGCGTAAGGGCAGCAAGGATAATACAGTGACAGAACTTACAATTTTCTGAGAAATCTGAACCTCTCACGGCCTAGGGAATCAACCCCACAGACTATGGTTAGTCGCTAAGTGTTCTCTTTTTGGCACCACTAGGAGTCGAAATCTGGATAACAGTATGCTATGCGAATGCATTACCACTGCACTACCGCAGGGCTTAAGAAAACAATTGAGAGTCCTGAGAAATCAGGAAGGCCTAAACCTGTTGTTACCATACTAGTTCTACCAAAGTTCCAGGTATTTTTTAGAAATCACCTGACTTTTTACTAGTCCACTAAATTCCCTGACAATTCTTGGTTTACGTTATCTGCGGGCCACCCTGTCGAGCATTCCATTCCCCCACCTTATTTTCAGTAATGCATGAAAGAAGTTTAAAAAAAATTTCACATAAACCTAAACAATTTTTGCTGTAATGTTCAATAACAAAATAACTCAAATACAAAAACAATAATATGCATACCTCAGTTACATAATGAACCATAGACATACGAGCTAATTTTTCTTGTATTGTTCCGAAAGATGCAATTTTACTTCCAAACTGACTTCTGTTAACAGCATGATCAGTAGCTTTCTCTATAGCAAATCTCATTGTTCCAGATAAACAAGCAGACATGCCAAATCGTCCATTATTTAATATGTTCATTGCAATCTATATTAAAAGATAAAATATATAATGAAAAGAACCTCATGCTTGCATGAAAAATTAGTAAAAGCAAACAAAGAACATTCCAAAATTATATTTTACTTTTTTTAATAGGTATAGCAACTGAGAAAAACACTTACTAGTATTTTTCCCAATAATGTACAAAAAGTAATTATAAACCTATAACTATCAAAATAAAGAAAATAAATTTTAGATCTATTCAACTTCAATGAACTCCTGAAGGCTTCTAAAATAATGGTAATTGAAAATATTTTTGTATACAATCACAACAAATTATTGCAATTAAATTTTTTTAATACATTTAATAGCTATTTTGGTAGCCTTCTGCTATCACCATCAGAATTGTACTGACTCTGGTGGGAAGCTAGCCACAAATTCTTATTTTTCAAAGTGCAACTAATCGAAAGAATTTTTTCAACAGTGGACTTCAACTTTTTCAAGGCCTTCCATGTTCTTTCCAATGCCACTACCACAGTTAACAACCATTTATAAGTCAATACTAATTTTAGCTTTCAAACATTATTAGTTACTTTGTTTTTAGACAGTCCATTTGAGTTAGGTGTGCGAGACACGTCTACTTGCATAAATATCAGACATGTGCAGAGTTAATGACAGGCCATGACCTGTCATTAATTACACCAGCATTGTGCAATAACATATGAAAAGGTTGTGTTTCATGTAAACATGCCAAAGTTTTTGTCGTTAGAAGTAGAGGCATGTATCAAGACCCTTTCCAGATTTAGATTCTCAACTCGTAAATTCAGACAAGTTGAAGGAGGAAAATTTGCATGTAGGTAAGTATGCAATCAGTTATGTTTTGAATGGTAAAGGAATTCATCAAAATGTTATAAGTAATGGCAAGCAAGTTCCGTGTTTTCGTAGGCCACCTACAAAGCGAAAGAAAGAGGTTGTGAATGAAGTGTAAAAGATCGTTTCTCACAAAAACCTAACGTCCTTTCGGACCATACAGCAGTCACTAGACATTAGTGCTGGAACTATAGATACATTTTTATACCAGGATTTGGGAATCGTTAAAAAGAAAAAAGCTAAAGTTTATCTGCTAATGGATAAGCACAAACAGAACAGGCGTACCAATTCCCATATCTATCTGCACGACTGCAATTAACATAGGCACATTTGCTAT
Source organism: Dysdera silvatica (assembly GCA_006491805.2). Lineage (NCBI taxonomy): Eukaryota > Metazoa > Arthropoda > Arachnida > Araneae > Dysderidae > Dysdera > Dysdera silvatica. The sequence continues at coordinate 277,377,813 of QLNU02015360.1, forward strand.
GTTAAGAAGGGAGAAAAAATTCCAGAAAATTGGTGTTTGCAAAAGATGAAAAGTTTTAAGAAAGAGTACATGCTCATAAGAGCAATAACAGGCAGCAGCACTGTTCCCCTTTTCCAAATTCCAGAAAATATGAAAATAAATGCTGATTATCATATTACTCATGTCTTGGGACTGTTATTTAATGACTACCTTCCACAGCTCTATCCTGGCGAGCTCGACAAGGTGTACTTCTATCACGATAAAGAGAGTTCTCATACCCCTGTCAGAAAACAATACAATATCTCGTAGAAAAGAGATTAGAACTTGTAATAAACTATATAGCTGTGAAGGACATTCCAGCCAAAAGGCCCAATGCCGGTTTAATGGACTTTTTTGGTTTTGGTTTTTTGAAGCAAAAACTTCCATGCAGGCAGGCAAAAATATTTAGACGGCATTTGAAAAATTGCTCGACAGATATGGTCAGAGGTTACCCAAGACCAGATTAAAAAGGATTATGTTGACTGGAAATAACGACTGCGAATCATTAGCAGGATAAAGGGAGAGCACATTGAGCGCATCACACATATCCACTGTAAAAAAATTGTCACCTAAAATAAAGTAATTTCACTGTCTGGAAACATGGTGAGTACACTCTGTATTTTCAGCTTTGCTTAGAAAAACTTCCCTCACTTTACAATTGGGGATGCTGCCGCAAACACATAGATTTCTTTTATTTTTCAATCACTGAATTTGTGATCGGCAAGATGGTAATGTTGACCACTAAGGTGGGCAAAAAAACCAAAAAAACATTTTCGATTTCGCTATTCTAATAGTGCGGAAAGGGTGCCTACTGGGATCAGTAAAAATGGTGTAAAATATTTCTTCGATTGAATAATATTTTTTGCCCTTGTATTGTACTTGAATTTTCAAAATTTGAGCTAAAAAGTGCATTTTTCACCTATTATAGTAAAAATAGTTATTTCTGGAGATAGCTGTTGTAGTAGTGCAGAAGGAGTTCCCAGTAAGGTCAATAAAAATTATGAATGCTTTTTCAATTAATATCTTCTGTCCCCACATCACACTTGAAATTTCGGGATGTACATATGTGGAAAATATATGTTTTTACCTGTCAGAGAAATAACACAAATATGCGAAAAGTATGGTTCAAATAGTTTATTAAACAATGCAAAACATTAAAATGGTACAAAATTATGTTGGAAGGGGAGGGGAAATCGAGGTCACAGTTCGTGAAAAGGATGGGAAAGGGAAAGAACACAATTTTAAACTAATTCACACAATAATACTGCTCTAGAATGTCCTGCTGCTGAAATCGTTACCAAGTCTCTATAGCTGTAGAGTAGTCAAACACCGGTGAATAGAAAAGAAAGCCCTTACACTTACAGATGACCAGAAGGCAGAAGCTTGAAATGAGTCTTATAATTTAGATGCAATATGATAGTTCAAAGACAGGGCTATCAGATAGAATACATTAGATTTTTTTTATTGTATGTATGTATTTTATTTATGCTGTCAAAGTCATAAATATGTGTAAACACCCTTTGCATATTTGGCTATATTGCTAATATATTGGAAAGATATCGCCCAAAAAACCAGGTTGCATAGACAAATGGTTCTAAAAATCTTTTGTCCTGATGAAATTCAAGGACTTTTCAAGGACCAAATAATTTTTTCCAAGGACCTTACATTGTTACTACATTGGAAATAAGGGAAATACCCTCTTTTTTTTTGCCAAAACTTGAAAAAAGGTTTTGGGAAACATTCAAGGACCAACCACATTTTTGACAGTTTTAAAGTACTTTTCAAAGGTCCCAACTTGGCAAAAAAAAAAAATTCAAGGACTTTCAAGGACCATGGGAACCATGTCAATTTTACAAATTCTTAAGAATGTTCCCCCACCTAAAAAAAATAAGTGCCTAAAATCTCGTATGATTTTCCTTACCCCCACCCCCACATGCAAAAAAATCTATCAACTTTGATTGACAGTTTTGTCAGGGATCGTCTCTTCAGAGCTTGACAGTACTCTGCTGTTGGTTCTACCCCCCACCCACCCCAGTATAGTATAATGTGTTCCCACCCTCTCTGGGTTTGGGGGGGGGGGCACAATTCATTGATGAGAACAAGAGATTGGGACCACTTTGATTTTGAATAAACTAGATGTTCAGAAAAAACGAAGAAATTCTTTTCTATTTGTTTGTGGTTTTACGGCTCAAAGACTACAATGGTCATGCTGCGCCGGGACCTACTGTTTTCCGAGGAATCCGAACCTCTTAAGGCCTAGGGAACCAAACCCCGGACTACAGTGAGCAGTGCGATCTTTATGAGATCTCTGAGTAAGCGTTCTTTGCACTGCTGGGAGTCGAACCCGGATTAACGGCATACTAGAATTCTTTTCTGAAAAATGTCTATTTTACATAACAATTCAAAAGAAAACTTTTCTGAAAACTGTCCACTATCAGGAGATGAAATACATTAATGCCCTATTTCAAGGGACTGGGGATTCTGAAATTTGCCGTTAACGGGGAGTGTCCACTAAAGGGGAGTGTCTGTTAAGGGAGGTTTGACTGTATATTATTAATAAAATACATACATAATTTTATATTTAATGTGTTTTCTTTACTCTGTTAAAAATGTTATGTAAATGTGACAGTAACAGAGAGTGGGGGGTGCAGATATTTGGTTACTATAAAAAGGGGGATCACAGATTACTTGGCTACTATAAAAGGGAGTTGTTATTTGAAGGTGGTTGGGAAACATTGTCTTAAGGCCTAGGGAAGCAACCCTTGGACTACAGTGAACAGTTCGTCCGTAAGTGTTCGTTTCTGGTGCTGTTAGGAGTTGAACTCGGGATAACGATGTGCCAGACGAATGCATTACCACCGCAGGACCCTCATTTTAACGTTATATGTAAACATAGTGAAGTGAGAGAATACATCTTACTTTAAATCCATCACCAACTTGTCCCAACATATTTTCAGCTGGAACTTTGCAGTCATCAAAAAATACTTCTGATGTGTTAGATGCTTTAATACCCATTTTCTTTTCTGGTGGACCACTTGACACACCACCAAAACTTTTTTCTACTATAAAGGCACACATTTTTTCCACTTCACCCTCAGGTGTTTTAACAGGAGTCTAAGCATTGATACATGAAAGACAAATATAGCAAAATTTAGAAATTTAAAATCAAATTAAAAGTCAATAACAAAATAAGACAAAATCGAAGGTACAAAAATTTTATTTTTAAGGTTTTTAATTTTACACCTGAATGGCACAACGAATCATTAGGAATGGGACAAATGACAGTGAATTTCAAACCATGATATATTTACATGACTAAAATGCTGAAATTCAAACCTAGCTCAGTGATTTTAAGTTACAGTAGAAACTTTTAATTCTACAAAAAACACAGGCATAAATTAATGAAAAAAAAAGTTCTTTTGAAACATTTTGACCAATATCTGATATTACTACTTTCTACATACCTATGAATTATATTATTTCACATTAAAATGCCTAAAAATTTTAATAAATAATAGTGTAAATGCCTCAAATAAGTCATTGCGATTGTCTTTTTTTTTTTTTTTTTAAATGATATTTAACATTCTACAGCAGCTATACGAAGCCAAAAAGCAAAACGAAATTTATACCACGCTAACACCTCTACTAGGAGAATTTTTTTTAAATTTTCAAATTGACCCGTTTTATGTAGTGTGAGAAATATGGCCGAAATTCGTAAAATGTAGTTCTTAAACCATTTTTTTATTATGAAAACAGATGTTATCATCGAGTTTAATATTTTTATATTATTTAACTAGATGTACTTTACTTTACTGCTTATTTTGTGTAGGTAATTACTTTATTAGTTAAAAAATCTTAAAGATGGTGAAATATTCGGTTTTATGCTGAAAACTTATGTCAAATTTTCCTGTACTAAATAGAAAAACAAACGCAATATTGATATTTCATTTTATAGCCCGGACTATGCTAAAGTTAATTGTTTTTATTTGTAACTAGTATTTTTAACCATTTGGAAGATATTATAAAAAGCAAACATGCCTATGGGACCCACTTTTGCTTGTAGTAGGTGGTCATTTTTTTTTTTTTCCAATATGGACCCATATGAAGATTAAATAAATGCATTTCTGAAGTCTTCATATAAGGGTTATTCAGTGGTAAAAATATTATTTTTTTCTAAAATATGACCGTAGTCATTTTCGATGACAATTTATGGAATGACTCAGTAACTGATTACAAAAACATTCAACACAAAAAATTTGCATAGTTTGCAAAAAAAAAAAAAATGAAGTTTACCTTAACAAAAACGGTGAAAATTTCTGCAACACCACCATTACTTATCCAAATCTTACTTCCATTTAAAATATAATGTTTCCCATCAGCAGTTGGCACAGCTTTAGTTTTTATTGACTGAAATACATATTCAAAACATTATATAAAAATCAATAACACGGAATGATAATTTTATTGTTTACATTTTATGGTGCAAGGTCAACTAAGATTATGCTGCATCAGGACCTATATTTCTCCTTTTTTTTTGCCCCCTGGGGGGGGGATAATTTTAAAAATGGTGGATGCGTAATATGCATACTATATTTAACATAATACTAAAAAAATAATTCATACACCAGCATCTGATCCACTAGCAGGTTCAGTAAGACAATAAGCTGCAATCTTTTTCCCAGTAGCAAGGTCTGGCAAATATTTCTTCTTTTGTGCATCGTTTCCAAACAATAAAATTCCTTTGAAGCCAATGGACTAAAAAAAGTTACATTATAAAAAAACTATATATTGCATGAATATGTTAGGGAAAAAATCAAACTACAAGGTATTTAATTTTATTACATATATAATATCTTGTTTATAAAAATATTTTTGACACTGTGTCATTTATATGTCTGTATGTACCGTTTTGTCATCCCTGGTGATGAGAATTTCGTCAGGCCTATGTGTGCTTTTTTTCTCATCACCACCTTGGCATTGTCCTCACTATGTTATTATTTGTATTGCTTTTTTTTTTTTTTACTTGAATAATGCCCAGGAAATTAATTGAATTGAACTGAAAAGACCCACTTCCACAGAGTGAAGTTAGACCTTCAATTTTTTATTGTTCACTTTTCCATCATGATAATGGTTATTATATTTGCAGTTTTTGGAAATATTTACAATTATTAAAATACAGAGATCTGTGCACAGAATTTAAAAAGGAAGAGGAGAGGTGTCCGACAGAAACAGTTTCTCCTACGACATATTTTTTTAAATTAAAAGAAAAAAAATTCTCTCTGATATACAGCCTTGTATTAAGAATGATAATTTTTTTTTTGTAAGTATAAAAATTCAACATAATACAGTAGTAGCTCTTTAATCTGACATTCTTTACTTCGGCACATTCTGTAATCCAGCACTGATCGAGCCGCTCAGGTTCAGATTTTTTCAGGTGGATTCGGGCGTTCGTTAACCTTGACCATGCCATTGCACTGTCCGCTTTATCGTGACTCAGTTTACATTTCAGTACATTGTTTACAGTTTTCTAGTGGGCTACATTTATTACGTCTACATAACATTACATACAACTGTGTATGTACTGTGTACTGTACTGTAAAATGTTCTTGAAAGCCAGCATGATTTCTTCAAGTACTAATAAAACAGATAAGCCTAAGAATGTAAGATATTATTACCCTTTACAGGGATAACACAATTGCCAAATAATGGTCAACACAGAAAAGCCTCCGGGGCGAGATTTTTGTGAGTTTTTCGTGGGGGAATTTATTATATAATAATTTTTGGCACCCACGCTTAAGTAGTTCAAACTAGAGCTTTTTTTTATATTTGGAGAAAAAGAGACACCGTCCTCATCCTGGATTCGAACCAGGGTCCCCGCGTTTAGCCCGCGGTGTCTTGACCTACTAGACGAACGAGGACAAGATATATAACAAATTCCCCCCCATGAAAAACTCACAAAAATTTCGCCCCGGAGGCTTTTCTGTGTTGACCAATATTTGGCAATTGTGTTATCCCTGTGAAGGGTAATAATATCTTACAACTTAATATACAGAAATAAATGCCTTTGTCCTTGTCCTCGTTCGTCTAGTAGGTCAAGACACCGCGGGCTAAACGCGGGGACCCTGGTTCGAATCTAGGATGAGGACGGCGCCTCTTTTTCTCCAAATATAAAAAAAGCTCTAGTTTGAGCTACTTATACGTGGGTGGCAAAAATTATTGTATAATAAATTCCCCCACGAAAAACTCACAAAAATCTCGCCCCGGAGGCTTTTCTGTGTTGACCATTATTTGGCAATTGTGTTATCCCTGTGAAGGGTAATAATATCTTAATATATGGAGAAAAATGCGTTTGTTCTTGTCCTCGTTCGTCTAGTAGGTCAAGACACCACGGGCTCAATGTGGGGACCCTGGTTCGAATCCAGGATGAGGACGGTGCCTCTTTTTCTCCAAAAACAAAAAAAAGCTCTAGTTTGAGCTACTTAAACATAGGTGGCAAAAATTATTGTATAAGCCAAAGCATGCAACTCTCAGTATACAGCAGAAACTAGAGATAATTAATCGTCTTGAAAAGGGCGAAAATAGAAACGTCATAATGTGTGATTTCATTATTGGTTCTTCGACAATTTATGACATAAAAAACAAAACAAAAAGAGAAACGTAAAAAATTTTCTGCTTAAAGTGTAAGAGCAAAAAATATGGAATCAAGACACACATTGAAGATGCGAATGATGGTTGCAACATGATATCAGAAGACTTTTTGAAACAGTAATGCTCATGTGTATTTTTTCTTGCCATAGAGCAATTTATTACAATATGTTTTAAATATCACCGTACTGTGTTAATTTTCGTTTGGTGTTCATGTTAAAACAATATTGACATTCGATAATCCGGCAAAATCACTAATCCAATACAGCCGTGGTCCCGAATGTGCCGGATTAAAGAGCTCATACTGTACTATGCAGAATATAAAAAAAGCCACGAATAATGTTTAATAAGATAGTTTTGGGTTTGCAAATTGAAATTCGACATGCTTCAAATTTCAATAGTTTCAGTCAATATGCATCGAACATCATCATCAGTCAGTCAAGTTGCATCGAATTTCACTTCAACACCTAAAATTATGCTACTGAATATTGTTTAACTTAATTTATAACTTGACTAATTAAAATCTTTTTCATTCAGTATTATCTTTAACTGTACAATGGCAAAAGTAAATAAAAATTAAACTTGTGCATCTTTCTCAGCAGTGATTCTACTTTCTTTTGTTTGTGAGTTTTGGGAGCAAGGACAAAAAGGGTTATGCTGTGCAGGGACTTAGTTTTCCGACGAATCCAAACCTCTTGTAGTCTAGGGACCAACCCCCCCAACTATGCTCTATGTTTTCTTTTAGGGTGATCCTACAAATGTTTTTGTAATTTTACAGCACAAGGACAGCACAGGTCATGCTACTCCGGGACCTACAATTCTTTGAAGAATCCTAACCTCTGTGGTCAAGCTATCCAAATTCTGGACTCATAAAAAAAGCACTAGTATTAACGATATTACTTTATTATGTTGTTCATGTAATAAGCTCATTGATGCAAAAGTATTAATGATACTATTAATCTACGAATGTAATATATTTCTATGGACCTGTTCATGTTACTTTTCCATATATAATTCTCAGAAATTGTTTCCTAATTTACTTTATAGTATCATGCAATATTATTTATATATTAAAATTATCTTGTTGAATATTAAAATAAGTATGATTTGCTCAGTACATTCTGAGTGGTTAATTTCATTAGCATATTCTTATAGTATGATGCATGTTCTACAGTTTCTTTTTAAAAAGTCTTACATTAGCTATTGAAAAGAAATCTGGCTGCACCAACATGTATTCGTTACAATTCAATTTTATATCAATAATAAAAACAAAAATATAATTTACACAAAGAAAAAGATAAAAACTTAAGATTTATAATTTCAACCTGATGAGCTCCAAGGATTATTCCAACACCAAGATCGTAACGACCAACATTTTCCACAAGCCTTGCATATTGGGTATTATTGAGACCTAAACCACCATATTCAACAGGCACTTGAAGACCAAAAGCACCCAACTCTCCCAATGAATTAAGTATATGCTCATCTGCCATTGCAAGCTCATCATTTTTGTCAGCATCATTTACTTCCTGAACAAAAGATAAAATAGTTAAGACAATATACTTACACAAAGCATATTTAACACAAAATTAATACAAATTCGAAACACATTTTACATAGTTAAAGAAAATGACAAGGTACAGTTGGTATTAAAAGTATCTGAACATCACTCACTATTCATAAACTTGTGGTCAAATTATCAAACCAAAAGTATCATTAGACTTGAAATAATGTCTATTATTAATATACATCTCATTTGCTTAAGGGGCAATCTTCTTAAAGATTTTATCAACTCAATTTTTAAAAGGTAAAACTCACTTTTGATAATAGATTCTGATTCTTTAGATCAAAGTAACCAGAATTCATATAAAATTGATTTATTTTGCTCAAACTGCTAACAAGTTCCAAGTATTTTTATCAGAGCCATGAGCATTACTGAAAGTATAGATGCAACTAGCTAAAAGACAAGAATTGTAGAAACTGCAGATGAGGAATTATGATGAGAATAATGTAGAGATAGATACAAAGGCCATCTCTCGAAAATTTTGGTGAAAATCTGACCACCCCTAACTTTTCTCGAGAACTATTGAGCATTGCAACAAAATTTCCAATGCCACTTTAGAGAATGGCTAAGTCTATAAAAATTATGACAATGAAAAAATATTTGGGGCCGTCTTCAATTGTCATCAACTTTAAAATTTTTATTGGCAACACCCACTTTTTTATTTCATAGAAAACTTCTCTGTAACCAATTTATGCTAAATTTCAAATTTCATGGAATTTGGGTAATAAATAACAAAGATAATCGATGATGTGTGTTAGGGGACTATCCATATATTTCATATTGTAGTGTTTTAATTTTTCAGACTTAGTTTCCGTTAATTGAATTTTGTTGAGTTACCATTAGTTGTTGAATTGAATAAATAGCAAATTTTTCTGACTAGCAAGTCCAATTTTTTTTTTTTTTTTAAATTCCTCAATCTTATACAAGATAAACTGAAAATGGTTGAACTGCAGTTTTAACTTTTAAGTTTTAGTATATTTATATACTAAAAGTTCTTGCCATTAGAATTTGGTGTTATCTATCTACGTAATATAAAAAATTGTCAGAATTTTTAAAAAAATTTAACAGTATGTTATGTTTTTTTAATATCTTTGTTATAGTTCTAATAAAAAGATGATACCCTTACAAAATATCTTGCTTTCATTTTTATTTTAATGTTATTTAACTATAGGTAGTTTAAATCATCAAATTATGGTTTTAGCGTTTCAAGAACTACAACTAATTTTAAGTAAACTTGTAACATCATAAATATATATATATGCAAATGATGCTACGTTTATAAGCTTATTACTTTCTTGCTTATATATTCCAGATAATTTTTTTTTCATAACTAAAATTAAACAATGAAAATTTCTTTAACATTTTCGCATAAATTAAATGAAAGGCCACTGAATCGAATGGCGTAAAATATTACCCCTCTTTCAATTCACATTTGTTTGAAATATTAATTTCATAATTAGTAATTAATATTTATAACTTTGACCAATCAGAAAGTTAATACAAAATCCCTTTGGATAATTGAGCTCTATGACGTGCAAAAATAATTAGAATCATTCGTTACTTATTTCAAAAGATATCGCTTAAAAAGTGGATAGTAAATTTAACATTAGGAGATGCGAAATTCAAATATTTATAACTCAGCAACCATTCATTCAGAAGTTATAAAATTTGGAATATTCATATAATTTTATGTATAAAATTTAAAAATAAATTAAAAGGTGGGTGTTACCATTGGAAATTTTAAAATTGACGTTACATTAAATATTTTATACCCCCCCACCCCAAATATTTTTCATTACCATATTTTTATAGAATTAGCCATTCTAGATAAAGTGGCGTTGAAATTTTTGTTCTACTTTCAATAGTTCTCAAGAAAAGTTGGGTGGTCAGATTTTTTTTTTTTACCACTGTACAGTAGAGATGGGAGTTATTTAAGATAACTGTTAAAAATCACTTGTTACTGAGTGATCACTGTTCCAAGAACAGTATGCTCCTCTGAAACCCCTGTTCTCAAATAACAGCTGTTATTTCAGATCACCGGCAATTAAGGATAGGGGTTATTTGAAGGAACAGTTAAAAATCACCGGTGACCGAGAAATCACTGTTCTAGGAACATATTCCTCCGTTTCCATCACACAGGAAACGCGCTGAGATAACGGGCTATCACAACATCCGGCATAGTTGTCTAGCTGACACAAGGGCTTAGGCACTAATTACCCATTTAATATCTGATATTACAAGAGGTTGCATTTAGTTGCAATTATTTATTAATAGATATTATTTAAATTAAAGTTTAAATTCAGTTAGTTGATTATTTTTTTTATTATTTATATTATGTACAGTAGAACTCAAGTCGTAATGAGCACTGACATAACGAGTTCACGGCTAAATATGATTTCGGTTAGTTTGGTTTAAGTTATATGTGGAATATCACGGGTATAACGAAAGAATTTTCTTAACTCTGATTTCATTTTACCCTTATATTCACATTTTCAAAATATACTTTAAGTTTTAGTTGCATTCAGATTGTTGAACTTATTATTTTACTCAATTATTTAGTTTATTGTTTTAATCAATATTTTAACCAATCAATATTTTATTATTTAATTTACTTAAAGTTTAAATTCAGTTAATATGTGATTATATAGGTTCCCCCACATCAATAGCAACTAGGGGAATTAATTGCTATCTAGACGATAATTACTTGCCACGGAATCAAGACCCTTTGTCATAGTGGAGAACCCATTCTCTAATATACCCACATCTTTACGAGTTAGCAAAAAGAAAATTCAATTTTATGGCAACATCAGTGCCTTGCGAAAGTGTTTTCCCAAACGACGGTAACATATTAATAGATAGAAGAAATCGGTTGGTGCCCTCTTCATGTTGAAAGATTATTGTTCCTAAATGCCAATTCATATTTAATGGAATAGATTTTTTATCCATGTATATTAATTAGTACAAGTATTAATATTTTTACATTACTGAGCTTTACACATGAAAAATTCTGAATACATACATGTGTATAACTACATCAGCTGAGAATACACATTTTATAATTATTCCATCTAATTAGTTCGATATTGTAACCTTTCAGTATGTTTTACCAATTAATTTACAGCAGTGTCAATATTTTTTGCTGTATTTCATTACTTAGAATTAGTTTTTTAAACTTTCTTTGATTTTTAAAATCGTGTATTTTTTAAAATATCTAAAATTCAGTATTTTAAAACCTTATTTTTCCCCTTTATTTTTGTATTTCGTACGTGTGCATCTTTTTTCCCAAAGAATTTATTATTTTTGTAGAGTTGACGCGACATACTGTTACAGATTGAGCTTTGAAATGTGTTATCATTAAGTTCCTTAATTCCCATGACCTATGAAGCAACGCATATGTTCTAGTCACCGGTGATTAGAACCTCTTACGTGGTTGGAATAGGTTATTCAAA
>QLNU02015360.1:277406661-277429511 GCA_006491805.2 Dysdera silvatica
ATCGCAATATTTAAAATGCTTTAACTGTAACGGATATTTTAAATCTTAATTAAAGCAACTGTGTGATAACAATTGAGATCCAGTGCTTAAAGACTGTAAAAAAAAGTCATTTAATATTTTAGATGCAATAAGGATTGTGACTTCTGCTTGCAACAAAATTATAGACTAACATAAAAGATGAGTGGAAGAAACTGCTTTAGTTTTTCCGAATTTTAGAGGGTTTGAAGAATCAGCAGGGATTGTACAGCAGAATAAAGAAGCAATCTTTTGGCAACAGACTGGAACTAAAGATCTCTGCAACTGATAAAAAGGATATTCAAACAACAAAGTCAAACAATCAACGTTTATTGGCGTAGTGATACCAGCGCCGATGGTATGGCGTGATTAGATGGTGAAACGTTCGAAAGAAAATAAATATTTCTGCCTTCGGTGGGACCTGAACCCACGACCTTCCACTTGCCGGGCGGAGGCTCTACCCACTGAGCTACGAAGGACAATATATAATCTCTTTACGAACGTATATATATTGTTGCCAGTTATTTCGCAGAATGGTGTAGTACATAGACTACTATTTAAACCAAATTGCAAAGAGACTGGTATTAAATTGATCGAAATGCCCGTTGCAGCATATGTATTTATTTTATATAAATCGAACACTACGCAGATTAAATCAAACAACAATATAAATCAACGTTTATTGGCGTAGTGATACCAACGCCGATGGTATGGCGTGATTAGATGGTGAAACGTTCGAAAGAAAATAAATATTTCTGCCTTCGGTGGGACCTGCAAAATAACTGGCAACAGTATATATAAGTTCGTAAAGAGATTATATGTTATCCTTCGTAGCTCAGTGGGTAGAGCCTCCGCCCGGCAAGTGGAAGGTCGTGGGTTCAGGTCCCACCGAAGGCAGAAATATTTATTTTCTTTCGAACGTTTCACCATCTAATCACGCCATACCATCGGCGTTGGTATCACTACGCCAATAAACGTTGATTGATTGACATTGTTGTTTGATTTAATCTGCGTGGTGTTCAATTTCTTTTTCTCTAAGTGTTATTTAGAATTTTCTATTTTGTGTGCTTAAAATCGTGCCATTTTTCTCCGTTAAATCCAAGAACTGCAAAATCATGCTCACCAAAAATAATTAAATTACATTACAGTTTAACATTGTTCCAAACACAATCCATATTTTCCTCGCTAAATGCAGGCTCATTATAAGTGAGTCCTACATACTTGTATACATACTACTTGTACTACTTGTTGTACTACTTGTACTTGTATAGTACTACTTGTTGTACATGTAATTGTGTATTTTGCTGATTACTGTTTTTAATAGAAAAGGAAATGCGAATACTTATTTTTCAATTAATACCAATTTTAAATTTATTTTTTCATCCAGTATTAATTTAAAATTTGCTGCAGGTTATCAAACTATTGTTCAATGAAAAGGGAAAGAAGAATAAGACAAATTTATATTTTTTAACTGGAAATCGTGTTTTGCACTATATGGATGGATGTGTGCGTACCGAAAAATTATTAAATACTTCCTTAGGGTAAGTTTTTCACTATATATTACTTTGTGCTCAAAGGGAAATATATTTAAAAACTTTATAAAATATTGAATTAATCATAATGAATTTCCTTTTCAGTTGGATTGGTGACTAGAATTTTTATATAAATTACTAGTTCTGGGAGGAAAGTATTTAGGCCCTGATGCAGGCGAGTATTCAGATACCCTGCAGTGGTAACGTATTCACCTACTGTGCTGTTAATCTGGGTTCAACTCCCAATGGCACCAAAATAGAATCCTTATCAAAAAACTGTACTCTGTAGTCCATTGGATTTGTTCCGTAGAGCATAAGAGGTTTAAATTCCTTGGAAGCTATGGGTCACAGTACAGTATGACTTCTCTGTCCTTGTCCAAAAAAAAAAAAACAGAATATGTAGTGATCATGATCAAAGGTACCTTATTTAGAGCTTGCTGTAGCTTCAAATAAGTAAAATGGCACTGATTTTTATTTTTTTAATATGTATATACTATTAAAAAGATGGTGAAAGAATAATTATATGCAGGAAAAAAACTTGTTCAAAGATAAGGGATAATGTTAATAAAGGAAAATATGCTGTTGTGTAACAGGAAATGCATGAGAAATATTTTATTTGTACCACATAGGACATGCATTCATGCATGGGTGTCGACGGAATAAAAATATTGGGGGGACAGTATACCAGTGAAAGGCAGCTTGTTGTTAACCAGAGATGTAACCAATGGGTGGTTCCAAGGGCCCCCTCCTTCCAAAACGTTTTTGCTACCAATACTTATTCATTAGCGAGGTTGTAAAAAATTTTTGCCTCCACGAAAAAATTTCTGGTTAAGGCCTTGTTGTTAACAACTCTTTACAGGGATAACAGACATCAACAAAGAAGTGTTCAATTTAAATGTGCTTCTGCTTGATGACGTTCACTTTACCATAAAATCAATATTCTAGTTTATATCCTAATCTTATATCGTTAACCCTACCCTGACATAATCACTTCACAAGAAATCTAAATAATCTAATACCAGAATTCTCCAAAACAAATCTTGGATTGGTATGCACGGGTTGTATGGGCCCTAGGGTGTGGAACCCTCTTCCTGACAGAATTAAAATTTTGAGTTCACTCCCACTTTTTAAAAAATATCTACATAAATATCTTTTGGAAAACAAATTTTTTGCATAACTTTATTGATTTATGCTTGTTATAATTATTTTAATTTATTTAGTTATTTTGCCTCGGGCAGCTGGGACTCTGTCAGACCTTATAGTCTCTACCCATAGCTGCCCGAGCAGATCGATTATTTGTATGTTTTTTTTATTCCATAATCGTTTCTGCCCGAAAATAAATTTGAATTGAATAGTTACATTTCCAGTTTCATTTTCAAATGCAATGCACCTAAGTTTCATATTTATTTCGCTGATGGTGATGGTGTAGACAGTCCCTTTAATTTATGTCGTTGATAATGAGCGTAGAGGGCCAAAAATTTCCTTGAGCTTGCGAAATTAAAATTGGGAAAATGTAGTTGTGGTTGTAACGTTATTAAAAACGTTCCACTTGAAAGTTGAAATAATAACATGTCAATGAAAACGCTGCCATGCAGAAAAGAGAGCTATATAATAATACAATCCAACGAAAGGTATAATTACATCAAATAAATAACGAAGTGCATTGTTTTTATTTTGTACTAAATACACTACGCCGAAAAAATATAACCATACTCCTTAGATTAAAAAAAAAAAATTAAATTTTGAACGGCGTTACCCGTTATAAAATTTTTGTTTGAAATTGGGGGGGGGGGGCCATGGAACCTAATACTAATATTGAGAGGATGGGTCTTCCCACTACTTTGCCCATGCATGCGTTGTCTCAGTGCAACATTACTCTTGCACTGTAAAACTCAAACAAAAGCATGATGTGCACAGGCATTAGTAATATAGCAAGTAATCCTCAATGTGTTTTCCCATTGTGAAGCTATAAAACCTGAAAACCACAAATAGCATGTTCGACAGCTAACCATAATTGGTCCTTAGTTATTCATTCATCTCACATGCAGTGTGATACAGTTCTTCAGGTTTTATAAAGTTTCAGTGTGATACAATTCTTCAAGTTTGCTGAAGTTGCAGCATATCTTCAATAAATTATAACATAGGCACCAATCCTTCCAATTTACCTGGGAGGCTTCCGATTTTTTATTGATTTTCCAATCTTCTGGTTGGGAAACAATTTCTTCTGATTTTTGGTGATTTCATCTAAAATCTCTAATATTTTTCAATTTTTGTTTCTTAAATACCTGTTTTTCTTGGTGCATATTCATTCAACTTTTTGTGCATATTTAAGTAATCATAAATACAAACGGAAAACAAGCGAGAAAAATGTGGTCTGCCGTTGACGGTCCATGTGTGGCAATTGACTACAGATTTTTTACTTCTAGAAGTTTGCATTTATGCTATAAATTTAAGTGCCCCACAACCAAATATTAAAGTATTAAGATCCAAAGAATGTGGATTATAGGTGGAAGGAAATGCATATGACTAATCATTACTGACACTTTGATTATTAATGACACTTTGTCATTGGTTAAATATTAATGTAGAAGGTCCTTTATGCAGAGTCTGGCGTATGGGAATGCTTCAGCTTGCATAAAAGTGATGGATTGAAGGCATTGTCACTGTTGTAGTTGGGGTATGACAGAAATTCTGGGCATTTCTCTATGTGGGGCTGCAAAATTTTCCTTGGCCATGACATATCTACTTCCATTCTAGGAAAGAAGATCAGTCATAATCCTTTATTGCCAGAAAGTAATTGATGGCTGTAGCTGATCTTGTAGGGATGATAATACACCACCTTCCACAGCATAATCCACATTGTGCCATAGAATACATCCAACTGGCATGATTGCACATGCACTACTGAAAACCGAGTCATATGTTATTGACTATTCAATAACAGCTGTAGCAACATCTTCAACATCAAGTGATAATGCTTGCACTCTTAACCATATTGAACTCTTAAACTTCCAGTTTCCTTCAACCAAATGATCATTTTCTTGACAGTTTGTGGGAAATCGATCCTGGCCTAAATCTTTATAGCAGCAAAAGAACGTGAAATTGAAGGTGCATCATTACCCTTGTTTTTGTTACACGACAACAATTAACACACTTTCTGGTAAAAAAAATTACCATTACAGCTGATGTTGATATTTCAACAGTTACAGCCATTTTTATACTGAAATCTTATGCAAATGACATTACTTTTTCATCATTTCGGTTCCTTAGTTTTTTCGGGTTTTTTTTCAGATGTTTGCAAGACAGCATGAATAAAAAATTTTAAGTGTGGTTTTCTTTTGTGCATTTCTCTCTTATGGAGTTACGTTTTCTCCTGTTAGAAATTTTTTTGGAACTAAATTTTTTTCACATAACCTTTCACCTCCCCATATCCATTTAAAAGAACATGTACAAAATTTTATGCTATTCTGCTTATTGGTTGAAGTCATAGAAAACTCTAGGTTGGATAACTTTAATTATGATCATTTGGTATATAAAAATTGAGGTTTTGTATTAAAATTTTTGATTTTTTTCCAGATTTCTTTTTGGTTATCTAAGCATTTCTGTGTCTGGCAGTTTAGAATGCCAGATAAAGTGGATACTTGTCAGTCATTCAGGCATCACAGAGGCACCATGATTGACAACTGACATCACCCCACTATATATTTACATCCCACCAAGCTTACTTCAGAGTTAAACCTAAACACAATGCACCCAAAGGCAGACATAGCGACTGGGGTACAGTTTGTCTTTCATGTTTTGTTTTTTTTATAATCCCTTATAAGATTTTTACAACCAAATAAATGTGTATTTCTTCAAAACAGAATGCCTTCCAATAAGTTATTGAACTTCCTTCTGCTTATTGTTCAAATATTAGTTCATGTGGCTACAGATTTATCAAATCATCATTAAAAAACAACTAGAAGCAAGCCAAAATGAATCATTATATAAATTACACATGCTGCCAGGAACACCCGCAAAACGAAACCTTGTGGGTGCATGTTTTCATGTCATCAAAATAAGTCCTATAAGTAGTGGTATAGATGAAATATACTGAGAAAATTTTATTTAGATGAGAAATAAAATTTTCTGTACTTTTCTCATCTAAAATCGTATGAGATTTTTGAACATTACAGTCACCGTATTTGTAAAAATTTTAAATTTATATTTTAAAAACTCATTTCATTGATCTGTACAACAATGTACAAATCACTCAGCTTTTCTACCTCTTTTTGCTAATCTTACCTTAAAAAAGGTTAAAGCATCATGTTCATTATATAGTTAAATTATCAAGATAATGGTACTCCATAGCCTCACAGTAGCCTAGAGGTAACACATTCAGCTATCATGCCATTAATCCGAGTTTTAGTGGTACCTTATGCTGTGTTTTCTGCCCACCCTGGTCCAGGGTTTGGTTGCCTAGGCAACAGAGGTTTTTGGATTCCTAGGAAAACTAAGTACTGCAATATGACCTAGTTTGTCCTTACATCGCAGAATAAGAATTGTGCATTATCTTTTACTGTATTTACGATTTCGCCTTGATTGGCACAGAATGACCCTTGCACCATAAAAAACCAACCAATCAACATCTTTACATTAACATTACCTTTTTTTTTTCATGTCAGTTCTTTCTAGTTAGAACTAGTTTGGCTGTTGCCAAATATGTTATTTTGTGATTCATTTGTTTTTAACAATTGTAATATACATTCATAAGTATAATGAGGTTCTTCAGTAAGGTTTGCAATAAGTAAGCATCAAGAACTTTTTTTTTTTTAGTTGCAATTCTGATAACCTAGTTGAGCGTGTTCAAAAATTACAAACTTCTTTAAAGCTTGCTCGTAAGGTAAAGTAGTTCAAATAATTTTATTTGTAAAGCATATTTAAACACTTATATATTAACCCTATTTTTGTCCTCCACTGTGTTTACATAACTCGTATTTATTCCATCCTCAGTGTTCACTGTCAGCTGTACGAGACATTGCATTATTAGAAGCCAAGTTATTTAAATTATCTGAACCAAAACCCAAATATTTCTCTCTTCACAAGTAAGTGAGAATTATTCTTGTATGTTTGTGTTACATTATATTTTGTATAAGAAAAAGTATTCCAGACTTCGAATATTTTACCAATATATTAAATTCAAATTTTCATGTATTAGTTTCGCCAAAAAGTAATATCGGATTTCTACAGTAGGTAGCATTTTGATCTTTTATGTGCAAAGCTTTGTTCTTGACCAATAATATATATATACAGTAGAGTCTCCATATAACGAACTTCCATATAACAAAGTTTTCTATTTAACGAAATTTTCGGCGGAACCTTGACTTTGAATGGCACTAACATGTAAATTTGTCTCCATATTACGAAAAACAATTTCTATATAACGAAGTTCTTTTTATAAAGAATTTGATTTTTTTAATTTACCTTTTACAATTTTTCAGCGGGATGGTTAGGTAGAAGGGGTAGTTGAGGATTTTAATCAAGGACGGACGGAGTTGAGGTAGCCTTCTGTACTGTGGACATAGGGTCAGTTGTGATAAATAATTCTATTGTTCTAAACTGGGAACTTTGAATCGGCGGGGATGTATCACTCTGCAGGTGTGGCTAAGCCACGAAATTTGCTTCTCGCACATACGTGTTGCATTGTTGAAGAAAATGTTATAGATGACGTGTTCCGATATTTACAAAAGTGTGAGAATTTCTATGAACGAAATGTTTTTTATAAGAAACCTGTACAAAGCAAAATTAGTGATTATTTCTCTGTTTCAAATATGTTGTATGAGGATCATACAGATATAAAGTAATCCTCAGTCTTTACTTTTGTTATTAATTTGTACGTACTTGTATACGAAAAATATTTAAATTCGTTGAAAAAGAAGAGTCTACTGAATTTAGTCTTTACTGTCCAAATTTAGCTTTTTTCATTTTATCGAAATTAAGTTTCAACATTTATGTTAATTTCTATTTAACGAATTTTCCTTATAACGAAGTTTTTCAGAGGAACGATGGCACTTCGTTAAATAGAGACTCGACTGCATATATATTTTTTAAAAGCTGATATTTCAATGTGTGGTTTAACAAAATATCATTACATTCAATCAAATTTTCTTAAATTAGTCTTGTTTTGAAAATGAGTGACAAGTTGAGCTTTTAAGCAATCATGCTTTTTTATTTCTGCAAAGAAAAAAAAATATAGTACAGAGAATGATTTCCTATGTGCATGGTAGTGCAACAAACATTTGAGTAGTGCAAAGATGGTTTAAAAAGTTTCATGATGTAGATTTTAGCCTGGCCGATGACAAACGCTCTGGTAGGACTATCGAGATTGGTAATGGCCAAATATCCATTTTAATTGAAAATAATCCATATTATACAATACAGCAGATTGTTAAGATATTAAAACCATTGAAATGCAGTATTAAGAATCATTTACACTTAGAATGGCTTTCGGATATGATGTTTGATTTCTGCATGATTTGAGCGAAAGAAATTTAATTGGTGGGATTTTGGCTTGTGATTCACTTTTGAAACACTATAATAAGAAGTCATTATTAAAGCGGATTTTGACAGGTGATGAGAAATGGCTATTTTATATTACGGAAATAAAAGGATTTGGGAGTAAGTCAAGGTCAACTCCATTAGCCATTCCTAAGGCTGGTTTACACCCATGAAGATTATGCTATGCATATATGGGATTGGAAAGGAATATCTTATATGATAGATATGCCAACTTGTATGGGTTTTAGCTTCACCTTACGGTTTTACAGTCGATACCAAGAAAACTACGGAAAACCTCATTCAAGATCCTCATGTGCAATTTTCTCCCGGCTCCTCAAAAATTGTTTTTTTTTTGTGTGTGTTTTTTGTTTTTGGTAAAGAAAAAAACGCACGTTGCAGATGGCCCACACCTTCCATGTTTGGACATGATGTTTCTGACTTGTCTTCTTATTTCTCTGTTATTTTTTACGTCCAGCTTTGTATGTGAAACTTGCTTCAAATTTGGATTAAAACAACGAAATGAAATGCAGCCATGATTGTGGAACAGAAGAAATAAAAGAAAAAGAAGAAAAAAATTGGGTAGACGAAACTTTATCGGCAAGTGTATCGTGATATTTGTAGTTAAGAGATCGACGTTATACGAAGCATCGAAAGTTTTTAAATTTTTATGTGAACTCGCAGTTTTACCATATTTTGAATAACTTTTTACTCGCAGCATTTTATTAAAATTGTAAAAAATTCCTTACTAAACTTTTAAAAATACCACACGATTTGCGCCGAGATTTTGCGGCATATATTTCGGGATATTTCCCCCTTATGCTTTCGTTATCTACACACGCAGAGGCGTGCAGATTAATTTAAAAGTAAATTTACCTATTAAATAAATTTAATTAATTTACATATCTTATAATTCTGTTCCATGAAAAAAATACTAAATGATTTGACGTAAAGATTTTAACTTTTAACGTTAATTAGTGAGTGAGGATCTTTTTCTGATGTGCGATTTGTCCTTGATGCGGCGCCTACCGGCAAAATTGTGAACTTTTTAAATGTGCTGTAATTAATGACTGTTGGTCATTTTTTAGTATTTTTCCATCAAAATAGAGGAATTTTGCCCTGATACATTAGCTACTGGAGGGTACAAACTTAGCGGTCATTAGTCGCACTTTGCACCTACAAATTTCCATCCAAAGAAATAATACGTCCACAGTTGAAAGTGGGTGCGTTTTGTTGACAGAAGCTAATTTGCGTATTTCAACAATTTTAGCTTCTCAAGAATCTGGAAGAGGTTTCAAAATTATAAAAAACGAAACAAAGAACTTGATGTTTATGAACTTTTACTTTTTCAATAAAACATTTGGCTTTTGATTTTTATTGTGCTCATTCATTTGATTAAACTATTTTTTACCTACTACAAAACTTATGTGAAAATCAGTTTTCCTGTACAAAATAGAATTGTGGTGTTTACCTACAAAATTAATGCGAAAGG
Source organism: Dysdera silvatica (assembly GCA_006491805.2). Classification (NCBI taxonomy): domain Eukaryota; kingdom Metazoa; phylum Arthropoda; class Arachnida; order Araneae; family Dysderidae; genus Dysdera; species Dysdera silvatica. Next base: position 277,416,235 of record QLNU02015360.1, read on the forward strand.
TTTTTTTTCTACAAAACGGATACCGAAAGCCATTTTTCCTGCTACGAAACTGATACAAAAGGTCATTTCTCCTGCTACGAATGGTATTGGTGAGAGTGTGATTACTGTATAAATACATAAACATACACAGTTTAGTTACATTTTTAGAAATACTTGCATGTTGTTTCAAGCAGGGGGTGTGGTACATATATTGCTCTATATAGCAATGCAGGTGCGTTACTTATAAAACATGTTTTTGCATTAAATAAAAGAGTGCTGTTTTACTGAAAACTGCTGAAAATTCTTGACTTTTTTACTGATGACTACTTTCTCATGTTGGCATCTCTTCCTTATGAGATTCTGTTGTCTAATCAAAGCATTAATTCTAGGAAACATTCTTCCTAATTAGACCAACTGAAGGTACATAACGAAGAAAAACGGCCAGAACTTGCCAACAGAAGAGAAATAATCTTTCACCAAAGACAACATGAGACCACACATATCTTTGCAGACTCTGCTAAGATTGGAAGATCAAAATTGGAATGATTTTATGCATTCACCATATTCCTCAGATCTCGTACCTTTGGGTTATCATTAGTTTCAATCTTTGCAAAACTTGCTTAATAGTAAAAACTCTGTTTCTCTGGAGGCCTAAGGGAACAAAAAGATGTGAATTTCTGAGAGAATGGAATTGTGAAGTTTCCTGATAGATGGCAAAAAGTGAATCAAAATAGTCAATATGTTGTGTAATAAAATAAACTCATGTTTGTAAAAATTGCAACACCATGAAGGAATCACTTGATTGAGCTGAAACTTTCAGGAAATGCAAATTAGGGTATGCTATTCAAATGATTAGAATTTCAGAAGCATCAGGCATGCGTGGACTGAGCAGCGCCCTCTGAACTGCTGATGGATCCGTATAAATAGAGGGCTGTAGCGGGGCGTGTATGGTTATCTGCTAGTGGTAAACGTTACATGAGACGTCACTATGCCTCTACGACGAAAGAGGGCGACATTTCAGCAAGTTACGGAGTTTGAACAGGGACGAATGATCGGCCTTCGTGAAGGAGGGTTTTCTTATCGTGCAATAGCAGCTCGTATGGGGCGTAACAGCAGCACAGTGATGCGAGTGTGGAAGCAGTGGGTTCAAGAGAACCAGACAACTCAGAAATCCGGGAGTGGACGCCGAAAGGTGACGTCAGCACGGGATGATAGACACCTGGTCCGCATGGCGGTGACGGACCGTTTTGCTTCATCTGGACAGTTGGCAGAACGTTGGTGCACTGCTACAGGTGTATCATTGTGTGCTTCATCAATTCGTCGGCGTCTACTGCACCGTGGACTGCGTGCAAGAGTTCCTTTATACAGGATCCTCCTGACGCAAAACCATCGGCGCCTGCGGCTACAATGGGCTCATGGACATAGAGACTGGCGTGCTGATTGGCAACAAGTGGTGTTTTCTGATGAATCCCGCTTTAATTTGGGGTACAGTGATGGCCGCATCCGTGTTAGACGCTATACCGGTGAACGCCACCTTCCGGAGTGCGTTATCCAACGTCATAGTGGACGATACCCCAGAGTTATAGTCTGGGGTGCGATTGCGTATCATGGACGATCTCAGCTGCTACGAATTGTGGGTAATCTTAACAGCAACCGGTACATCAATGAAGTTCTGGAGCCCGAAGTTGTTCCCTTCCTTCAAGGCATTCCCGGAGCTGTATTTCAACAGGACAATGCCCGCCCACATATTGCCAGGAATGTTCAAGACTTCTTTTCATCACAACAGATACAGCTTCTTCCTTGGCCTGCCTATTCGCCGATTGAACATGTGTGGGATTTCGTTGGTCGGCGTCTCGCTCGTGATCCTCGTCCCATAGCTACTACAGATGAACTTTGGGGTTGCATACAAGCAATCTGGAATGCTCTTCCTCAGGCACACATTCAACATCTGTTTGATTCCATGCCACGTCGTATAGCATCACTTATTGCAGCGCGTGGTGGCTTCACCAAATACTGATTTTCGACATGTAATATTGTTTTTTTTGCTTTGTAATTTTAATTGTTTATTTGTATCAACACAGGTCGTTTGTACATTAAATTTCATTCGCATAAGCCCTTCATGGTGTTGTAATTATTACAAACATGAGTTTATTTTATATTTAAAAAAATACTACTGTTTCATATGGAAAATTCCAACATTATTTTTGTCAGAGATATTCTTTATTTAACGTAACAGTTAGAATCACCTGTTACTCTGAAAACCTTGTTGTTGAAATAACAGGGATCTTAAATTTGTTCTTATTATGAAATGAGGTGCTGAGATAGCCAGATATTAAAGTAATAACAATCAAGTTATATTATTCTTTACAAAGAAGGGTATATTTCAGAAGGGAAAAAAGATTGTGTGTATCATTCTCCTAATTTTGTGTATGTGAAGGAGAATTTTCATGTAGTTATTTAAACTGTAACTTAACTTGCCTATCGATTAATATAAGAAACTAACTTTTGAGGAAATGCCACTCACCTCCCTCCCACAAGTGCAATCCCTAGGCGCATGACTTGTGTGCCGATTTGGAAATCCGGATTGAGGAAATTGATTCGTTTTTCACATTAAAAAATTGTTTTTAAATGCTAATTCATAGTTAATGATATAGATTTTGTTATGCAACATATATGATTACAAGTATTAATATTTGTGCATTTTACATATGAAAGGTCCCAGGTAAAATACCCTTTGGTATAACTACATTACTTGTAAGTATATAAGTTTTAAATCATTATCTTGTTTAATCAGTTTGATATAATTTACTAATTAACATACTCTATGTATAGTTTTTAAACCTTACACTAGTATAGAAATACCAGTTGTGATAGTATCAGGTTTTTTTTTTTTTTTTTTTGGTAGATGAATTTTTCTGTTCCAAAGGATTTATTTTTGTAGAGTTGGAGGATGTGCTGTTGTTACCAATTACAAGTGGAAATGACTTATTGTCAAGTTACTAGAGTTCCCTGTAAGTGGCCTGTTATTAAGATAACAGGTTATTGTAACCTTTTATACAATTGGAACCTACATGCATACATGCTCCAGAATAGTGGCTCTCAACCTGGGGGTCACAAACTGATTTCTGGAGTGGAGGAGTTGCCATAACTATTTTTAGTTGCAATTATTTTTATAAGGTATTTCATACCCAACGTTGCACAGAATGGCCCTTGTTGTCTTTGTGCCATAAAAAAAAAGACCATATCCAATGTTTCCAAGGCTTTTATATTTCAACATGGCTACACACATTGCAATATTCTACTAATCGTTGTTACATTTATACCTGTGATACATATTAATGTGTATAATTACTTTAATGTAATTTTGTATTTAATGTGTTTTCTTTACTCTGTTAAAAGTGCTTTTATTATGCAAATGGGCGGTGGCAGACAGAGGTGGGGTTGCAGATTTCGTGGTTACTATAAAAAGGAATCGCTGAGTACTTGGCTACTATAAAAGTGGGTCATGACTTGAAGAAGGTTGGGAACTACTGCTGTAAAATATATAAGGTCATTATAAAATTTAGCAGAATTGAAAAAATATTTCTTATGGCATGCCTTACAATACACAAGTTTCAGTTTAGTTGACTTTAAATTTGATTTTACATATATTTTTCATATTTTTATATAATTCCATATTTACAGTAATTTTGATCATATTTTCATTTTTTAAGATATATTCTTTGATAGTTTTAATATATTTGGGTGTATAAATAAATGAAAGAGTGATAGATACACTGCGCAATGACATATTTAAATTGAAATTAACAAAGATACAATTACTTAAGCTGGCATGTTGTTTACCATTGTTTCAGAAAATATATGTTCTGCCTTTATCAGAACATACTTAACTGGGTTAATTTTGATTTAAATCTTTGAATATGTTAAATTTTGTGAAGAACTTTTGAACCTTTGTCAAAAAAATATTTATTCTTAATGTTTAAAATTTATTGTAATTATAAATCGAAGTGTTATGGAAGTTTAAAGGATTAAACAAACATACCTTTTAGAAAAAATGCTGAAGTTGAATTCATCACATTTTTTTTAAATGAAGTCCGAGATAATGTGAGTATAAATTGAAAATGTAAAATTTGTTTAATTTTATGCTAAATTAAATACAGTAGAAACTCCATATAGCGAAATTCTCTATATAGCGAAGTTTTGGTAAATCCCCATGGTCATTACATATGAAAGTGTTTCTATATAATTTTCATATAACGAATTTTTTAACGACTAAAACAGAAAATCGAGTGGTCACGTCAGTGACATCGGGTTCCCTCATACCATGAGAACACAATATGATTTTAAGGTAAGTGGCAAACAAACAGAATAAGGCATGTCTAAGGGACTTTAAACTCCCTAATAAAGAGTTTTCCTAAGCACACCTGTATCTGATTGCCCCATACAGTGCGAAACTGCTAGGCTAGAAACAGGCCCCAGTTGTCTTTGAATACATTGTATTGTTTGAATAGTAGTACTTGTCATGCTTTTTTGCTCGGTTGATTACCAGAAATCCAGACCTTGCAAATTTCCCACAGGGGTGCTAACACTTTTATGATGAATCAACATCACCATTTGTTGTGCAGCAGGATATTAGAAATTTTTCTACAAAAGCATGAATGTGTATGAAAGAAGCATTAAATACATTTTCATTTTAAGGTAAGAATTGTTCAACTCATTTTTTTTTATACCTATATACTTTTAGGTATATTTCACACTTAAAAACGTCCATTTTTAAATGGTTGAATGTTATTTATGAGAAACAGTCGTTAACTGAAAAATAGGATTTTAATTGTGGTATCATATTGCCCTGTCCTAGTTCATGAATACATCGTTTCCACATAGCAAATTTTCTATATAACGAATTTTTTTTTATGGAACCGTCGATTTCATTATATGGAGGTCTGCTGTATTCTATTTTTATGAATCAATTGAAATATTGTAATTTCAGTTGAAGTATTTTGTAATTTCGAAGTATTTTATCAATATTTATATTTTATTTTTAATTTTATTTATATTTTATTCATATGTTATTTTAATTTTATTTATACTTGATTTGAATTTTATTTATATTTTATTTGAATCTTATTTATACTTTATTGTTTTTATTCATATTTATTTGAATTTATTGAAGTATTTTCTCATTTCAATTGAAATATCTTAACAGTGTTTTGTGATTTTTTGCCATATATTTACTAATACTTTTCTATTGCATTTTTATTACTAAAATTTTAAAGGTAACATAATGGTTTATTTCTTAAAAAACAGGGATTAAATTCCTAGGTTAAAATATTTCACATCTATTCTGCAAGTGAAAGTCAAATTCTAACCAACCCTGTGGTGGTGCAGTTGGAACGCCTTCACCTAGCATTTCGTTATCCCATGTTCGACTCCCAACTGTGCCAAAAAAAAAAGGAACTCTTACCAATTAACTGCCTACGGTAGTCCGAGAGTTGGTTCCCTAGGCCCTTGAGGTTCGACTTCGTCAGCAAACTGTAGACCCTGGCGCAGCATGACCCTCGTCCCTGCCATAAGACTCAAACAATTTTTCAATCAATCATTTATATGGCAAGAAAAAACACATAAAATTAGTACAAGATAATAATTTATGTATCAGCCTAGGTAACGCAAGAAAAAACCAAGGTTGACAAAGCTTGTATCAGTCCTGAAAATTAACGATTTCTAACCATACTTCATACATATGAAACATTTTTCATATATCTTACACATTAGAATTGGTAGCAGTATCAAAGTTCCACCTAAAAATATGCATAAATTATGAATGAAATAATTCATAATTTATGAATTTTTCACTTCATTTGGTACTATTTCTTTGTTCGTAAAATCTAAATAAACTTTATCATTTATGACTTCATTGAGAATCTTTTCTCTGGTAAGTTCACCATAGCAATCCAAATCATAATTAACTTGACAAAATCATTAAATTAGTTTTCTGGAATATCTGTGATAATAACTAGATGAGAAAACCAAGCTTTTCTGCAACAATTTTGTATTGTAGTAGCGGTGACTAATTTCAAAGACCGCTTGATAATATTCACTGCTTTCCAGACATTAATAGTTTTGGCAAACTTTAATAAAGATTGCATGCAAATAACTTGTTGCCGATAGTAAACCTTGAAAGTGCATGTTATCCTTTAATCAAATGGCTGTATTATCGATGTTGTGTTTGTGGGGGTAGAAATTGGATATTTATGTGCTTCAGGTTGATTCTATTTCTAAGTTTATGGCAAGGTGCATTATCAGCAAAGCATGGGTTTTTAGAACGTCCTGTACAAAAAATATGATTTTCGGTTCATCCATATTGCAAATAAAGAGCAATGTTTAACAATCTTTTTTTGCATTTTTTCTCCCAAAATTTTGTTGTCTTTGGATGCTAATGCTCCATTTGGGAGAGCTTTATAAAATAGTCCAGATTCATTAGCATTATAAATGTCTTTTTTTGCATAATTATTCATTAAATTAGGCAGCATGTTTTTAATCCAGTTGATTGCATCTTTGTGATCAGCAGCTGATTTTCCCCTTGCAGTTGATGGAATGCAACCATTTCTTTATTTTTCCATCTTCCCAATGACCCGTTACTTCATTCGAAACATTCAATTTCAAACAGTTTCAAAAACTCCTTTGTTTGCTCCAAGATCATTGCAGGACTCTCTGTTGGTCCTTTTTTTTTACGCAAAAGTGTATTTTCGTCTCTAGTCCATATTGGTCCTCTTTTTTATCATTTGGTCCCCATTTTACCTTTTTTTTCACCGCATTTAATGAATGCTTAATCGAAAATTGGTTAATGAAGTGTAAATAATCTACAATATTCACAAGTTTACGAAGACGTTTCTGGAAGCATCGTGGTGCAATAAGATTCTCATTATTGAATGCTCAGAGGTAATGAAATTCCGAGACGTCGCATTTATACTGTGTGGTGGGATTACGACTCCAGACAAGACAGGCACAGACAGGACTTACGGGCCCTTAGTGACATTTAATACATTGTTTTTACCGCATTTTTACCATTTTAGTTTTAATTTATTCTCATTGTAAAACCGTATGTGCAGTCTCACCTTGTTTGGTTCAGAAATGTCCCTCGCTGTCCTTGCGCCATAAAAATACAACTAACTACAGACCCTTAGAAAGTTTAGCATATTCTCTCTCTTCCCCCACCTCCCCATTCAGATAATTTTCGAAACTAATGGGTTATTAGGGTTTCTTTAATGTATAATTGTATATCCTTTTACACACACATGCAGACATAGTGCTTTAATTTTGTTATTTATTGACTTTTTTAAAGAATTTCTTCCTTTCTAATATATAAACTCTTAAGATTTTTTTAAAGATGTGCTTAATTTTAATTAGAAAAAATTTTGCACCAAACTGCTTGGTCTTTGCCCCCCGCCCCCCCAATTCAGGCCCCAAACTAGAATTCCAAAGTCTACATTATTTGATTCCATGTTCCATGTTCTTATTTTTATGAATTGTTTAAAGCCATACTTCTAGATGTAATAAGTGTACCAACTCAACACCCATACTTCAGAGTTTATATACTCTGTAATAAAATGGCCTTATATTCATTCTCTTCCATGTATACACACCAGTTTTGCCTCTCCGTGCCATATATATGATATAACGTATTTTATTGACACGTAAATTTTATGCATTTATTTTAAGGATCTCACTTTCTTAATCAAGTAAAAAAATATCATTTGCAATCACCCGGTTATTCTTTTAAACTTCGCTGGCGATATGTCTACTTCAAAATTTAAAACCCAGCCGTAACTCCATATTCAATCTGTTTGCATCCTTTTCGTGAATGGTTATTTTTTCATTGGCTGTATTACATTAGAATAGCCCATGTACCAACAAACAAATTTTAAATTTATTTCTCATAACTATTAGAGGACCGGAAAGTAATGTCGTTTTTCTACATTAAATTCAAACAGATAAATTTTTACCAAGTTTTTATTTTTAATCAATAATGTAATCACCCTCGTTATCAACAACCTTTTGCCATCTAGTGTGCAAATTTTCAATGACAGATCGATAAAACTCAATTAGTTTTGTAGCAAAATATCTGGAGATGGTATTTTGGACATCATCTGAATTTTCAAATTTTTTGCCACTTAGAAAATGTTGTAGCGATCGGAATAAATGGAAATTCGATGGCGCAATATCGGATGAGTATGGTGGGTGAGACAATACCTCCCATCCCAATTCATTAATTTTTTCCAGGGTTCATCTTGCGCAGTGTGGCCTTGCATTATCCTGTTGCAGAATAACAACTTTTCTGTTGACAATTGCTGGGCACTTTTCAATTAAAGATTGATTTACTCGATCCAATTGTTCACAGTAAAGGTCTGCATTCACAGTTTGTCCAGGTTTCAGCACTTCAAAATGAACGACCCCGCGAATACTCCACCAAACACACAAAAGTGCCTTTTTGGGGTGTAAACCTGGCTTAGCTGTACTTTGTGGCGATTCATTTGGAGAGAGCCACTGCCTTTTGCGTTTTGGGTTATCATAGAGGACCCATTTTTCATCTCCAGTGATCAATTGATCAAAAAACGCTTCTGTATTGTGCCGCTGAAGCAATAAGTTGCATGTGATGGATCGGTTAGCTTTGTTTTCTTCGGACATATTATGTGGGACCCAAACACCTGCTCTGCTTACTTTACCAATCTGCTGCAAATGTTCTTGGATGGTCGACCAAGGTTGGTTAAGAGTGTTTGACAGTTCCTCGATTGTCTGACGTGGATTTGCTTCCACTTCCTCCCTAGCATGTCATTGTCTAAAGTTGTTGGTCTCCCTGATCGGTACGAGTCGGAAAAATCGAAATTACCGGATTTAAACTTAGAAAACCACCTTTGGATTTTATGAACATCTAATGCGTTTGGATAAACATCGCAAATGTTTTTGGTAGCAACCGTTGCGTTACTACCCTTGTGAAACTCAAAAAGCATACAATGCCGGATATGTACCTCTTCTGGTATTTGGCTGGCCATTTCACCATAAACTGCAAAAAAAATTAAGATTTATTATTTACGAGTAAACAAGTCACTCTAACTTTAAAATGTCTTTACACGACTTTGAAGTACACAATGAGCTGATAAATGACTAATGAATATCGACATGCGTAAAAATGACATTACTTCCTCGCCGTCCTATTACAATATTTTCGTGGAGATAAGCCATGGCTGATAAACATTTAAAAGCTATGTGTTTGTTGGGAGGGGGGTGATAAGATCGAAACAATTTTTAAGAAAATCGATTGAAATTGAAAGTTTTTAATATTTCAGCTTTTATTTTCCAAAATATTAATGAGATAACATATCGTGGTGCATAATTTTATTGATGCACATTTTTTAAAGCTAGCAAGTATGGTATAAGAATTTTGTTATAGGAATGAAAATTTTTTTTATTTTACGCTTTATGGTAAAATGAAATTCACATACTTTTTTTTAATATTGAATGTTGAATTTTGAATATTGAGATCAACTTTCATGGCTATTACATTGTTGCAGCACCTTTTGCAACCTCTTAATCAATAATTCTTCTTTGATACATGTCCTGTTTTTTTAACAAGGCTATTTATTATATCAGTTAACAAAATTGTTCAATAATTTTTATATATATCATAATTTAATGGATTGGATTTATTTTTGATTTTGAATTTAAGCAATTATTGAGGTTTCAAAATAAATACTTCGGTGCTGTTTTGAGTAAAATCAACACTGTTTACTTTATTTTTCAGTTTTTCTGAGGGGGTGGTGGAGATTTAGGATAAAATATAATTTTTTATAATTGCTCCCTATGAAAAAGGACCAATATTTTAAAAAACAGCTGAAAAGGGGTATCAAGGAACTCTACATTTTGAATGAAAATTATTTTAAAAAAATAAACATGGTGTGCAAATCACTGTATTAGATCCTTATTTCCTAGTTTTTTGTGAAAAATCGGCTGGAAGCCCTGTCATTGGGCCACTAACGACTGCTCCCTTAGCTATCATCTGTTTTAATCACACAGAAACAACTTTATCAATCTCATCATAATTTCCTTTTTTGATTCGTTTTCTTGAAGTATTCCCATTTTTTATGGCAATTTCTCTGAGTTTTGTTTTCTGTTGTACTATGCAGGAAATACTGGACAAATTACAACCATATTCTTTTGCTATTTCTATCTCTTTTTTTTTACTATTTAATTTCAAGGAATTTAAATTGCCAACTTTTAGTCAAAATTTAAGCAGATACGTCATTTCTTTTCAACTGCCATGTTCACAATGATTATAAATTGAAAAGTGCGAAAGAAGAAAAAAAACTTGCAAATAGACTGGGAATTTTGTATAGCAATAAAGCATAAGATTTGTAATTCACTGCGCCAGACCTTTATGGTTACAAAAAGAATTTTTACAATAATTCTGAACTCACAAAGAGTAGGAAGGTGTAAACAAAGCCATAAATAAGCTGATAAGTGAAACAGGGTTTGACAGCCATTTCCGGTGGGGAAAGCCACTCCTTAAAAATAAGGGTTGCCAGCTATTTAACATGGATGAAAACTTGTTCATAAAATTTGTTTGCATATATCCCGTTTAAATTCTATAATAAAACATTCGTTTGGCTTCAAAAATACTTGTATGTATGTGGTTTGTGCATGTATAAAATCTCAATTAAATGAGTTTAGGTAACATTAAAAAGATAGGAGAAAATTTGAGATTCGATATTGTATGCATGTATGTGATCTTCGCATATATGCAAGCTACATGTACCCGGGTTTGATTGTATATGTTGGAGAACTTCAAAAACTAACTATTGCTCTGAGGAATATTTTGTTTATAGAGTTTAGGTAATCCATAGAATGAAGGTAAGCTTGCAAATGCTGTATGATGAAATAATACTGTGTTCTCCAAGCCTATATTTTGCCTCTTTAATGGTTTATGGAACGTTTTAAGCAAAAAATTGTAATCCTGTCATTTTAATTTTATTAATTAATTAGATTTTGTAAATAATAATTCTTAAATTATTTTTGAACTCCTGGACAGTGGTTTTTAAATTTCTTCAGGCAACTGAATGATTACCTTTGATTTAAGTACATTATTTTTTCCTTTTTGCTTTTGTGAATTCAAGTATCAACACTTAATTCTGTGTATATTTTTTTTTTATAATTAAAATAATATATTAAGGAACTGTTTATAGAGACTTTTTTTTTTTAATAGACTGTGTTATTCTTTTTAACTGTGGGAGATGGAAAGTCCGGCTGGCAATTTACATTGGCTGGTCCTGAAGTTATTGTTCAAGAGTATGGCCCAAAGTAATTATTTTATCCATTTAGTTTCACAATACGTTCATACTTGTATGTTTTGTGATTTATCTATACATGAAATATATAATATGATTGCAAAATTAATTTTGTGCTGTGCTAAATACTTAATTTTTAGTGGCATGAAGCAGGGATTGCCAATTTGTTGCAGTTAATTTTTTCCAGCAAGTTATCTGCTGTGATCGACTTTTTTTATACATATATAAAAGGTTACATGCCTCTCACAACAAGAAACTTTTTGATTGAGTTTTTAATTTCAAATACCAGCTTGTGTGTAGACAGTAAAATTTATTGACTAAAATAAAAATCTGACAGTTAACATTTTAAAATAGGCTAGAGCAGTGGTTCCTAAACTTTTTCAAGCCGCGACCCCCTTTTATAATAAGCAAAAAATCCACGACCCCCCCCCTCCTTTGTCTGCCACCACCACATCTCCATAATAAAAGCATTTTTAACAGAGTAAAGAAAACACATTAAATACAAAATTGTGTGAATTATATATTATAATGTAATTTATATCTCTTTGAAAATTTTTTGTTTTAAAGAAATATAGTAATAATCTCTCTAGAATTTAATAGGAATTTAATATTTTAAAACCAATATTTTTTCTCAAAAAGTTTATCAATGATGTATTTGTATTTAACTAAATTTATTTACAATTTTTTCATCCCCCTTGCGACCCCAAGGTAATTTTTCGCAACCCATAGTTTGAATACCACTGGGCTAGAGGTATATGGGCAGAATTCTCTCTTTCGGGGTTGACTCTCACACGGATTCTGGCTTACTTTTGGAAGTTAGCACTTTTGAATACGGCTATCTCTATTAACGACTTTCAAGGGATGACAAAAAATAGTTAAACAAAAAAATAAAAAGTGTTGATTGGAATGTATATAATCCTACAGAACATTTGCTAGGACTGCAAAATACTGTCATTAAACAGAAATAGTCATTAATTAGAAAGTTATTGAGAGAGGTCACTGTAATTCAACAACTCACACTGACTTCAATAGCTAGAGCAGAAAAAGATTTTTTACAGAATCCGATGGGTGTGGACTCTGTATTGTTTCATTATGTACTAATATTTATAAAGATCAAAGCAATTAGTTATATATATACACACATACACGCACATAGAGTTAAGTAATATTATAATTGTTTGTTGTTTATAATTTGTTATTTCATGAAAAATTCTAAGTTTTCTGTTTATTAAATCTTTTTTTTTTCCCAACCATTCTTAAAAACAGTTCATTAACATTTTTCATAAACAGCTGAAAAGACCATTGCTATTAAATATATCATGGTTTGCTGTAAAGCCGTTTATCTTATTTTAGATAACCCATAATGGTATGCAATCTTGGGACATAAAGTATATAAACAATACACAAAGCTGTAATTTAGAACCAAGCATGAAGGTCTAGGCTGCTAACTTTTTTCAAGGTTATGTCTAAAAATGCTTAAGCATATTTCTAGAGTTATCCAAATATTTCTAACTGTTTAAAAAATTAGCTAGGAAATATTTTACATTATAATAAATTTTTTAAAAATTTGCTATCAAAAAATAATTTTATAGTGTAACTTCAATAATTAACTAAATATATATTTTTATTTGCTAAGTCTAACAAATTACTGGGTCAACTCTGTTCATTAGGTCAAATGTAACTTTGACTCACTTTGGTGAGTTAATTTTTTTGAGCAACTCTCTTTCTCTCTCTTTGACGCATTTCTAGTATATACATTAAAAGGGAAATAACTTACAACTAAAAACTTTATCATCCATTTGTAATGACATTTGTGTATCTATTTTCAAAATTTTTATCATTTGAAAAAATACATATTGAACCCCCGCTTCAGTGACACAACTTAAGATTTTTTTAATTTCAGCTAAAAATGTCATTAAGGTAAGTAACGTCATATTTATCTTCAGAAGAAATGACACA
>QLNU02015360.1:277438386-277448958 GCA_006491805.2 Dysdera silvatica
ATTCATGTTGCTATTTTATTTATTTATTTTTTTCTTTTCAAACAATAGCGAGCTTCACAAAAGCAAAAGTTGTATTCGCTTCTTATTTAATGCATATATTTGTATAACTATTGTTTTACACACATACAAACTGATCTGGTTTTAAACACATAAGTAGGAATCAAAGTTCCCCTCTCCTCTCCCAGCCCGTTATTCCATAATAGGTAAAGCGTCCGCCTACATTCAGAATTACGCAAGTTCACGTGGGAGTAAAAGAAATTAGCAGCGACATCTATGTAGTATCAGAGTATCTTGTCAGAGCGGAAGTGCACTTCAAACTGTCAACCAACCATGGAGCGTCCAGTGGAAAATCATCACCACCAACAACAAACTTCCTGTAATTTTCTGGACTTCAACAAAATGTCTAAAGTTAAAAAGGTGTTGGACGAAGCTCGGGAACTAAATAATCCCGAGATAGATCTCGTGGACAAAGGAATTACAAGCTTTGAAGAAATGCCTGGTGTCCGTATGTATAATGAGTTCATTTAAATCTTTCACGTGGGATGTGGTGGTGCTGGAAACTCGAACCAACTCCTAATTTGGGGAGACCCATTTTCACAAAGTTGTATTTGTGATGTCACTAGGTGTGTCTAGGCGTGTTTACAAAATTCGCACGTGCATTATTTACTTTGATGTTATTGACATTCTGACCATTATTTTAATCTTTTTGTTTGAAAAGTTCTCTTACTATGGAAAACATACATTATATGCATACATAAGAAGCTTTTAATTTTATAGAATGGGTTTAAAATATATCTGATCACTCCTTACCTGTTTGAAGACCTATTTATCGCCCAATCCGTCGTTGCGGATGTGACACCCGTACGCTTAAATTAGTACCGTAATCATAGGCGTAGAGTTATATGGGCACGAGCCCCCTCCTCCCCCAATAATCTGAAATAAATTGCGATTTTACATATATTATAATGTATAAACGTACATAAAATGTGCTTGGGCCCCTCCAGTAATTTTAAGAACTTGACGTTGATGATTGTAATTGAGGAATTTAAGCTCTAAGCTTTTAATTTGTATATATTTTAATTCAAACAACTTTTATGTATCTTAATATGAAGTATCAACTTTCTAAAAAAAAGGTAGTTTTTATGTGTTGCGGAGTGTAACGTAAAAAAGACATGCATTTCCATCTTGCTATTCATGTTTCTAAATCTCTGTGAATTATGACCATGGAGGCCACTGATGTTTTTTATCACTAAACAGTAATATACAAACTATCATTCTGAACAAAAATCTAAGTTGTTCAATGATTTCTTATACTTTTATAAATATTTAACTTGGTGTTGGAGGTAAGGCAGTTTTGTTGAGAGTGTAACTAGTATGCTATATATGTATTTATTTAAAGAATACTCTGGGATGAGGTGTAGTTTTCAGTAAGGTGGAAAACATTCAATTACAAAGTACACATTATGTAAATTTTATTTCCAACCTTCGGTTTATGATGCCTGGTGATGTCAGTTTTCTAATTATGGATGTTTTCTATTCCCACAATACGTCATGCTGCTCAGGACAAATATACAAATCATCACAGAACTTTTTTAGGTATTCTAGTTCAGTGTCCTGACCATCGGTGTTCGTTATTTTTGCAACGAAGTATTCACTTTTTTTTTTTGAAGATAGGGAAACCTCCACAAAATCACCAATGGACAGTACTTCACTTGCCTCACATTCTTCTTCTAACTCTACTAGCTTTAGCCTACTCTAGTGTTCTTACTCAGTTTTGTCATTGCTACGTTAGCAAATCCTGCTTTGACAGATAATATGTAGTGCATACTTTGAATGCTTAGAACAGTGTTCACGTTATTCCAACACTCATCTAGTATTTTGAGGGTATGCACTTTTAATTTAAAGCTTAAAACTCAGATATTTGGTTTATGGCCACTGCCCAGCAGGGTCTTTTTTATTAGGGCCACTTCATTTAAGTTAGTAACCATTTTCATGTGGCCACAAAATTCTATATAATACAGTGGCATGTGGTGACATTTTCCTGTAAGCAAGCAATATGTTTTTTTTTTTATGAATATCTTCGAAATATATTTATATATATATATATGTAAAAGTATATAATCCAAAAATTCTAACCCTGAAGCTGTCCAAAATGCAACACAAATTCGTATCGATGCTACTAGATGGCAGCATTATCGTTAACATAAGCTATTAGAAAATTGCTTATCAGATTAAAATTATTTCACTCTTACGCGGCTTAAAAAATTAAAACAATTAGTATTTATAAATTTAATTGAGGTTTAATTTGACGAACTCACAGATTTCAAGCAAAAAACACGATAAAATGGGAAATAAAAATAGGTTAACATCAAAATGCTCACGAAAACTTGTCCATAGAGATCCATAGTTAACATTTTTCCCTGGAAATCAGGAATTAAATTGCTTTTCATCCATGTCACTAGCCCCATACTTAGCCATCCAGTGACAAAAAATTACGAAGTAATTCATTTGACCTCGGACAAAATTTCGGGTACAAAACACAAATTTTGCTGAACTTTTATAATTAAGGAAAAAATAGAAATGTGTTTTAAATTGATGTTAGACAAGCAATGCTTCTATAGACCGCACGCCACTGATATAATATCTATATATTAAATAAACATTACTTTATAAATAAAAAATACTTTTGACTGATTTATCTTTCATCTCCCTACATATTTTGTTCTAATTATTACCTTCATTCTTTATAATGAAAGATAAGTCACAGGAATATATATATCCAGTTTGAATTTTCTTTACACATACCTAAAAATTACACTAGTTTTGAAAAGTTCCGGTAACATTTATATATAAATGTCTTAAGGTTAAGAGGACAAAGACACGTTTATTTTTCACACTTTTAATTAGTGATTAAAATTTGGTCGCCTGCTTTTCACTGAAAATGACCACAAATTAATTACAAGTATGGAATCAAAGTGTTCAGTTGAAACTTTTGCATGTTTCACTACCAGTTCTTCAGGATTGCATTGGGAAATAAAGTTGCGAGTGAGATGGTGACCGAAAGCATATTTTTAATTGTCATTCCTCGATATTTAGTCATCCTGCAGCCTGTGGGGACTGTGAATTTTAACCTTTGTTTTAATTCACTTTCGAGGATGTACAAGACTTCTACCTTCTATCCTTTTTGTACAGTTTTTGCACATTTAGCAAACTTGGAAGCTGTTTGCACCATTGCTGATCTTCCAAGAATAGAAGTGGAAACTAGTTTCTTTGTTGTTGCACCAACTGCATCCACAGCTCCTTTTCCATGCGATGTGATAAAAAAGGACCATGTTACATGAACTTGATAGTTCTTTTGGTAGTGTGTTAGGGACAAAGTATTGTATCTATTTTTGAACTGGGTGATACATCTGTCTGAAAATATGTGGTGTATTGCAGCTGTGCTTTTCTTTAAGGTGTTTAATAAAGATATCCTTGTAAAGCCAGAGTGCATGTTTCCCATGATTTAGGTTGTCACACTATTAAATAAGATTGATGTTTGCCTGCAGGGAACAAAGTTTTTGTTGTAAACAATGTCACCTTTGAATGCGACGAGTGGGCCGCTTGGATTGAATCCTGAGTTACAATAGAGTAATTCTCTGCAAAACAAACCTTCAAGACTATTTCCCCATCAATAATGACACCTTTGGTATTCTGAAAATGCATGTCTTGCACTTATTTGACATAGCAATATTTTTTATATACTGCAAGCTGATTACTTATCTCCATAGCAATTGAACATGATCCTTTAATTATTTTTGGCCGAACTTTGATATTTGTCCACTGTTTTCATTTAACTATCGTGTCATGATCTTCATCGGGGATTTTAGAACATCATAGGCATTAGAACAATTTGGACATGAGCCTATCATACAATTCTCTTCCTCCAGTGTACATGTACTTTATATTGTATAGTGTTGCGGGTGTAACTTTTATACATTGTCACAACTACAACGAGTCATACCCACAATGCATAACAACAATAGTTTAAAGATGTGTGGAAAATTTTTTTGTCATTAGTATTCAAGAGTCTAGCTACAAGGCTTACTATATGACAAGTAAGCTTCATAAAATAGGGATGTAAAACATGCTTAGTTTAGAGCAGCAGTTCTTTAACAGACTGTGTGTTCCTAAACTGTGGATCCCCCTCCCCCACTTCAAAGATCACTCGCCCTCACGAACCCCCAAGAATTAACTCAAAGTTTAAAGCCCGGAATTTGCATCATACATATTTATTTCTAGTGTTTCATCACTAATTTTCACCATTTAAGGAAAGAATTTTTCGTTCCCTCATAATTTATTCTTAGCATTAAAATGTAAATGCTTTTTATACAATAATTTTTGCCACCCACGTTTATGTAGCTCAAACTAGAGCTTTTTTATATTTGGAGAAAAAGAGGCGCCGTCCTCATCTTGGATTCGAACCAGGGTCCCCACTCTAAATGCTCTTGTCGTAGTATTTTTCCGAACTTTTGTGGAACACTGTGAGGGTCTCGTGGACCACAGTTGAAGAACTGCTGGTTTAGAGCTTAAAGACAAACAAATTGATTTTAACAAAAATTTGATCTCAAAAATACGTGGAACCGCTAACGTTTATCGCAGTAGTCCGTGGTTGAAAGTCTGCAAACCTGGCAACAGTGCTTTGTTTACAAATATTCGTCAGCAATCTCATTTTACCAAAACAACCAGTGTTATTACGGAAATGAAATGTTGGAGTACAAAATTTTTATACATCAAGGAATTTCATCGCATGATGGAATTTGAGTATAAAATGTACCTTATATTTAGGGCTCCACAAATCGTGGCAAACCATGCTTGCCAGGCAAAAACAGTGCCCGCCCATCTCAATGAGAAAACCTAGGAATCTTTTTTTAGGAAGAAAAGATTATAAAAAGTATAAAAATAATAAAGATTAAAAGTGTTTCACTGCTCACTGTAGTCCAGGGTTTGGTTCCCTAGGCCTTAGAGCTTCAGATAGAGCTCAGAAAATTGGAAGTCCGGAGGTTCGGATTCCTCGGAAAACAGTAGGTCCCGGCGCAGCATGACCATTGTAGTCTTTGAGCCGTAAAACCACAAACGAAGATTATTTCCTATTCTCGGATCAAAAAAACTTTTGTCGCCAATATTAACCGGGCGACTGGATTTGTAGAGCCCTGGTTATATTCATACATATTTTTTATATTATGTACATGTTATTAATTACCAAAAGTAATTTTTAACTATCTTAATTATTAAATGTTAATCTCTTCGAAAACCTTAAAAGTAGTAGTACAGTGTAGTTTATATAAGTATTAGAAAATACAGAAAATTTGTCGATATTCAGCCATGTTGCTTTTATGATATGTTTTATAATTTTCATGATCCCTTGAACTGCAACTTCACCAGAAAGTAATTATTCTATGCTTATTGATTTTTACTCAACCATACACACTTGGTTAGCTTCCATTAATATGCTGTTGTTTATTGCTTTGTTAGTTGTTTGCATTGGTGTAGTTGAAATACACTTCATCAATGGTTGTAAGTAAACCTAAGTGGTTAAAAGTTACCTATAGATTTAGTGAAGAATATTCAAAAGGATGGCCATGTGTTTTTTGTGTTGATATCCAAATTATTATATTTATTATAATAATAGTAATAAATATTCAAAATACATAAAAAATATAACTAATAATGAATATTACGTATTTCTATTATAAATATTTTTATTTTGGAAAATTATCCAATTGACCCCTACATCCATACACATACTCTGGATGATTGCAGAAAGCTCTCTCAGAAAGTTGACAGCAATGAATTATTGTCATAGTGTGAAACCCTTGAAGGTGAATAAGAATTTTTTCTTCATGATTTAATTACTTTTTCAAATCTACATGATATGATAAAAGCAGGTATAGATTTTTTATATAATTTTTTAGCTTAAAAAAGTAATTTTGTACTATGTTTACCAATAATTTAATAGTTAATTGTTATATATCTTTTTTCAGTTACGATGCAAAACATTACAAGATTGACTTTGAGTCACAATAAAATCGCAGGTCAGTTTTGAAATTGGATATATTTATAGATATGTATTGTGTAACAGGGTTCCCACACACCTGGAAAATCTGAAATCGTTTGTAATAGTTAGGGAAAAACTACTTTTTTCATCAAACCTGGAAAAGTTAGGGGAAAACCTTTGTAACTTCCGTTCTGGATAACTAAATTTCACGTGAATGTGGCACTATTTTTCTCGAAACCGAAGTTGAATTCAAAGTTCGTTTGAAAGTGATCAAGGAATTTTGTCAGGAAAAACCTGGAAAAGACCAGGAATTTTTTTCCTCCAAAGTCTGTGAGAAAGTCCCTGTTGTAGGCCTAATATCAGTATATGACATTTAAAAATTTAAAGTAACTTAATTCTATATATATATATATATATATCATCATCATATTCAACCATTATCTATCCACTGCTGGATGAAGGTCTCTCCAAATGCTTTCCACACAAGTCTATCCTGGGCCATTCGTTTCCACGTCACCCCAACCTGTTTTCTTATTTCATCCACCCATCTAGTTTGAGGACGTTTTCTAGGTCTTCGGTGGTCTCTTGGAATCCAGTTCAGAATTTCTGTTGTCCATCGTTGATCAGTTCTTCTTGCAATATGCCCAGCCCATCGCCATTTCAGCCCTTTTACTTTAACAATGATGTCCTCTACTCTAGTTTGCTCTCTCACCCAAGTGTTTCTTTTTCGATCTCTCCTAGTTATTCCAAGCATGCACCTCTCCATGC
Organism: Dysdera silvatica; assembly: GCA_006491805.2. Lineage (NCBI taxonomy): Eukaryota > Metazoa > Arthropoda > Arachnida > Araneae > Dysderidae > Dysdera > Dysdera silvatica. The sequence goes on from QLNU02015360.1 coordinate 277,445,192, forward strand.
TCCTTTGCGTTGTCTGTAACTTTCGTATTGCTCCAACTGTTAGACTCCATGTCTCTGATCCATAAGAGAGGACTGGCAATACACACTGGTTGTAGAGTTTAATATGTCAAGTTTAATACGTCTGTTGAGTTCTTTCATAATGTTGCCATCCATTGAAATCAGCTGGCCAAGGTAAATATATGAATCAGCAATTTCTAGCTCAATGTTGTCAACTTGTATTTTTGTTTCCTCTACAAAATTATTGAACATGATCTTAGTTTTTTGTAGGTTCATCTTGAGTCCAACTTCTTTACTTCTAGTTGAGAGCTCCTGTACCATGTCTTGGAGTTCTGATGGGTTCGTTGAAAAAATAACAATGTCATCAGCAAACCGCAAATGATTTAAATATTCACCATTTATTTTTATTCCCTTGTTATTCCAATTTATCTGCTGAAAAATCATCTGTAAAGCTGAAGTAAAAAGTTTTGGAGAAATGGTATCTCCCTGCCTCACACCTTTACCAATTTTGATAGTTTTGGTATCTTTATGTAACCGAAATTTTGCACTTGCATTTTTATACACACGTTTCACCATGTCAATGTACACATCCTCAATGTCTGTTGATCTTAAAGAGTTGATGACTGCTGATGTTTTAATAGAGTCAAAGGCCTTCTCATAGTCAATAAATGCAACACACAATGGAAGTTCATATTCATGTGTTCTTTCAATTAATTCTCTTAATACTTGAATATGGTCCACTGTACTGAATCCACTTCGAAATCCAGCTTGTTCTCTTGGTTGAGCTGCATCTAATTTTTTCTGCAGGCGATGTGTTAGCACTTTTGTGAAGATTTTATAAATAGCAGGTAACAAGCTAATTGGTCGGTAATTTTTCAAATCCTCTTTATCACCTTTTTTATGCAAAAGAATTACTGTTGCAGAATCCCATTGGTTTGGTATGTTACCGCTGTTAAGACATTTGGTAAAGAATTTTGCAAGTATGTCTTCTACATATTCTCCAGCTTCTTTTAGGATATCTAATGTAATACCATCATCACCAGGGGCTCTTCCTTTCTTCATATTTTTTATTGCAAATGAAACTTCTTCTTTTAAGATTTTAGGAGCTGTTCCTTCGACTATTTCGGCGTCTTCGTTTAATCCACTGTTACTTTCATATAGTTTTTTGTAGAATTCTTCAACTCTTCTAAGTATTTCTTCCCTATTTCTTGTTACAGTGCCATCCTCTCCTTTTAATGCAATGATGTGTTTCTTCCCAATAGACAAACTCCCTTTAACAACCCTAAGGCTCTTGTTGCTTTCAATGGCCTTCCTTACTAACTCACAATTGAATTTTCTTATATCTTCTTTCATGTTTTTGCGCAAAGTTTTGCAAAGTTCTACATACTCGATCCTGCAACTGGTATTTTGATTGTCCACCTTCATATCTCTTCGCCTTTTCATGAGCTGTTTCGTCTTCTCAGATAATTTGCTATTCTGCTTTTTACATATTACACCACCAATTTCCCCAGCAGTTTCAATTATTGTCTTAACAATGTTTTCATTTGCTTCTGAGATGTCAACTTCTTCAATAAGTCCTTCCAGTGCAGAAAAGCGATTTTTTAATTCCAACTTGAATGCCTCGGTATTTTCTTTTAATTTCTTTAAATCCACCCTCTTACATACTTGTTTCCTAATGAGCTTCTGCCTTTCTAGTTTAGTATTTAAGTGCATTTTACATCTCACCATTCGATGATCACTTCCAGTATTAAATCTGTTCAGTACGCTGCAATCTTCAATAATTGATTTCTTGTTTGCCAGGATATAGTCAATTTCGCTGGTTCCTCCATTGGGGTGTTTCCATGTCCATTTTCTTTGCGGTTTCTTCTTAAAAAATGAATTCATGATGCTAAGATTTTCAGCTTCTGCAAATTCGATGAGTTGATCGCCACGTTCATTCCTTTCCCCGTATCCGTATTTACCAACCGATGTCTCTCCTTGTTCCTGTTGTCCAATTCTTGCATTGAAATCCCCCATGATGAGCTTGATATGTTGTTTCCCTTTGGTGTGTAACTCTTTGATTTCTTCATAAAATTCTTCAACCTCTTCGTCGGTATGGCTTGATGTTGGTATTTATATTCGTGATAATTATGTGTGTATATATATATATATATATAATTACATTTGTTTTTTATATGTGTAAAGATATGTTACTTCCTGGCTTCTTTCAGTTATTTCACCAGGTATTGGAAATTTGCAAAATCTAGAGTCTCTGAATCTGTTTAATAATCACATTGAGGTAATTATTAAATTTGACTAACTTTTATTTAATTTTTTAGATGGTTTCTTGGTTGAAATGTGAATTTTTATAAAGAAAAAGGAATATATACAGGATGACCGAAATGAAAGTAGCCCTATTCATAGCCTTCTAATTGGAGGACTAGTAGACAAAATATTGTGAAACTTGATGTGCATACATTTCAGACAGTGGTTCACAATAAAAAAAAAATTATTCACCTGGGGTAAAATGACCTTTGCTGTCTTTGCACGGTAAAACATCCAACCAACTAATTGAAAATTCACCGATAGGTGGATGAAAAAATGATGCTGTTAGTAGTTAATGGGAGTGAAATTTTTATATTACTTAAATCCTGAAACATCTAATCACCATAAAAGAAAGAGCTGAGACTTAATTTCAATTACTGAACAACCATGATTCATACTTTGCCTTAATACATCTTACTTGTAGAGTTGTTTGATCAAAATTCTGAAGATGTGGAAAATGTATTTTGTGATCAGATGCCTGCCATAATTTTTGAAAGGAGAGGTATGGAATTTCCTCCAACTAGATAGACTTTGAATTTCCAAAGTTGTAAGGAAGAGCTGGGAGGTGAGAGATGAATTTGCATTAAATTTCGTGTTACTTTAAACATTTATGATAAAATGAAGAGCAGCACATTAAACGTTGAGGGGGTGAGGGAATTGTTTATGTTGGTTTGTGGCTCCATTTGAGAAGCTGCGATATTGGGCAGGATAAAGCTAGATTTAACGCATGTATTTTAAATTTAGAAAGTATGAATTTTTTGGTACCAGAATTTATTGATGAGTTACAGTATTAAATGTTAATTGTTATGGATGAGTTAAATTTGAGAATCACTTCAGTTGTTGTTAGTGAAACAAAGAATGGGAGAGGAGGCTTATTTATATATATAGTGAATATCATATCTTTGTCTAGGGAAAGTGCATATTTACAAACAATTTTTGAAGTCATCTTTGTAATTAGAATTACCTTTTTTGCTTTCTTAATATCATTCACATTTACGAACAGAGGGAGATTTGGGATTTTGTCATCTACATGTTGCAATATTTTGCCACCTAATCTTACAAAACGTGACTAGGGGTTTAGTAGAGAGGACGTAACAGATTTTGGCGTTTTTGTTAAAGCGGCATTCCATACTATTTCAAAAAAGGATTGTTTATGCGCTATTTTTTATATCTTGTAGATGTATTTATGCATGTTTAGAGTGTTCAAAACCAATTTTAGAAAATAAAATTTTCTTATCCTGTGGCGGAGAGGTCACCAGATGGTGCTTGAAACATGTACATTTTTGTGATTACAAGCATTTGTGGAAAATTGTATAACTTTCCTCCTATTTGAGCAAATTAAAAAAGTAAACAACTTTTTACTCTAAATAAAGTGCTGATAATTTTTGATCAACTTTGTTTCATTATTTGACATATTTTTGCAAATTTAATGATAATCAAAATTTACCATTGAAATTCCCATTTTC
>QLNU02015360.1:277474596-277487310 GCA_006491805.2 Dysdera silvatica
ACTAACAGGGGGAACCCACAGTGAGTGCCCCGCCGATTTTGATGAAATGTTTTGATGAAAGTAGAGCCAAAATAAGGAAATACGTGTCTCGGCATTCGTGCCAATGCAGCTTATTTTCGGAGATATTGATTTTTAATGATTTAAAGATTTTTCATTCTATATATGAGCTTAAAATACGACATCCTTTGCAAGACAATCGGTAGCTTAGTTGGTAAGTTACCGGCCTAGCGCTTCGTGTTTTTGCGTTCGATGCCCGCGGAAATCGGTCTTTTTTTTTTTAATATGTATCCTTTTTACATATTTATGTATTTTTATTAATAAAAATACTTTGCTTACAATCGGATTTTGTTCATAAACTTACTTTAATAAAATTCATATTTACATATTTAATTCTGTGATACTATTTTTCGCAGTTATAATTTTTACACGAATTTTAATATTTTATTGAAGAGTTGTAAAGGTACAAAAAGTTTAGGAGTTAGCTGTAAGTTTTTATGTGAATATAACTTTTATAAAATTTGCGTACTCATTGTCAACCTGTGAAGGGATGGAATTACACCAATAACGCAGTTTTGTTTTATTTAAGGATTGAAAGATTTTTTCTGAAAACTTTTAACAATTCCATTAAATAAAAAAGAAAACTGCGTTAATTCGTCTTATTTTGTCATTATTAGCCTTTGCAGTCATCCTCTATTAGCATCTATTATGCCTAATATTTTTTTAAATATATTTATCTATTGAAAAATGTATTTTTAGTATGTAATATTTTATTTTATAACATATAAACATTTTATGTGCATCTCATTTATATGCATTTCCTTTATATAGAAACATTTTATTTTATAAAATGCAATCAATTTTATTTTAAAACTGACTGACGTGAACATATTTTTTGTGTATCACTATCGGAGGTGTCGGAATTGTATACTGGTACACAATTTTGGATGATAATTATCATAAAAACAATAAAAAAATTCTACAACGTGAGCATTTTATAAATGAATTATTCGAACAACTGATTTTCTTTGTCTAATATCATCTGGAAAACAAATATATGAAATTTTTACTTGACAAAAGGAGTACATACATCACGAGGTTAACAGACAAGTACAATGAGGTGGAATTACTTCAACAGTAGATACATGTTAAAAAAAAAGTGAACGATTTCCGCAGGTATCGAATGGAAAAACACGAAGCTCTAGGTCGATAATTTACCAACTAAGCTACCGATTGGCTTGCGGAGGAGGTCGTATTTTAAGCTTATATATCGGATGCAAAATCTTTAAAAATGCATATCTTCGAAAATAATGCGCATTGGCACGAATATCGAGATACGTATTTTCCTTATTTTGGCTGTACTTTCATCAAAATCGGCAGGGCACTTACTGTGGGTTCCCCTTGTTAGTGTAAATGCTTGAAACAGCATAGTAGAAAACTCTGGATATTTAGTCATTTTTCCTTTACATACATATGATAAAGTTTAATTGATTAATTTTGCATAATAAGACATTACCAACATTAAATAATGATAAAATACACATTTTGTGCATTGTTGTAATTGTGTTCGTTCTCTCAAATGACATTCAGATATTTTAGCTTAACCCTGAAATGATGGAGCAATAAAAGTATCTTGTCCATACACACATAGTTTAAATACGTTTTACATTTATTTATTAAACGGCATCATAACCTTGTTTGGGTACTTACCAGCTTCTCTGTTCTTGGTTAATTGCTGCAATGATATGAGGTATTTGCATATACTAGGTGCTCCCAACCTTTCTCATTACTATACCCATATAAAAGTAATATAGTGCCCACCATTAATAAATTTATCGGTTAATAAAATCATCTGCTTAATATAATCAAATCCCCAAGAACGGATTCAGATCCATACAATAATCATTGTAAAATTAACACCACCACTAAAATCTAATAACATATCAACTATGCAAGAAATTGAGATCAAATGCAGACCATTTGTTTCTTGGAATTCCTCCATAACAATTCAGCTAAGCATTCCAAAAGGTCAATGAAGAAACTGAATCTTCCTGTTTTCCTTTGTCCCATTCTTTTCAGCTTTCTTTGTCCATTTCATTACAACACCATTTAAAAATACATTACTCTTTCAGATGCAATACACACAATCAGAAAAAAAAATAGCTCTGTTATACAAAATGGTCAACAGTTTGAATGTATGTGGCCTCAATATGCATAAATAAACCATCACACCAGTGGAAGAAATCCATAGTGTTGCTGACACGTAAAAAGTTGAGGTAAAAAATTGATAGCGATACTGACAGGTAAAAAAAGGTTTTATACAAAATGATAAAAAGAAATTCATTTTTATTTTATTGTTTCCTAAGCATTAAAAAATCAATTTAAATCATTATTTTTCATTAAATCAGATTTAAACCACTTCTTTAGTTGAGAAATTAGTTTAAACCTATTTTGAAAGATAAAGAATTCGACGTAAAGCATACATTTTAAAAAGGTAACAAATTTTGATTTTTTTTTTTTAAATGCATCGTTAAAATCATTGACACCCCGATTGCTATAAAGTAAATTTTAAAAAAATATTAGTGTTTCATTTTTTTCCTATATCCACCTTTTTTTTTTTCCTCCAGTAGAAAATATCCTAAATCAAAATATTCTGACTTGATTATGTTGACAAGGAAGAACTCAATTAAAATTTATAGTTTTACTCCACATTCAGTAGCTACACATTACAAAGAAAGCCTATTTCTTTTTTATATTACAGAATGCACCATACTATGATAATATCCCCATTGTTTATTACTTATATAGTTTTAGTGAAAATAAAAAAGTATCCAGTTTTTTAATTCTCTGAAATTGATGCTTAGGTACATCGAGATAATTGTAAAAATCTTAAATGGTAGTTTCATTATGATGTGCTTTCTTTACAGTAATCTTCTCACTCTTGAAATCTTTCATTCTGCATTTCTTTAATGCAAATGCAGTAAGTTTTTTTTTCTGTGTTATATAAAATGAGTTTGATTTTTAGAGTTACCTGTGTGCTATAAAGCATGTCAAAAGGTAAAAAATAATGTAATGTGAATTACATTGTTAGAAGCAACATTATATCAAATTCTACCATTTTAAAGGCCATGCCATAGTAACGTGTTTGCCTAGCATACCATTAACTCCAGTTTGACTTCTATTAGCGAGGGGAATGCTTACTGATTATATATACAGTAACATCTTGCATAGTCTGGATTCACTATAGTCCAGTTTGAAAATTTCAAAACAAACTACATTTTAATTGAGCAAAACAAAAATAAATTCTAAAAAATTAGTACACAAAATTATTTTTTAATATATCAAAGATTTTTTTTTTTCTTTGTGTGTGGTTTATTTTTATGCAACTTTAAAGTCCTCGATTAGTCCGAACTATACTAGATATTGCTGTATGTAGCTGCTCGCTATAGTCCAAGTGTTGATTCCCTAGGCCTTAAGAGGTTTAAATTCTTCTGAAAACTAGCAATGCAATCATGACCTTTGCTGTTTTTGCACCATAAGACCCAAATTTACCATATTAAAAGGTTTAATTTTCTATGGGGCCGTTCAAGTATTACGCAAGCATCTTTTGTGGAGGGGGTTGAGGTTTTATGTTTTATGACCTCGAGGAAATGGGGTCTGGGATACACTTAATTAAAACATAGAAAATAATAAAACTAGCACATTGTCGCAAAGTGACAACCACTGACAGAATTTTGATACTTGGATGTATGACACATTGCGAGTAGAAGGTACAAAATACACATAATCACAGTTAAATACTTCATTATTCAAACCAGTGGCTCTCAATCTTTTTTCACTTGAAGGGCCAAAGAAACACCCTTCTAGGCTCCCTGTGGGCCCACCCTCTGACATTTTTAAATTATTTAATAAATATATTATTCTTAATAAATGTATTTTATCAAATTCACTTATTTATTACACACTGTTTGCTTACAATGTAAGAATTAATAATAAAAATAAGACAAAATGCTTTATAATAAAACATTGTCCCTTGTAGTTTGATAGTATATATGGTAGTTTTATAATAATAAAGTAAAATAAGTAAAAAATGTAAGCATGAACTTAAGCCTATTTAATAAGCTTGAGTTTATGCAACACTGCATAGAAATATATATAGAGAGTAATCACAACGAATTATTGCAGTTAAAAAAAGTTTTAATACACTGTTAACCCCTGGGGTATATTTGACGAGTCTAATTCGTCATTCAGACTAGGATAAAATTAAACATGTACGTTCTTGTTCATGGCAAGAGTGATTGGCATCAGTTGTAAGAGGACGTTTCTTCCAGTGTGAATCAGCAAATTAAATCCGTTCTAAATGCAAGAATTTTTTCAAATAAATCTGTACCCAAAGGGTTAATATGTGTATGATTTATATGATGGATGGTTCTACTGGTGGTAGTATATGACCACCAAAATAGCTATTAATCGCATATTAAAACTTTTTAAATGCGATAATTTGTTGTGAATACACTATTTATAAATAAGCATTTAATATTATAACAAACTTACTAATAAGTGCTCAATATTACAATAAAAATGTAAATAAGTATTATAATTTGCATCACACGTTGCATTCTTATTTCAAAAACATATACCAAAAAAATTAAGAACAGAAATATTATAATCTGGCTATAAAATGACCAGAAATGTGCTTATGTAGTACTTGAATGGTCCCTATGTAACAACAATTAGTAAACAGAAGCGACAAAAAGAATATTATTGTTTTTATATCAAACAATGATAGAAAAATAAAAATGCAGTATCTTTAACTTTAAAATGTTGTTTTACTCTAATAAACATTGCCCAGTTAAAAGTTCTGTTAAATTTTTTACCATAAATTAATAGTTTAAAAATTAATTGTGCAATGGTATTAATAATTAAATTATTTGTTACAAATATTTTTTTCCCCTTTTCAGCTTGTGCTACGAGAAAATGATTTAATTAGTCTTCCAAAAGAAGTTGGCGAACTGGCACGGTTGCGTGAACTGCACATACAAGGAAACCGTCTTACAGTTTTGCCTCCTGAACTTGGTAATCAATTTTTTTAGGTGAAAAAAAAAAAAGAAGCTATTTTAAAATAGAATTTCTTTTAAAGTAATTATTATGTTTAATAAAAGTAGCATAAATTCATTCTGTACATTAGTTGAGTCTATATAACACTGAAATAGATGGACATGAAATAAAGAGACAAATTAGAAACTGATTTCTATCATCTCACTTTTTTCCCCTATAAAATGAGTGGAGTTGAGGGTTTTTATTTAAAAAAAAACCCACTTGCATTGCTTGATTCAAAACTCAGTTGACTAAATTAAAAATCATTGCTTTCATATTGCAAGTCCCTTAATGCTTTTATTTAATTAAATCAAACCTATTGTTGCATTAACATAGTTTACAAATAATTTTCTCATGTAGCTGTAATTATTTCACAGAATTTAAATTGACATCAAATCTAATGCGTGTTGCATAAATTATTTTGACTGTTTTATACTTCATAACTCAGTTCTTCAATTGGCTATGACAGTTGCTTTTGAAGCGACATTTTAAAAAAGCTTCTTTGTATGTAAATGTGTCATAATTTGAAGGTTATTAGGTTTTCGGTTCTATTCCAGATGATTTGCCATATAGTTCTAGTATCTAAAAACATAAATATTTTCTACCTGAAATGACAACATTTTCTTCAATTTTTACAATCCTTTAAAGTTGAATACCTAATGGGTTTCTTTCTCATAAATATACCGGTATGCAAAAGTTAATCGGCATCTCCATACTTGTAAGTATTTCGTGAACCAAAAAATGGACAGGAATGAAATTTAGTATGCTTGTGTAAGAAAGTGATGCAAGTATAACCATAGAAAAAAAATGCAAAAATTGTGCATTAATTTTAAGAAAAGATATAAAAACATGATTTTCTTTTTTCATTAAAAACTTAACATCAGTGTGTGATCACCAATAAGGGTTGTGGGCATCTCTTGCAGCCACACACGCTTCACCTCAGTGTTTTATGCTCTATATGGAGTTTTCATGAGCTGTGTAGGAAAAATGTCTTGACACCTGAAGCAGAGCTGTTTTCAGCTCCAGCGCGATCCTTGGTTAGTACTGATGGAATACCAATTTCTTCTCTAGTTTGTCTCATTAGTACTCAATGGAATTTATATCCATGAGCTTTAACGGCCATTATATTTACCGAGCACCTTCACTTTGAAGAAAATCATGGACAATCTGAGATCAGTGAGGATGTATGTTATGAACATATATTGTTATTTATGTAAACTGTGTATTTTTGAAAGAATAAAAGAGCGGGGACACACATACAATTCATTGCCAAAACATAAAATTACCTTGTGTTAACTTATTTCCGTGCTAATAAGAGCAAACTAGACCTACCTTCAAAATATATTATTATACTGGTAAACGTTGCATGTGTGTGGATTGTGGGAGAGTCCCCATGTGGCTTAATATTATAGAGTAGTAATTTTATTTGTTGACATTCTTGGGTGCCCATATGAGTACACTTACAGGGGCTAAACAATCAATAAAATAACGATACACAACACACCTATCTCCCAAAAGTTACCGATTCACAAGTTCCTAATAAGATGTGTTGTGTGCATGTGAAACTGTTATCTAAAATTCATTGTTGTACTTTTGAAAGTAAACACATAGCAGAATCAGGAAAATCAAAGTTTTAAACAATGGCTTGGGTGAGCTCAAGCCCAGCTTTTATGGGCACTAGGTGAGCCTTATTTTTGAAGTTTGCAATTTCATTTTTTCCAACTTTTCAAAATGCTCCATCGCATGAAAAATAAACCATGTTTTGTTTTTTTTTAAATCGCATATAGATTTAGAGGTTGCTACCGGGGTTGAAAATATTACCATATTACTCATTACTGTAATCTCATTGCATGAATTTGTGTGGTAATGTTTTATTGCATCCGACGATGGCACTGTAGTATCCCATCAGCTGGCAATGAAGTCACAAACATGTTGCACTAGACCCGGGGTCTGCAACCCGCGGGCCACATGCAGCTTGCCGACATGTTTTATGTGTCCCGCTGACTCATGAAAAAATACAAATTGTTTCACACAAAAATAACGCCCAATGCTCTCTCTGAATATTAAATTTATGTATTTTATTCTGTTCACATTTTCACATTTTATAATAAATATCTTAAAACGAACTAAAACCGTGATTCTCATAGGCGTCGCACGGGACAGGTCCGGCCTGCGAACAATAAAGACTTGCCTGGTTACAAAAGATAAAAAACAATTTCTTTTCTAAGGGGTAATTTTTTTCTAGAGGGGGGCTAAAGCTCTTACCTCAATGCTATTTCATTGAATCAGAAAATTTCTATGAGGGATAAGTTCTTAGAGCCCCCAAATGTCTATATAACGCAAGATAATTTCATTTTCATTGCTTCTGGCCCGCCGATTGAAAAAAAAAATCCAAAGTGGCCTGCGATGAAAACTAATTGAGAACCACTGAACTAAAGTAATACACAGTCTTCCCTCAATCGCGTTTTACTTTAGTTTTCCAGCATATATGGGCATTAGGCATTAGTTTTATTGATTTGCAGTGCAACAGTAACAGGAGTGAAGTCTGGGGCTTGCATTCTTTTCGAGTAAAAACCAAAAACTGATTTATTATGGTTACCTTGTCGTCACCATATACTTGAAATTGTTCTTGAAGCTATTATTCTTCATTCACTTGGGGCATCTTCAAGCCCAAAAATTTCACTTTTAAAAAGGCGTGGCTTGCTGTGAACTGTAAAAAATGTAAAACAGCAACATCTCAGATGGAAGATGTGCTTTTTTGTTACCGATATAGCCAGTCATGTGATAAATTTTGTAAAGAAGCAGGTCGAAATCTTCCAACCTCGCGATGATTACAGAGAGCTCTTAAAACTCACTATAATTTTTTTAGGAGAAACTGCACCAAAAGGAATATCATTTAAAGCTCCTGCTGGATTAGATTGGGCCAGATGGATGGCAAAACTATATGCTTCTTCAGGGTTTAGATGTTTCAGGACCAATTTAAATTAACATTTACCGAAAGCAGGAGAATTATAGACATTTGTGAATTTATATGTGGTTTATATGTAGTTCGAATTCATGTTAAAGTCTGGTTTGAAACTACGTCAGCGATGTGTGTGTGTGTGTGTGTGCTCCACGTAATATATAATCTTTTCCAGCTATTGATGAATCTTGACAAATGCAATGCTCTAAATGAAGCCATATTAAAAATTGCCTTAAAAACTTCCTTACGGCATTATTGTATTTGTCCGAAGAACTCATTGCCTTTTCTTTCCTTTTTTTGAAGAAAAGGTTTCTGACAAAACTAAAGAAAAATGGTCCAAGCTATGGAAACATAAAAAAATAGAATATCCTCAAAGAAAGCAGTTGTCGATCCAGATGTTTTGCATTTAAAGGCACTACATCGTTTTGTTTCCTCTAACACTAAAATATTTTCAAAATTTTAGGCATTTTGTCAGATTTTTTACAAAACAAAGCAGAGACATAGACTGATGATGTTACGTACATCAAAGCAAAGGAAACTGTTTTATGTATAAGAGTTGTAAATGATACAGCTGAAAGAGGAATTGCCCTAATCGTTGAGTACAATAAACTACTTATGAATGATGAAAACCAAAAGCAATACTTGCTCCAAGTTGTAAAAGATTTTAGAAAAAAGTACCCAAACCCTAACAAGCAAACTTTATTGCAGTAAGTTGTTTTGAACATTTATTCGAATTTCATTACTTCTGTACAATTTTCAGGTTTGTGTTCATAACTGATGTAGTCGTTTGGTATTATAAGCCAATTGCGTAGACTATTATTAACCAAAATATATATATTAACTCCATGCTGTAAATACTCGTAATATACTCATCCATACTGTACATACTCGTATACTGTGAAGGTGGTAGCGACCCCTAAAAATATTTCGATATTCATAAAAAATTCAGCAAAATATTTTTTTTGATAGTTTGAAAACATTTATGGATTGGGAGCAAACAAATTCAAAAACATTTTTTTTGAGTCCATATAAGGTCCACCCTAATGAGCACCTATGTCAACACTTCAAATGTCCTACTTTTTTTTATCCAACTGATAGGAGCACTGAGAATATTATAAATTTATAATCATTGCAAGTAAATGATACTTGCTTTTGTATATGCCCTTTTTAATTCTATGACCTTATTGTAAAGAAATACAATTATTTTTCTTTAGGAAATTTAGATCTACTTGGACAGCATTGTGTTGTTCGTATGGATGGTAATCCATGGGTTCCCCCAATTGCAGATCAGTTGTTGCTTGGTGTCACTCACGTTATTGAATACATTCGATCGGATACATATAAATAGTGAGTTCTAAAAAAATGTTTCTAATTAAATTTACTAAAAAAATTTTATTTTAAGTGAATGTAAAATGTCTGACAAAATATATATTACATACTAATTCACCTCCCTTGTTAAGCGAAGGTTTAATATATGTATAGTAGATCTAATAATGTCACTCCAATTAATGATTATTTCTGTTTAATGATGATATTTTGTGGTTTTGGCAAATGCTTTATAAAATTGCACATCCAAACAGGGTTTTTTTTTCTGTTTAACGTCTTTTCTCCATCCCTTGAAAGCCATTAGAGATCATTGTATTTGCAGTATAACATGTTAATTTGTTTTCTTTACCTTAGCTTATTTAGCCGGCAACAGCAAGGTCGAACACCACCACCTAAGCGAAATGATAAAGCAAAAAAAATCAGTCGCAAAAGGAACCACAATTAAATTTGCTTCACGTATGCAACTCGCACAGAGCTTAACTGACTGGATCAAAACCTATCTACTATATCAAAGCCTTTCAGCTTTTGAACATTTTTTTGTAATAAATGGACTTTTTAAGCATTATTTTGTGTTTTGTACATTTAAAGACTTACCTTTTAAAGGTTTAGTATGTTCAAAAATTAAATAGTTATTGTGTATTTATGATTAATTTTATTTTGTAGTTATTGTCAGTGCCTTGTTAAGTATTGGAAATAAGAAAATTGTGTATGAATTATTCATGTTTGTATGCTTTTAAACTTTTGAATCTCAATAAATTTTTATTTTTAATGTTTTATATGTGAGTTAATGGACTACATACTCTTTTCTGGTTGCTTTTGAATATATACTTAATTCAGGGTGTCTACAGATCTCGAAAACCTGGAAAAGTCAAGGAAATTTGAAATACCAAGGGACTAAGTCAGGGAAATGAAATTCATTGTTATATAAATAGCTTATTAAAATAGTTTTCCTGAACTATTTTTTTATCACATTGCATAATGAAAATTTTGAAAAACTTTTACTGTCAATTAAACTTCTTCTCAAGAATTACCCTTTGCACCAAAACTAATTTAATTTATATAAAATTATTAAACCCATATATTTCTCAGGAGAAAATGTTTGCCAAATATATAACTACAACTTGAAAAAAAGAAAGTATTTTTAGCTAAACTATGTAATCTGTAAGGGATTTTGCTAATACCAATCTCCTTTCCTGTATATAGTCATACACACTTTAAATGGAATGGAAGATGAAGCATCAGCTTTGCAATTATATAGTTAAATGCTTTTATAATGAATTCAAAAAGGGCCGGATGAAAGTGTTGTTGTAAATATTTAATTAATGCAAGTTTTTAGTGTAAAGAAATGCAATTTTTTTAATAGATTTTTTGTATTTGTAAATTCACTGTAATTGAGTTATAAATGACTTTGGAGTTTGTGTTAGTGGATTTTATGGTCTTAGAAACTTATTTTTATTACGCAAATTTTAATGCGTTGTGTGTTGTTTACTGTAATTAGCGACTTGAAATCGATTAAGACTTGGTCTGGAAAAGTCAGAGAAGTTTGAAACAGAATTTGGATAGACACCCTCTTGATGTCTTAAGGAGTTAAATGTTACTAATTTGATAGAACATGGTACTCCATTTATATGATAGCATATAAATGAAACTGAATATATGATTCGTAGAAAAAAAAAATATCAGTGTTCTCTCTCAATCAAGTGCAAAACCTGAAAAGAAATCCGTGAAGTTTTTTGAAAAAGTCTATGCATTATACTTTGCTACTAACAGTGTTCTCAGTTGAAAACGTTGGGTCAGTTGTATGCAGATTGAGGTTGTAAATGTAGAGTTTTTTTTTATTTTTTTAAATATTTATTATTGAGCATAATTTATTTTGATTGCAGGTCATGAAAATTCATTGTTTCAAAAAAATCCTAAAATGTGAAACAGCAAAAATTATATATGTGAAAGGTTTCAACAACTTACGTTTTTTTAGTTCAAACCAAAGCTGTACTTGACGCACCATCGCAAAGTTTAGTGGGCCTTAAGAAAGAAAAAGCAATGATGGGTTACGTACAGTTCTAGTTTGAGCTAAGAAAAAGAAAAGAAAAAGAGTGGATTGTCAAAACCTCTCATATCATTTAATTCCCCAAGAATTTTTAAAACAATGCCCCAGAGTTTTTCTATGTTATCCTTGCAAAGCATAATAATATCCTATAAAAAACATAGTTATCTAGCAACAAAATTATCAGCTATAATTAAACAAATTTCACTCACAAGGGAACCTTGCGAACTGTCAGAGCTAGGTTTTTTATGAATTTCGGTTTATAGGCCAATATGACCGAGTAAATGAAAGATCCAAAATCAAATTTGGCCCAATCGACCTGGGGGTCGAACTACGGCCCACTGAAAATAGAGCTCACCCTACGAGGACGCTTCGCTGCATGACAGGTGAAAACAGTGTTTTGGCGTGCTGGGCAAGCATTAGGCGCCAAACGTTATCGTAGAAAAAATAACACATATGAATAAAATATAGCACATATTTATAATAGTCATTTTAGTTGTACCTGAAATAATTATACATTGTGTTTTCTAGTGTAAAAGTAAAAAATATTTGAAGATTTTGCCTTACTTTTTTATAACTGACAAATTTTGAGATCATTTTTGGCGAAGAACTCGAAAAAGCTGCCTGGTACGTAAATCAGTCTTGAATAAATAAGACGCGATCCTTCAATTTTCAAATCAGAAGCAATCATCACTTGCCTGTAACTTCATTATTTTTGACATTTTTAATTTTTTTGTTGGAAAGCGTGGAATTTCAAGCCTTATTTGTCACCATGTCTTCCTTTTCCACCATATCAACATACTTGTTTCGCGTTGTTTGTGAAAAATACACAAAGCAAGCCGATTTTGTATCAGATTATAAGATGGATATTGAGAAAGAAATATTTACATTTGCCAAAACTTTGATAAGTGGGTTAACATACGAAATGAATGATGAGAATACACTTGATATTTGTTTAAATGAAGTGAAGTACGGTGCAATACAGAGTAATGAAATGAATGATGAGGAATGGGATGAACAAACTAATTTGCCGTCACGCGTAACTTACACATTAGAAGACATGAAAAGAGATTTGTAAAAAATTACAAAAATGTTTTGAAAATCAATACTACTATCCTAAACACAGAAACCTTGTTCATTCAAAATGTTTTGAAGAACAAAAACATGGAGTTTGGTTTAGAGAACCTTAAAGCAGAAATCAAAGAACTCTTCACTCCCAACTTATACAAGCTTCTGCAGGTTGCAATAGCGCTGCCTGTGAGCTCAGCTGGCTGCCAAAGGAGATTTT
>QLNU02015360.1:277497600-277509176 GCA_006491805.2 Dysdera silvatica
CAAATTTGTCAACACCCACTGTATATAGGTTGAATAAGTTTATTTTTATTTCCATTATATTTCTATATTATGTCATAGAGAGAAAACTGCGAGTCTAAATATTTCATACTAACCTCAAGCACAAACCATATTATTTTCATCTGTGAAGAGCATTCTTAATCCCTTATGGTAATGCTTTGCCATTAAGATTTGTAATTAATAAGGAATAGCTTCATAATTTACCGCCGATCATTACGTATTAATTACTAGTAAAAAATTAGCTTAAGAATATTAGCTAAATATATACTTAATGCGAGAATATGTCTATTAGTCTAGCTTTTTATTGTACTCAGCTTAAGATTCTACAGTGTGACGGAATTTTAATTCATATTTAGGCCCAGAACGTCTCTATCTTCGTTAGTTTTAAGAAAAAGAAAATTTTGAACACAACTCGAATGATAAAATTAAGTAGAAACTTTCACTAGCTTTAATGTTTGCTTTTATTTATCAGTGCGGAAATCGAGCTGCTTAGAAAAGTTTACATGCGGAACATGAAATTATGTTTATAGTCATTTTAAAATTGAATTTTCATTAAATTACTGTACATTTTAATTTTGTTAGCGGTTGCTTAATTTGCTACAATATTTATATTACAAAGAAGATTATACGTGCATGTTTATTATGTAAATTAATTTGAATATTTCTATACTATGCTCCATCTAACGAAACAGAAAACATGTATGTATATATATAAAGCATATAATTCAAACATTAATGATGACGTCCTCTCATTTCTATAATTTATATAAGCTTTCTTATCCATTTATTAACACATTTAGCAATTTTAATGATTCTTTATTAAAATTAGTTACTTAACTTAGAAACTTCCAAACTTTATTGATAATAAATTAGCTTCACTTAAATCTTTACAATTTCTTATCCGGAAAAGTGTATATAATAGAATTCTTAATTTCAAGTTGTTTTACAATACAAAAATAATTCAAACTATATAAAATACAGGATTAAATATATATAGTATAATAAAGGATCGTGCTTTGTTTTCTTCTTCACATCAATTTTATTTCTCTATTTTATCTCTTATTTCTTTTTCTCTTTCTTTTCTCTTTCTTTTCCTCACAAACATTTTACCCTAACAAGTTTATCATTGATTAATTTCTGGCATTGATAACTAGATGACTATAGCGTGAGTCATTTAAAAATACCTGAACAAGATTATCGTGGACCATTTTATGAATATTATCTCAAAAATATATTTTGACGTGTAAATTAATGTATTCTTTATTAATTCCAAGTAAACATTGTTACTAATTTTTAATGTGAAGCCTACTAATTGTAAAACTTTAAAAATTAATCTGATGCCACAATTAAATTTAATTGCGACATATTCTCAAATAGGCTATAATTTATATGTATTTAATATTTTTATATATATGGTAGATGCTATAAAATTAAATTTAAACGATAGATTTCTGATAAGGCTAACAAATTTGAAAAATTTGAAAAATTATTTATTTATTTATTTATTTATTTATTTATTTATTTATTTATTTATTTATTTATTTTATTTATTCATTTATTTATTCATTCATTTATTTATTTAAAGATATTAAATTTACTTATCATCCTCTTTATTGAAAATATTATAATATTCAGGATGCGTTTAATAATTTAATTCGCACGCGTGAGAGTAAGAAATAAAAGCTATAAATCCTTGCATCCGGTAACACATATCTTTTGTATATTTTGTAGTCAGTGATTTGACTAGTATTATAAATTAATTTGACACAACATTAATCTAGTCACGTCCATCCTATAAACACATTTGCAAGACGATGTCGAGTCTATGTTTCGGCATATTATTGTTGTTTTGAAATCAAGAATTTGACTTGCCCCCGTTACTAACCCGGTGTACATAATAAAATGTTCTTTCGTTTTATATGGTCATAAATTTAATTGAGTATACCTTGAGTAATCCGAATGAATGTATTTATGTAAGTATTATTTAGTGCTATCTCAAATAAGTTAATAATGAAAAAACGATAACCAAAATATTTAATCATCAGAGTGAGAGAGAGATTTTTATAATTGCTAAAAATAGTTTAGTAATTAAGGGAAGGTGGGGTTTTAAAATTTCAAAAAAATCAATGTTTTTTAAATATTTAAAAAATCCCGCCAGTTTCTATGAATAACTTAAGATCAAAATTATGCTTCTAACTCAAGTATTTCAGAAGTTACGTTTGAATTTGTAATACCGATATGGCTTAACTTTGTAATACCGATATGGCTTAACTTTATCTCAATTTCAATCTTTAATCGCGTTTTTCTCATTTCGCTGATTTTAGCATTCGTTCGTAAGATTAAAAAAAACTACATGGTATATAAACACGAAACTTTTCCACATATCTTTAGAACCTTAATAGCTATAAAATGAATTAAGCTTAGCTCATTTAATTAAAAATTTCTAGCATTTTGAGCGAAGTATAAATGTATATTTATGGTATTTTTGGGGTATTTCATATTTAGTAATTTAAAAAAGTAGTTAAACTTCGATTATGACAATAATGTTAATTCATTTTATAGATATACTTATGGTTATAAATTTAATAAATTAATGTATACATTGTTTCCTTTTCAATTTATCTTACGGATGCTGGCAAAGTGTGTTTTTCAAAAATAATTTCTTGGTGACATATATAAGTTAATATAAAAACATTATAAAAAGTATAAAAATGCTAAATGCATTTTATCTAGAGCGTAAGTATGTTTATCAGATCACAAAATTTTTTAGGTGATATAAGGAATTTTTTTGTAATTGATAATGTAATAAAGGGTAAATTTTGCGTTAAATTAAAAGTTTAAAACCCCTATGTCCCCCCAAAAAAAAAACAGATTTTGTAATCTTTATGATTAAATTATTTACAGTTAGTTCATATCAAATGCTCAAACAAATATTGTTGTTAAAGAAATAAAACGCAACCGTTTTCAGTCTTTCAAAAATTATCTATTTAATTATCAAATATATTAAAATATTATTTCTATATACTGGATTATATTGGTGGAGTCTGGACAAGATTAAAATATTAAACATTTGGTTAAAACCTAAATCTCTTTCAATTTACCTGTCCAAAGCTTCTAACTCCGAATAATAAATTTTGTTGTGTGTAGTTGTTATGCCATGTGTTATTTAAATTATGATTACAAAGCTTACCAAACTCATTAATTACTAACTAATCACATCTGCTTAATTTAATTCAAATGTCATTAAAGTTAGAAAGGCGGCAAACTAGTTACACCTTCAGAAATAAAAGATCAGAACACTTTCATTTTGTGTCGTGGAAATTTCGCCATCCACGAAATATGACATTAATTCACTTCGAAGTTTTTAAAACATGAAGAGCACCTTTTATAATTTCAGAAATCGGATGCTTATTGAATCATGCATTTCAAATAAAGATTAACTTTGTCCAAAGCAATAATATGGCTGTCAACTGATATTTTCATTATTTGCTGTCAGCATGGATACTGAGGATTTATTTTCGCATAAATAGAATATGGCGTCGATAGTCTTTGATTGTTTTTAATAATTAGAAATGCCGCTTTGGCGGAAATAAAAGGACGTCTCTTAGTACTTTTGGTGAAAAAAATATATACTTCCACATACCGATTCTTGCAAAACATGCTGTTGGCTATAGGGCGTACGAGCAGGCCCTATAGCCAATAGCAATACTAGCACCTGGCACATGGGCGTCGGAATAGAAGGAATGACAAACAAACAACTTTGTTCAAAACAAAGTGAAAGGGGCCTTACTAACGATACCTCTGCTGTTCCTTACCTTTCGGCTACCCGTGTGCGTGTTCCGAGAGGCGTGTATTATCAGGTCGTGCCACTATTAATCGAAATATGAGCGCTGTTGGTACGATAAAGCATAGACACGAACGCTTCTTCTTGTGCCTAAAAGCTATTTTATATATATCAAATGGTGTTCCTCAAATTTTATCGTTTACGGTCCACCGAAGATTCTATTATTTCGGTCTCTACAGTATCTAATATTAAAACTTAATTTTATGTAAGTATAGCTGTTATTTATGTTCAAAGTTCCGACAATTTCAAAAGACAGAGGGAAATAGTAATATAGATGCCTATAATCCACATTGCATCCTAACGTGCTAAATGCTTCCCTAAACTTTTTCAACTTATTTTTCATCACCAGATGTGGGGGGGGGTGCCTTGGGAAATAAAGGAAGGTGTGGTGTTTTTTCTTTTAAATACAGTTGATGTCAATTATGACTATATATAACATCGTGTGTGTGTGTGTGCGTGTGTGTGTGTGTGTGTGTGTGCGTGCGTGTGTGTGTGCGTGTGTGTGCGTGTGTGTGTGTAACGTAAAAAAATTCTAAACTTAAACGTTAAAATTTTGTCCCAAATGAATTATTTTGTATACAGAAGCACTTAAAGCTCTTAAATATCTGTAAAACATCACAAATTATTAAGAGCGATCCACAAGAATCGTTATTTCTGTAGCTAAATTATTCTAGGTATCTTAACAAATTAAAGTATATGAATTATAGTTTGGGGAGCTCAAAACCAAGCATCGTGCATTTCTTATCTACTTATTTATTGATAAAGCATTTTATATAATATCCATGGGTGTATACAATATACACAAAAGCTCGAATAACTCCAATGAATTTAAAATTCAAAACTAATTTACATGCACTTAAATTCAATCGTAAAAATGAATTTTTCTAGAACTTTACATGAAGATATCTAAGTGCCAAATTCAACTCTCCGAGTCAAAGATAATTTCTAATTCACCTGTTTACACGTGTCTTGTTCAACCGGATATTACTTTTCGGCGTCATGCCCAGAATTGATAGATGACATATTTGATATCACTTTATTTCCTCACCCACCTCGAAATTACTATTTGGTGAAATCTTCGAGACCTAGGTTCAAAATTTAAAATCAGGACGACAGAGTTTATGTTTCGATAGAATGTTACGTCTTATTATTTTTATATATTAACCGAAACTTAATACCAATAATAAGTTAAATCGGCTCGATTAGTGTTAAAAAAAACCTGTGAAATGGCGTCATGAGTGGAATGAAATAGTGTTTTCTGATGAAAAACGTTTCAGTCTATATGGCCCTGTGGATATTCATCATATTGCCATTATCTACGCACTCAGTCAAAGATAAGGCTGAGTAGACAGCAAAAAGGCAGCAGAGTGATGGTGTGGGCAGCATTCGGAATAGGATGAAAAGCAGACATCGTATTCCTTCGGGGCACTATGAACTCCAAATATATCAGGAATTAATGTATGATCTCTTAATCCCATCTGGGCCTCTTTCAGACGGTCCGAAATGGAAGTACCAACAGGACCATACCAGTGTGCATGCATCAATGTCCACCAAGGAGTGGTTTGAATGGGAAAAGGTTGATGTCATTCCATGGCCCTCGCGTTCTCCAGACATGGATCAGGTTGAAAATGTGTGGGGTTTTATGGCAAAGGCTGCATATTGGCGCAACAAGCAACACCATCGTGTGAATGATCTCCAAATAACAATTTCGAATTCCTGAGAAAATATAAACTTAGCTGTTGTAAGAAAACTACTTCAAACAATGCCTGACAGAATGATACATATTACTGAAAAGCAAGGAGAACCGACTTGCTATTAATTTCTGATTTCCTGAAATTTTCCACATTGAATTTATGTTTCTTTACAGGTTGTAAATGATTATTTTTTTCACGAACAAAATTGTTCACCATTTTCAAAAGTTGTAATTGGTATATATATAATCACCGTTGGTATATTATTTGCATAAATTTATATCAAACGCTTATTGAAATCATAAGTTATCTGTGCTTTATGGGTGAGTTTATAATTTATTAGCACAGTGTATACTTCTGTATACTATACAGGGTGTTCCGAAAACACCGAATCAAACGTATATAGCCGTGACCCTTGCGCAAAATGACCATAATGGACCTTTACATGGGGGAGTCAGAAATGAATATCCAGGGTTTTATGACTATAAACAAATATCAAAGCATAATCGGATGAAAAAAAAAGCATTCCCAAACTGGACGTATTTATCCAATAGACCGGATCTGGGCTGTATTATAAAAAAAAAGGATAGCTTATTCGCTGTGCATATGTGGCATGTGGGAGTTAACAATTTCGAGCCAATGAAAATTGTATTTGAAAGTTTGGCCTTTAATTTCCCATCTTTTGCGGTCACCAATTTTTGGCGGGAATGGCGAATATTTGGCTGTAAATCATGAGCGAATATAAAAGAAGTTTCGGAGCATAAAAGTTTATGATTGGCAGGTGGAGGGCATTGACGGATCTAGTATGAATCCTAGAGGTGGGGAGGGTGGCGATTTGTATGGAAGTATGCAAAATAATTTGAACCCTCTTAACTGCTTAATCATTTTATCAAAGTCGCTTCAAAAATTGCATATATTTTTATTACATATTTCAAATCTATATGCATTTGAGAGTTAAAATATGTAGCACATTTTTGTAAACAAGATTTTTTTAATATAAATTTCGTGCATAAGAACAGGCTTTCATAAAAATCAATTTTAAGAGTAATCATATAAAGACATGGGCGGATTTACCATTTTGCCGCCCCAATGACACTTTTTTCCGCCCCTTCCTACCCCCTTCAATCAGTGGTAGGAACATAAAAATTGCTACATTCAATATACGCTACAAAAGTTTATATTGACAATAACTTTGTTGAAAAACAAACTCATAAATTGAAACATAAACATTAAACAATATTAACTTATATTGAAGTATTATTTCTTTTTGGTATATAATAAATCAAATTCAATTTTATTGAAATAAATTTTAATTTTAGCAAAAAATAAAAGCCTATCGAACACTGGTATTTAAATGGAAAGCATGACGTCTAGCTTTCTTCTCGGCAAAACATCTGATTATATCATATGGTATTGATTTTGTTATATCAGACTCAATACACAAAATTTTGCCGCCCTAGTCTATAGCCTAGTAAGCTATAGCCTATTGGGAAATACGGCACTGTATAAAGACAAAAATTCAAAAATTCTGAAAATAAAACTTGATTAAATTACGATTTAGGAAGTGTTCAAGTATTACGTAAGCAATATTTTGGCCATTTCAATCCCCCCTCCCTCCGGGTAAGCAAAAATTAACATTGACCAACATAGGAAAATAAGATAATCGGAAACCCCCAAAGATTCTTACGTAATACTTGAACTCTTCCTTACGTTATAGAATACAAATATAAAGCATGTATACTAATAAAAATCACTCGCTGAACTTCCTGCAAGCCATATTCTGAATACAAAAACCGATAACAAAGGGAGCGCTTGCAAAATCAGTTAGTGAACTCTATGCAAATACGAAAATTTAGGCGACAATAACGCCATTTGTTGACCAAACTACGACTAGAAGTCTAAATATTGTAGAAAATGCATTACCGACAGTTAAACGGTGGAGAAGCGGGATGCGCTTTTAAATAGATGGAAAAGTGCATACCCGCGAAAATCGCGGGATGAGCAAATTTTGTTACTTTCATGTTGCCCGTGGAAATCGCGGGATAAGCAGTCAGAGGGTTAAACTGCAGGGGGGACGGGGCGTCCCAGTAGCGCAGTTGGTAAGGCGTTCGTCTACGGATCTTGTTAACGCATGCTGGGCGGAGGGTTTGTTCCTTTTAGTACTGGGCGCCCTTGGCCGCACGGGGCCCCTTGGTCGCACGGGGCCCCTGTGGAATTCATTTTACCCTCCCTCTATTACCTACCCTGCCCTTCGTAGCAAAAATTGGAACACTCCTTAGGCAAACTTCCTTAATCGGTGTTGCGAGGTTTGAAAATTTGATTTTTCAAACTAAACTTCTTATTTTGAACCAAGAGAGTTTCCACGGACCTAGAGGGTATCCCGGTGTTCATAGAGCTCCTTCGGGAAAAATTGGAAGTTGCAGCCCTACGTAGGAACCTTGAAATCTTTATCTATGAAATACGCCAATTATCAGACCAAATCGCCAATTTCGGAAATAACAAAAAATGCCAACACACCTCAAAACCAATTTAGCGCCGAATTTCAAATTTAAAGTAAGGCTCATTTTTGGTTTGAAGGCGCCATTGGTTATTAGAGATCCCGCCTCTGAAAAATAAAAGTATGCATAACTCCGTGGATATTCATTTCGACCTCCCCATGTAAAGGGCCATTATGGTCCATTTTGCACAAGAATCACGGCTATATACTTTTGATAGTGTGTTTTTGGAACACCCTGTATATAAAACACTTACAACTTTCATTTATAACATATTCATGCGCGTAGAGTTGCATGAACCTGTGGGGCCTGGGAGACCCCACCCTCGTTGAGTTGAAATAACATAAAATTTTTATATGTATTATATAAACATATATATAATATGTGCTTGCCCCCTGTTCCCCAATAATTTTGTAAACTCTACGTTTCTAGATGTATTTGATAATGAAAAAGAATTGCGATTTTTGTGTTAATTTTTTTTTTTCTTATAGACTGCGGAAACCAATTTTAGTTTTAATTATTTTTAGTTTTAATAAAATTTTAAATAATTCTAAATTTGAATGAGCGACTATAAGTGCGCTATATTATGTGAAAATGATTATTTTAGCAAATATAAATATTAACTACTAAGCGAAATTTTTATCATAAATTAAAATTTTTAAGCATTTCATTAGTATGCGTTGAGTCATTTTTAATTTTCTAATGATATTAAAAAGTTTCTCCAAAGTGCAGTTTTGCATATTGCTTTTGTTATGAACTTAATTCAATGGCAAGTTGAAGTCGTTTTCCATAAACTGGCATGAACAAAATAAATTTTTCTTAGCCAAACGTTCCTATATTTAACTCCGAAAATTAAATATGCTTTTAAGTAAATCAATTAAACTTTTCTCTTTAGAAGTAACGCAAATGCTTTTAAAGGAAAAATTAATTAACTTAAATTTTATATCCATTTGTAAGTTTTAACCTAACAACGTTTTGATAATCAAAAGGTCATTATCGAATTAAAAAAAATATGCGTAATTAATAATTTTTTATTTTTAGCTGTTGTAGAATTTTAATTCACAACTAACACAAAGCTCTCGTGTCATCGCGATTGCTTTATACTGTTTGGTGCATTTTGTAACGCATACAGGGTGAGTTCAATCCACCGCACCCACGAAACATTTTTGAAATAGCCATCTGTTCACTGATTGGACTAGTTTCACCAATAGGCGCTAACGAGTAACTACTGGGTTGTTTATTTTTCCGAGATAACCTTTTCATTGGTTCTATACTATCAGAAAAAGGGTGAGCCCAAATTTGGCGACTTTGCATGCTGTCTTCACCGTGTTACGAACAACGAAAATAAAATTTACAATATTCTTACGCGCGGTGATAAACAGTTTATTAGAATTGGCGGCCCATCGCTATTTCTTAAATCTCTCCATAATTAATAAATATAAAAAACCTCAGTTTTTAAAAATTATGCACTAGAGAACATTTAGACATCGTCCCATTTGCCTATCCTAACGGTGGAGGGGGGGGGAGTCGCGGGGGTTTGACCCCCATCGCCTAAGTGTTAGCGTGCATTTTTTTAACATGGTTAATATTCTGGATTGAGGGTTGAAATAAACCTCACCCCCTTCCACTTTCTGGGAATGCTTATGCACCGTCCTGTAAATTTTTAATTTAGTGACCTTTTACCCTAATACAGCGTTAATAATTGTCATTATCTGATTGATGATATTACAACTAATCAATGGTTCCGAAGCTCATCAATTAATTTTATTTTTTTTGTGGGTAGAGGGTAAGCAAGCCGTGCTCCAATCAGCTTCTTTCATAAAATTATTACAAAGTTGTAAAGTAAGTTCGTGAGCACTTTTTGTACAACCTATCAGTAGTAATATTTTTACCTTTTTGTGTTTAAAATCCGCTTGGTTATTGGTTGGGGGGGGGGTGGCTTCGGCTAACGTCGGGCCCTGAATATTTGGTAGTTGTAACATAAAAACTATTTGTAATAGCACCGGGAGCAGGGGTTAGTCATAACCCCATTGACTTTCCATTTTCCTGTATACAATTAAATTTTGATTGCCGAAACTCTCCCCACCTCTTAGTACACCCATAACCCCTTATAAAATGTTTGCGTACGTTACTGAAACATTGTATTTTCTTTCACTTTATCCAATAGATACACTGAACATAAGACACGTTACGAGTTCCACTGGCACAAAGTCAAGATTCCTCTTTTTCTCGTACAAAAATACGTTGCCTATTAACTACGTGTGGTGGGGGCCTGGACTTCACCCTATGTTGCCCCCTCCTATACTTCGGTCTTTATAAGAAGGCTAAATTTGAATATAATATTCAATTTTTGTTGCTTTTCTCAAGTTATTAAAGGACTTAGGAAGTGGGGAGAAGCGTGTAAGCACCGGCTCCCCTTGGAGAGATAGAGAGGATTGCCTCATTAGAGGAATTTTTAGGAGATTGGCTCGTATTTACATTACAGACTGAGAAAATCAGGAAAACTCATAAGTAATTCCCCCCACCCTCTGAGCTCACATGCCGAATCTAACGAATTTAATTGAGCTTAATGTAGACACATTAAAATCCTTAATGTGTGAAATTGAACAGCTATATTCCCATGGAAATCGAGAAATTAAATATTAAAAGTTAAAATAGAGCCAATTGAAACCTTTTTGGCAACACGCGGCGGGATAACAAGCTGGTCGAAAAATGTGAAAAAGCGAACGCGGGATGTATTCTAAAAGTTTAGAATACGTTCAGTAATACAGAGCTAGCGTTAACTTTTTAAATTTAAACGTATTAGATTTTGAAGTAGCTGTAAAGTTATTTTTTTCTCTATTTGTTAAATTGAAGTTCTATATTCTTTTTATTTTATTTCTGAAAGTCATAGCAGAAAACAAATTACTTTAATTTTTATAATCACATTGCAAGTTGCAATTCAATTCGTGCATAAGAGAAGCATTTATTTTTATTTTGAATCCCGCGCGTGGATGTTTTCGCGAAATAATTTCAGCCAAACTAGTTTGTTTTCTGTAAAAAATTGCGTTCAAGAGTTTAGCGAGCTTCCTTGGCGAATGCTGCACTTTTATTACAATTAGCCCTGTCTAATTTATTATTGAGTATTCAGTTTCTATCCAAAATATGAAATCATTCAGTTCAGTCTATTCTGTGTTGAATAGTCATAAAACCAATAATTAAACTTATTTTCTTGGAACGAAATACTGCCGTAATAAATCTTATACTAATTTGGCTGAACATGTCGAATGTCTCGTCAAATGGGCGTGAAATCTTGAAAAGAAGGTTGGCCTCCCCTAACCTATGATTGGCTGAATCAGCAAATATAGTCCGCTCAAAAAAAAAGCCCATATAAAATTCCATTTTTCGACCCAACATTGATTTGCAAATAGGCTGATAATAACATAAGGATTTCAAAAATGTATCAGAGGTGCGGTGGATTAAACTCAGCCTGTATATTCGCACATGCATCCCTATATATGCGTAATAAAAAATTAATAAAAATAAATT
>QLNU02015360.1:277509276-277523137 GCA_006491805.2 Dysdera silvatica
GATCCAGGCGAAGACAATAAGCTAAGTACAGGTCAACCCACCACTGAGGCAGAAGTCGGTACCACGTGCGTTCCACCTTGGGGCCACGATAGTATGGCGGCTCGAGCCGTTCTTGCACCTGCAGTGGACTATCAATGTCCCCACTCGTGTGAATGTCATTTATAAATTTACTTCATATATATAATAAGAAAATAGAAAATAAAACAAATTAAAAAGTAGATATGAAATATATTTGAAAAGAAATTAAAACATTATTAGATGGAAAGAAGAATATGCACTATATAAGATTAATTTATAAAATAAATAAATAAATATATATATATAAATGGGAAAATAGTAGATAATGTAAATATAAATGAAAATGTAGAAAATCAAGCAAATAGATTGGTGAGAAATGAAAGCAAATAAAAAACAATAGTAAACAATAAAATAAAAATACAAACAAGTTTATCAATGAAGAGCGCGCATGAAGCAGCAGCAATCAATATGATAAAAATATATAAATAGGAAATAGTAGATAATGTAAATATAAATCAAAATGTCGAAAATCAAGCGAGTAAATGAAAATTATTAATAAGTAGGTGCAAATATATGCGGAATACCAATATTCACACAGCCACATCTGCATACTATATAAAATGAAATAAAATAATAAAGGCCTATGCACTAAAATGTGTATATACAATATAGGTGTAAATGTATATATAGGTGTAAATGTATGTACATCATACCACAATTACAAAATATACATTCCTGTGTAGTGAAAGTATAAATGAATAGACAATTTTACGATTAATAATAACGGGCTAGTGACGAGAGTGAAGATTGAAATTATATGACAATATATTGCATCTATGCATGCATGTACAATCTTTTTCAAGGGAACAGTTATACACGCATGCCGGACACAATATATAAGATCTGCAAGACAATGTTTCTGAAACGCCAAAAACCCAAAAAAATCTCAGCTGCGTCCCTGATATTATTTCACATGATTTCAAAATTATATACAACAACTTATATAGTTTATGATACAAAAACATTCTCAAGATAACTTCGTAAACAAATATTCAGTAACCCGTAAGCACGGGGGTGGGGGGAATACATGCACCCGTTCGTGCCTAACGTCCTTTTTTTTAGGACGCTCGAAAAACCCCCGAAAGTTAAATAAAAGAAAGAAACTTGTGAATTTGAAAAAATAGGTGTCCTAAATTAATGTATTTCCTAACATATTATATATATGAAATACAGACAATTGGACTGATAAAGAAACAAAATATTTTACTTTTTAGGCTTCAACATTGTGATCCGCTCAAAATTCCGAAATTGGAAGGTCAGATGAATCATAATATACTGGATATGTACTGACAGCCAATTTTAATTATGTTAAGCGAACTCTTAAGATTGATTCACTATAACATAGAAATCGGTGAATCCTTTCTACGAAACACAAGATTTTTTTTTCTGAACCGTCTCAAAAATGGGATGCTAGGCAAGAATGGGTTAAGAATGAAAGAATATTTTCAATGCAATACTTTTTTCGTAGTTTCAACCCTAGAAATATATTATTAATAGAATTAATTTAGAATCAGTGGCGTAACTAGGGGAGGGTTAGAGGTGGCAAAACCCTGCCAAGAAAAACTAAATCTACAAATAAATGTATGCTCAGAGCACTTGGGGGGGGGGGGGTGCCATGTTCCTCTAACCCTCGAGGCAAGTTACGCAAATGTTCAGGACAGAAAAACGACGGAGAAACGGAAGAAAACTTACGAATATGCTGTATGCATACTGTATGTTGCCAGTGTGCAATAGGAGAAATAGCTTACTTCTTATTCAATGTTAACAGTACAACATGTAACGTTTTTTATGCCCAAATAAACTTGGAAATATTGTGTAAATAATGAGTGTTGTTAATTTTTCTGAAAAAATGAAAAAAAATTAATTTCTGGGTGAAAATTTTCATAATATTCGGAAAATTGATGTTATGCGATTAGTTCTACAAATTTTTAGTGGTATTAAGCATATTATGTAGCTCGATAGAAGTAAATTAAAAAATGATATAAAAACAATAAATATGGCAATAAAAATATAATACAGTCAGTATTGGAAATAAGGTCACTCCTGCGTTCCTGAAAAAAATCACCTTATAAGCGAGATGACCATATATACGATGTGAGAAAATTTTGGCAATTATTACAATTGAAGTGTCTTCGAATGTATTTTAACTAAATCTTAGATAATATTAGTAAAATAAAGTATAAGCAAGTAGAATAATGAGGAAATTATTTTTAATCTTTAAGTAGTTACAAAACCTATTTAAAATAGCATAGTACTCCGTTATACAGGACTGTTTTTCTCTTGGCTTAGTCTTTTTGCACTATTTTGCAAGGTCATGAACAGTTTGGAAATATTCTTCCGCTGAGTCAAAATTTGTGAACAAGTATTTAACTACATTTAAATATTTCTGGATTACCGCCTGAGTTACGACGGACTTAGATTCAAATTCACAGTCGTTCTCATCATCATCATCATCACTTTCGACAGCATTTGAATGTAGCACTTGAGACACGATTTCGGGTATAGAAGCGTCAAAGTTAGTAGCGACATCATTGTCAATTGCTGCATATGCTTCAATTGACGTTTCAAGAATAGTACAGTCGTGATTCCGTAAACGTCGTGCAAGCTCAAAAGTGGACACGCCATTATCATTATTGGCGTCCGATGATTCATCATTTCCCGAAGCATAAAGCCCATATTTCTTTAACAATTTGAACTGATCTTCTTTGACACTATATTCTTAGATTTGTCGATATAACAAAGGGTATCTAATACAGATACATAGAAGTTCTCCTTTTTGTCAATTGTGTCAGTCTTTCAGAAGCAGTGATTTGTCTTTTCCTCAATTGTATCAATCCTTCAGTAGCCTCTACCCAGAATTGTTAGCGCAATCTTTTCCCGAGAATTGATAACGAACGTTAGCGTCAGGGGATGAGCCCTAGAAAAATTTCTGGCTGCTGCTATGGATACGGTCCAGTTTATTCAAGTTTAGGTAGAGAGGCTCGATTGGTAATATTTCTCTGACTTCATTTTTTTTTACTTTGGGAAAAGGGGGTTTCAATGCAATAACGAGGCGCTTTGAAGAACTGTTGTGACGGGGAGCATTTTCAAGGTGACCATATATGCGGGTGTGGAAATCAGGAGTTGATTATATATATGCGGGACAGTTTAACACAAAATTCCTATTCTATTAGCAGGGGCTTCTAAAAAGTGACCATATAAGCGAGGTGACCTTAAAAGTGGGTGACCATATAACGAATGCAGACTGTATAGCAAACGTCGAGATATTTACAAAATATTTAAACGCAGAAAGTTGAAACTAGCTTGGTTGCGTCTGTCTCCAGATAAGGAACTTAACGTCAAAGCCTTTGGCTTTTCCCATGTTATTTGATTTTATTGTGACGTTTCGTTTGTTACATTTAATACATTACTTTCAACACATTTTTGCCATTTTAATTTTGATTTATTCTCATTTTAATACGTACGGTCTCACCTTGTTTGTCACAGAATGACCCTTGCTATTCTTGCCCCATAAAAATACAACCAACCAGCATGAAAACAAAGCCATTCATAAAACATTTCTTACATCATCACAAAGTTGCAAATCGCGTTGGTAAAGTGTTTTTGAACTATATCAAATTAACTATCCATTCCAAGAACAAAATTTCTAGCTTTTTTCGTTCTATCAAGCAATTATCAATGGCAAGACTTTATCAAAACATTTGATATTTTTGAAATGCCATGCAAATACTGAAAAATGTACTGTGCACAGACAGGTCTATCCTGTACACAGGAGAAGACATCTTTTTCGTTGATTTGCTATATTGAAAAGGCGCCTCCCATCCCTCTCGTGCAATAAAATCAGGAGTTGCGATTCTGATATCATTTTCCTTTTATCACTTTTCATCCTCTTATGGTACACTATTTTATTTATTGCTATCATAAGAGGATGAAAAGTAACTTTAAGAAGGATGACTCAAATATTTTTCATCTTAAATGTCGATAGGGAAAATTATATCAGAACCGCAAGTTAAAAAATAATTTTAGACTACTATAATTTTATACAATACAGTCGAAACATTTTGAAGGTTTACTTTATTTAAGAAACGATATTGGCACCACACGTACACATTGAAAGAAACCAAAACGATCGAAAATATGCTGTTACTGTTGTTTCATAACCATTTCTCAAGCTATTATTTTCTGAAGAAATGTTTAAAAGACCAATAAATACGTAAGATAAAATAAATGTATCTGTGATAAATATAACCTGAAGTACTGTTTTGTAATGGCTGTGAGGTTACTTAATATTAGGCTTGATAAGTCTGATATTACAGGGAATTTCAGAAGAAGAAAAATTCGTCATTTGAATATATGATTAAACTGTGAATTTCCACTAAATTAGAAAAATATGAGTTAAATTGAATTGGCTTTGGGATATTAATAATTATAAAATAGATCATAGAAGGAGTATGGAGTCTCAATGAATTTGTTTCAAAGAATTGCACAACAATATTCAAATTTTCCAAACTGTTAAATATCTTTAAAATCAGCTTTAAATTCCAATAACAACATGAAATACATTGGCGCATTTTGTCTTCTATCTTTTTTCTTATCAGTAAAATCCATAATATCGCTAAAAATTTCAAAAGCTTTTAATTGCGAAATATTTTTAAAGTATGAAATATTATACATATAACACATTCCTTTATCTTCATATAATGTAATTCAGCTACTTAAACTAAGATAGGAGTAACGCATAAATATGTTTTTATAGTAAAGTGAAACCGATAAAATATACTAGTAGCAGTAAATTTAGAACAACGAATCTCCCGACAGGCAAGTTAGGTTTTTGGTGAGAAAAGATATGATGAAGGTGAGAAGATATTTTTAAGAGGTGAAAAACCTTTTCACACGACGAAACTTTTTAACAAGACAGAAGAGTTTTAAAATGAAGTTTAAGCCTCTTTAGATGGGACTTACCGGAAATACCAATTATGATCGTAAGAGCTCTAAAACTAAAAGCTATTGAAGCCGTTTAAAAAGCAAATAAAAAGAATTTTACCAACCGAATTGAATTTTCAGACAAAAAGAATCTTGTTTAATTAGTTTTGAAAATGTCAAGGGTATTTGTTACTTCTTCAGAAAAAATTATTTCTTCAATAAATTATTTTCTCTCACATACGAAATCTTCAGCAAGTACTATATATCACAAAATTATTTCTGGCCAATTGACAACTACTTTTGTTGCGACTGTATTAACCCTAGGAAGGGCAAAAATACCAGATTTTGTAATATATGGCTCAAAGATCTCTAGTTTGAGCAGAAAATATTATTGTCAAAACTTGATTTCCTTAATTAATTTTCCCATGAGTCTTTGTTTTATGAAAAGCGCGCGTTTAAAATCGAGACATTGTTGCCATTACTGTTTTTAATATTGTGCATTATCTTATTATTAGATAATGTTTCCATAATTGTAACTGACGAGAATTGACAACAGCTCATTATAATTGCTGATAATAATTGTTGTTATGATGACGCGTGTGCTAAGAGATGTATAGAAATACAAAGAAACGGCAAATATAAATCACACAGTCCATCATGATACACTGTTGCACGTGGCTACTTTTAAATCGTTAAGTAGATGTAAACTTTAACGAACGGCAATTAATTTCGGAGAGTTAAACTAAAGCAAATTTTGGAAATTCATACTTTAAAATATTATCGAAGGAATCTTGTATACTTGTGGCATTTAAATAGCTTTCAAAACTTAATTTAATTATCATGGAAAATTTTATTTTTTTTCATCCTTATGGATATAAAGGAATTTGTATTTTTTTTTCAGTATTTGCAAATATTTGAAAATAACAAAACTGTAATCTCAAGTTATGGCAACAGATGAAAATATAATCATACTCATAAAATAAGTACGAGGGAATTAAAAAAAGTCAAATAATTTGTACAAAATTTCAGAATTTGATGTGTTGAAATAAGAAAAGCCATTTAAAAATTTGAATACTATATGACGCCACAGATTGCAGTCATCGAATTATATTTATAATATAAAGGGAGTTTCGATTAACAACTCTCTGGGTTATAGACCTATTATGCCAAAACTGTACAATTCCTGACAACATGATGTAGATAACACAAAAATAGGAAATAAAAAAAAATTTAGATATACAGTGAATAACAGGATCGTTTATACGAGTCCTCGATTTGTTTACACCAGGCCTAAAATTAAAGATTTTTATAATGCAAAACAACTATTTCTACATGTTACTTGTTCAGTAATCCACAGGGAATCATAACATATAATTAAAAACAAAAGAGTTAGAAAAATACTGTATTTAGCTTAATACAAAGGAAAAAGCATCTTGTGAACGAATATTTGAGTTCTTTCTTGGCAACTATGGAGATTAAATTGGCTCAAATTCATTCACACCAGAGCCAGATTTATCGCTATCACATATTACCGGTACATATAAGAAGTTACTTAACAGCTTCCTTAAAAAGTGCAAAAAGGTGGTAAGTAAAAATTTAAAGATTTTTTTTCCGTTATTTCCAATTTATTGTAAAATACGAACTTTGTCGAAAAAAGTGAAGAAAGAAATCATCTTAGCCTTAAAAAATGGTGGCTCGTATCGGAAAATAACAAAACAATATAATTGTTCTATAGGAGTAATAACGAAAATTAAAAAATCTGTAGAAGTAGCCGGATAAGAACTAAGAAAAAATCGCCAGGGCCACCGAAAAAAATCTCTGAAGTCATAAAACGCAGAATACTGAGATCTATTCTTTCTGGTGAATTTGAGAATGCTATATAGATCCAGCATAGGCTTCAGCCAATGAATAATTTGACAGTTAGAGAGCGCTGAGACTATACGGCGAACGTTACGACAAGAAGCATTACATGGATGAGCGAAAGTGAAAAAAACACTATCCGACAGCCTGCCACATGTTTTTATGCCTAAAAATTTGCCGAAAAGTACAAAAATTATACAGAAGAAATGTGGGCTCGAATAATTTTGTCAGGCGAAACCAAGATCAACAAATTTGGTTCCAGTGGTAGGATTTGGGCATGGCGACGATCAAATATCGTACTTCCTACAAAAAAATTTGGCGGGGGCAGTATCATGGTGTGGTGTTGTATGGTAGCAAATGATGTTGGCTTGTTAGAAAGAATAGAGGGAGCGCATGACAGCAAGAGATTATGGAGGAATTTTGAGCCGCAGCCTATTTAAAAATACGGAAAAATGGGAAAAAACAACAGTAGACGTCGATTTTGAACAAGATAACGACCCCAAACATACAGTAAAGCTGAAGAAATCGTGGCTATCGAGTACGAGGATTGACGTAAGGGAGTGACCGCTTGAATCTACAGACTTAAACCCCATCGAGCCTTTATGGGAAACATTAAAACGATCAATGACTGACATTAGCACTGAGAAGATCGGTTTAGGCTACTGTTCGTTCACGAAAAGAAGTCCGATGGAATAGTTAGAAATAACGGGAGGTGACGTTACAAACGGCCTATCCCATTACAGCAGAGGAGGACTCCAATTTCAGAACTTGATTTTGGCGCCGACAAACGTTCACCAAAAGCCAGTTCTGAAATTATAGTTCTCCTCTGCAGTAATAAACTAGCCTGTTTGTGACGTCACCTCCTGTTATTTCTAACTGTTCTATTGAACTTCTTTTCGTGAACGAACAGTAGCCTGCCTCTGGGTCAGAGCCCAGAAAAAGTGGAACTGTATTATACCAGAGAAATGCCTAAACTTAGTTCAAAGTATGCCTAAAAGAATTAAAGCAGCTATTGAGGTAAAAGGAGAGGATATATAAAGTACTGAACATTTTTTTTCATTGAACTCACAAATTCGTTCACAAGATCCTTTTTCCTTTGTATTAAGATAAATGAAGTATTTTTCTAACGATCTTGTTTTTTATTATGTGTTATGATTCCCCATGGATTATTGTAATCCATGGGGAATTATTATTTATTATTAATTAATTATTATTATTAAAAGGCACATTACTTGTTTGATAAATATTGAACAAGTAATGTGTAGAAGTAATTTTTTTGCATTAAAGGTTCTGAATATGAGGCCTGGTGTAAACAAATCACGGATTGATGTGAACGATTCCGTGAGTCACTGTAAAACAGAAATAACGCCTTTTCTCACGATATGATAGTCACAAACCATATTGATGTCTGGTAAGTTTTAACTATCAGCTGAAAGTGAAACATCATCAGTCGCTTCTCCATAGGGGCAGCATACAAGTGACCGACATCATTCTACGAAATGTATACAGGGTGTTCCGTAAACACCGGATCAAAAATATATGGCCGTGATTCTTATACAAAATGGACCATAATGGACAGGTACATGGGGGGGGGGGGGTCGGAAATGAATACCCACGGAGTTATGCATACTTTTATTTCGCAGAGGCAGTATCTCTAATGATCAATAGAGCTTACTAACGAAGAACTACTCCGCATGTAACTCCCAACTCCGGTGCAGGATTTCGAAATAGCAGCGTTGAACCGATTTCGAGGGGTATGTTAGCGGTTTCTTGTGATTGCCGAAATTGGCAACTTGATCCCATAATTGGTGCAATTGCATAGATTAAGATTTCACGGCCCCTATATAGGGCTGACAACTTTCCTCAGTGGTGCACTACGAACATAGGAGGCCTCAAGATCCGTGGGAGCCCTCTTGGTTCTAAACAAGAAGTTTAGTTTGAAAAATAAATATCTCGAGACTCGCAACACCGATTAAGAGAAATTTGCCCAAGGAGTGTTCCAATTTTTATCACGAAGGGCAGGGCAGGCCATAGGGGAAGGGTGCATTGCAAAGGGGCCCTGTGCGGCCAAGGGGGTCGGTACTAAAAAGAACAAACGCCCCGCCCAGTATACGTTAGCAAAGGTCCGTAGACGGACGCCATACCAACTACGCTATTGGGAGGCCCTTCTCCGTCAGTTTTAAAGTACTTTGCGCACTTTCATGCAAATCGCCCCCCCCACCTCTGGGATTAGTACTAGATCCGCCAATGTCCTCCACCTTCCAATCATAAACTTTTATGCTTCGAAGGTTCCTTTATTTTCGTTCATGTTTTACCGTCGAAGAAATCAAAAGTCTGTGCTGCAGGTAAATAATAAATAGCTTGATAATAAAAGTTAGTATCGAAAAATTACCCTTGATCCAGTAGCGTACGCAGAAATTGCCTAAGGGGGTTGGTTTGAATAAGAGACTTTACCTCTACACCCCCCATAGCTTGGGTTCCATAGACTTACTGTTAATTTCCCCCAAATTGCGAGGGGTTATTGCCCACATCAACCCCTCCCCTTCTCTACGCCTATGCCTTCATCGATTCTGAATTATGACTATGGGCGCTGGCATGGGAGCCAGGGGCGCAGAGCTTGGATTTCCATTTACCATGGAAAAAATTTAATAGGGAAAATGTTAATGGTTCGCGCTCGGTTCCTAAATAGCTTACTTACTTCTCGCCAAAAATTAGCGACTGCGAAATTTAGGAAACTAAATTCAAGAGGAGAGGCCAAACTTTCAAATACAATTTTCACTGGCTCGAAATTGTTAACTTCTACCTTCCAGAGATGCACAGCTAATAAGATACCAATTTCTTGATAATACAGCCCAGATGCAGTAAGTATATGGGATGATTAAGGGCATCATGGTAGTAACTTTTCTTCTCCATCCAACCATGAATCATGATTTTTTATTTGTTTATCATGATTTTTTATTTGTTTATCATGATTTTTATTTGTTTATAGCCATAACTCCGTGGTTATTTATTTCCGACCCCCCATGTAGGAGGACATTATGGTCCACTTTGCACAAGGATCACAGTCATATACTTTTGATCCAGTGTTTTCGGAACACCCTGTATATACTCCCAAGCTTACTCGGACACAAATCTAGTGAGTCAGAACGCGGTGATCATACCCACAGGACAACTGCCGTGCATACAGAAAATATCGATAATAATAGGAAAAAATAAGAAAGAAACAACCAAAAATAAACGAATTACGACAATTATTTAAAGAAATTGTAATTTAGTTATAAATTTGAGAAAAGACACAAAATAATATACTTTAAATGTAAATTAAAATTACCTTCTTTGAAACAATTATAAGCCGTATATTTATGGATAAACTGGAATTCGTGGCAAAGCTATGGCACATTTTATAGGAGAAATATTAAAATATCCTTTAAATAAATATTGATTCAAACTGGGAAAATGTTACAGCTCTTTATTGAGAAAAGTCGTGGGGAAGGAATATCGGAAACAAACTGTCAACGAAGTCGCTCTAATAAGATACTCATTTTGTGGCAGATAAAATTATTAAAATGTAACACACAAACACGTAGTGATAGACGCATGTTGAATTTCTGGGATAGAATAAAAGGGAAAAGCTTCCCTTTGTTAAAGGAAATTAAAATAATAGTTTACAACATTTGTTGAACAAATTTATACTTATTACAGAATAAAAACACAATTTTATTAAGAGAGGTATGTGTACAATTAATTAAATTGCTGAAA
This sequence comes from Dysdera silvatica, assembly GCA_006491805.2. NCBI lineage: Eukaryota > Metazoa > Arthropoda > Arachnida > Araneae > Dysderidae > Dysdera > Dysdera silvatica. The sequence continues at coordinate 277,519,897 of QLNU02015360.1, forward strand.
AGGTCTTCCAAAATACCTACTACTAAATTTGTTTAATTATCTTACAAGTATGCATGTGTGTGTGTTTAACTAAACCTAGTTAAAAAAATTGCTATTCACTTATCATCACATAAATATTTCTAACCATAATAATAGAACATTTGAGATACTAAAGAGGAAATATGGTAAAACTCATCAGTTGAAATTATATTATTTGAAATTATAGTTTAAATTATATATATTCTACCGGCGAAGTGTGAAATGCAAGCATTATGTTTTAATATATTACGATTGATGACGTATCTAATGTCACGTGACAAGGCAAGTGACTTTTGACTCTTATTAATGTAAAACTTATTACCTACTTATTATTACTTATTATCATTACTATTACAATTACTTATTATTACTGTCGTATTTACAGAGACTTTTTCATTGTACTGCCCACATGCCTATTTTGTATTATAATGAAATTTTGTTTCTTTCGATAATTTCAGTGGCAACGCGCCTGTCTTCTTATTTATAGTTTCTTTCTTCTTCATTTTCAGTTGTAACAGGCATTTCCGTGCTTTAATCTATTTATTTATTTAGTTATTTTAGTGGCAACACGTTCATTTTTCTATTCTTAATTAATTTGTTTATTTTCCTTTTTTAAGTGGCAACATTATTGATTTTAGAAAAAAGGAAATACTTTTGTTATTTTTTGTCCAGTTCAGTTCTAGAACTCAAAAAGTAAAGATGTATTAAAAGGGATTTTTAAAGTAAAGTTATTTTTAACCGTTTTTGATTCTTCGGTCGTGGCTATTTTTCCTGCCGTGGTGAAAGGTATCATCTATGATGATATACCGAACCAGAGAAGCCATCATCCAACGGGTAGTTGGTGAGTATGCTCCTGTTAAAATTTATTTAACGTCAAAAGCTTGTTTCGAATTGTTAACGACAACATTTAGCGACGTTCGCGACAGGAATTTTGTTATATATATTTTATACACTCTTTATTATTTTTTCTACTTGAATCTCTAGGTTATATATTTTTTCAACAATTAAAACGTATTTTAAAGACATGGAGAAGTTAATCCTTTATTGCATATTGTATTTTTAAAAATACATTTTTTCAATAGGCTTTAAATGTGCATCATAATAAATTTTGCTTGATATTTTGCAATGTATTTTTAAAAATGAACTTAGTTCTTAAACTTACCAACAGATGGCAGTGCGTTTTTTGTTTTGTTTCATTGCTTATTCAGCCATTATTCATTGAGGCGTGAAGGAAGAAGCCACGTGTTGCTTCGCCGTTTAAGAACCCATTTTTTTCATAAATTAGAACGTGAAAGCTATTTTATTTATAATACTTATATTGTTTATGCTCTACAATTTAAGATAAATTAAGGCAGCAAATTTTGTGACTTAGTTAACATTTTGAGCCGACTTTACATGTATTTTTAAAAGACATTGTGCAGTAAGGGATTTTTTTTACCATTTTTACATTATGCCGCTTACATTTATTATGGAGGACTTTTATGGGAAAAGGAAGCTTTTTCTACCTCCCGATTCCAGTGATGACGAAAGACTAAGCGATTGCGATGGAGTATGTGACGATAGTGATGTTAATCCAAATGTTGGTGATTTTTCCGGTAAAAGTTATTTACTTTTTTTTTAAATTCAATAAAATAAATGGAAAATGCAAATATTCAAATAAAATGTTCAACTCTATAGCCCTCCCCCCCCGTTTTTTTTAGGTTCCGCAAGTTGTTCCTATGAAGAGAGCGATGAAGCAATTGATGAAATGTCCTGCACTCCAATGACAGAAAATGACACAAGTGGAAATCAAAACGAACTAGTTGTAAGTAAAAAAAAAAAAAAAAATCAAACTGTCATGGACAGAAAATACAGCTAAAGAAGTATTATCCTAACAATAATGGAAAAATAACAACGTTTTTTATCGTAGTTGTAAGTTTAAAAGATGGTTCGACGCACGTTTCGAGAGAACAAGGTCTCTCCTCGTCTGGAACTAGCGTGCAATAAACAACATTGGAGTGTTGCCAACTCGATGTGGTTAATACGTTGTCGGTAGCGGTTAGTGCTTTTTTTCAGGAGTACAGAGTTGTTTTAGGCGGCCAACTTACAAAGTGGTAAATTTTGGTCACAAAGTTAAGTAGCAGGTGTAGTTGAAGGAGAAGCAATGGGGAAGAGTTTTAACAGATTTTTCCAAGCCCCACTAAAACTTGGGGTTGATTTATGGTCATTCACAAGTGATGCACCAAATCTATGGATGTAAAACGCTTCTAGGAAGTCAAGTTCAATGACCGAAAAAGGTTGGCAAATGACCGTGGCTTCTTTAAAGTTGAATTGATGGTCATTATTCCAACAATGAACTGCAATCGATAGATTTGGATATGAAATCAATTGATGATTTGCAATCGATAAATTTTTAATCCATAGATTTGGTGCATCACTTGTCAACGACCATAAATCAACACCAAGTTTTAGTGGGGCTTGGAAAAATCTGTTTAAACTCTTCCCCACTGCTTTTCCTTCAACTACACCTGCTACTCAACTTTGGGACCAAAATTTACCACTTTGTAAGTTGGCCGCCTAAAACAACTCTGTACTCCTGAAAAAAGCACTAACCGCTACCGACAACGTATTAACCACATCGAATTGGCAACACTCCAATGTTGTTTATTGCACGATAGTTCCAAGCGAGGAGAGACCTTGCTCTCTGGAAACGTACGTCGAACCATCTTTTAAACTTACAACTACGCCAAAAAACGTTGTTATTTTTCCATTATTGTTATATTTGCGTAGTGTTCGTCACTTTTCCAGTCTTTAAGTATTATCTTCTCCAGGGTAAAGATTCTCAGTATGATTTATATGACCATCTTGCAACGTTTGGTGAGAAACAATAAAGATGTAAAAATGGAAAATGCCAAAAGCTAACAAAAATCCAGTCCATGAAGTGTAACATATTTTTGTGCATGGTTGCAGCTCGTATTGCTTTTACGAGTTTCACTGTATACAGGTATAAAACTTTTAAATTAATGGAACAATAATTTGCATCAAATTCGTGGTTTTGAAAAAGCAACCCATTTAAACTTTTTTTTTTAATTATTTAAACTTGTTTTTGTTCATTACATTCAGAAAAAAGGAATAGTTTGGGGAAAAAAAGACAACAAAATAGAGCTGAAAAATATTTTTACGCCAACTGCATTGTATTTTTAAAATACATCTTTCGCTCAGCATGACTCTAATTATTATTACA
>QLNU02015360.1:277523237-277535711 GCA_006491805.2 Dysdera silvatica
TCTATAATTTATGTTTTTAGCTTTTGGATGATTTAGCTTAGAAGAGAACTTTGCTTTTGTTTTACCTTAGCAAAAATTATACTTTTTATCGGAAAAGTTGATTTTCCTAGGAATATTATAGATGTTTATAAATTAATGAGAGTCATTGTATAAATATATGTGTGACTTTCGAATACGCTCAAAAGAAAAATTGTGCTACCCCCGACGCAAATATTTATCATAGGCGCTACAGGTTGAGACATGTGACATCGTGAATGATAAAATAGGCATTCCAAAATAAAAGGGAAACATCACTAGTGCAATAATTAGCAATTTAAGTAACTGAAATTTTAATCGTGGAATAAATGTGTCATTTTCCCAAACAATACACCATTCCTACCTTAGTTTGAACGTAATTTTTTTTTCCACAAAGACTTTAACATCAGCATTTAAATGTGGATGTCACACGTTAAACAGGGCCTGTGGTGGAACGGTGATAACATGCATATCCACCATGCGGAATACCTGAGTTTGAATCGAAATGGTAGAGAACTTTTTCCGTTTTTATACTGATGCGTGGTCTGAGGTTTGATTTCACAAGTGACAGAGGTTTGGATCTCTCAGAAAATTGTAGACCCTAGCGTAACATGATTTTAGTTATTCTTGCGCCATAAACTCAAAATCAGAACACATTAATTCCTTAAACATCTTTTGTATGTTGAAATAAGTTTTAGACGATAAATGTATTTCTAAAATACGTTTACAAATTTCTGTTAGGAAAATTATTTGGATGATTTTGGAATCTCCCAGAGTAACTTATCATTAATTATGTCATCAGCATTGGATTTTCCGTTATTTCCATGGCGTTAAACGCTTTGCAACGTTAAGCTACTAAAATCGAATTAAATTGTAAGATTTGTTTCAGAGCTTTGCTAAATAATATATAGAAACGGGATATGCATATTTAATTCATTGTGGACCACGATATATAAATATATAGAGGGTCCCAGAATAACTATCCACCCTTAAAAACTACAGTTCTTCTCAATGGAAAAATTTCACATACACACACACACACACACACATATATATATATATATATTATAGATTTCCGCATAAGCTCTCTTTTTTTTTGTCATGACGAATTCTGTAGAAATATGGACAGTGTGCAAAAAATAAAAAATGCATTTTTTTCTCTCTTATTTCAAATGGCACCCTACATATTTTTTTTTACACAAAGAAAAAAGCTTATCTTATTTTGGTTCAAACAAGATAAGACAAGATAAGATAAGATAGATAAACAAGATAAGATAGATAAACAAAATGGATTTCATTGAGATGAATAGAACTGGAGATATTACAAGTTGAAGTTTGATATATGCCTCAAATAATTTGAGGACTATTAATAATTACATTATTAAGTGATGTGGCTATTGCCACTAAAAATTATGTTTCCTTCAAAAGTCAATAATACAAGAAGAAAAAGGCATCACAATTTCATTATCTGTTAGTGGCAATACGCTGGAGGCGAGGGCACTACACACTGATTTATAGCTTTAACGAGAGAGAAACCGATTTTCTGCGAACACAACTGGACTGATATTAAACTTTGGTATTTACGGAAATGTTTAAAGTAAATAAAATTATTTTGTTTGTGTTTAATTTTTTAATTTGTCTTCTAATTAGTAACATTTCATGCATTTTTTTTTAACTGGGGAAACTACGTAATTGAATATAATTGTCAAATTTCAACTCGTAATATCTTCAATTCTATTCTTAGAAAACTGGGGGAAACTACTTTGTAGCATGCTACCGGCAATATAATTGTGACAATTATTGACTTCAACATTTTTTTAGTGGCAATAGTAATATGTCTCAACTCAAGTTCTATTCATCTCAGGAATCCATTTTGGTCTTGTTAGAACTATAATCAGATAAGCTTTTTTTAGTGTAAAAATATATGGGGCGCCATTTGAAATAAGAAAGAAAAAGTACCATTTGTATTTTTTAACACACTGTCCATATTTCTACAGAATTCGTCATGGTACAGAGAGATAACGCATTTGGAAATCTATAACATGATATATAAATAAACTGTTTTCGTTGAGAAGAACTCGAGTTATTAAGGGTGGTACATTCATTCTGCAACACCCTGTATATCACGAAAACTTTATTAGTTTATGACCGTTATCTGACTACTACATTAAATTATTATTACATATCGTAGAACCTTTTCGTTAACAATTTTGCTCCTTGAGCTGGATTTGAATTTTATTTTAGAGTAAAGATGAGGCCCTGCGGTGGCGCAGTGTGGTAACGCGTTCTCCTATTGCGCGGCTAATCCGGGTTCGACTCCCAGCAGTGCAAAAAGAACGCTTACTCAGAGATCTCATAAAGATCGCACTGCTCACTGTAGTCCGGGGTTTGGTTCCCTAGGCCTTAAGAGGTTCGGATTCCTCGGAAAACAGTAGGTCCCGGCGCAGCATGACCACTGTAGTCTTTGAGCCGTAAAACCAAAAAGAAAAGAAAGAGTAAAGATGGATTCAATAGTCACACCGTATGGACGACCAGAAATAAGTTAGCTATTTTCTGAGCCTTAAACTCGATACCACGGAGGTCCGTTTATTTGCAGTCCCTCAACTGACCAACAGGTCACCAAGGTTGGAGGTCTAGTCGATTTACCGTGACCTCTGAGTTGTGGTAGGTTTACATGCGAAAAATTTACTTGGTGGCTGTCCCAGTCCGGTTAGGTCAAATACCCGAGTCATAGCTGTTGAGCCACTAAAGCGCATGTAGGTCAAATATATTAGTATATGCCGTACTGTTCGTTAACCGCAACGAAACCGACGTGTTTCCCAACTTTAATCGTATCAATCACTTTCGTGAAATAGGTACCTGAAAATTCATCCACCCTGAAGTATGATCAAAGAGTAGATAAGTTTTTATGATGATAAGGAGGAATTTTATTATTATTAAACATGTATGACGCAACTTGCACGTCACCAAAAGCAAGGGTTTTTAACATCGTGAAATTGCGACTATCTTTCAGAATAAATTTCTTGAAAACTGACCCTAAAAATATACAAATCCGAAGCTATCAACAGTACTGCATCTTACATATCAGTAATGATTGAAGTTGTAACGAAACGCGCGTGTTTCCGCTCATGACTAATGCTGGCAAATGCCCTCTTCATCTATCACAGAATCTGAATTTAGAGGTAATGGTGACATGAGCATTATCATCTGCCAATGTTACTACAAACGCCCCATAATTTTGTTTTTAGTTGTGACAGCTGGTGCATTAAGGTTCGAATATTGGAACCCAGTTTGTTACATCGGTCATATGTTAGGCGGAACAAAAACATATCATAAAAGTTAACGACTGACTTTTACGTGCTTTCAATTGATGGCATGTTGTTATACGATGAAAACGTTTTAATTCATTGGCATATGCAGGGGGTGTTGATGGGGGTTGTAACCCCCCATTGCAATGAAATTTTGTATATTTAACATAGGAATATGTGAGTTGTAGCTCTGTAACCCTCCTTACGAACTTTCTGCGTACGCCCATGTTTGAATCAGACCCGTTCCGGTACGTACAATAAGCACAAAACATTTAAAAAAGGAATTAATGACCACCATATGAAAATACACGATTCTACGTGATTTTATTCATTCGGAAATCTATAAAATGAGATATAAATGAACGTTTTCCGTTGAAAAGAACTCGAGTTATTAAGGGTGGTACGGCCATTCTGGGACACCCTGTATATGGTGCTGATTATTTATACGAAATAGTTCCATAAAATTATTATTGGTACAAATAGATACAGGTAACATCAGTTTCCAATTTTCTATGTTGACTGATTTTGTTAAAAGTTCTTAGCTAACTTAACAAATTTTTAAATATTTAAAAGTAAATTATTTTCCTGGACCATTCATGAACAAACTTAGCACACGGTAAAAAGATGTATAAAAGATTGAAGATGACTTCACAAAGCACACAAATTAGTGTAATATGGGCGAATACATTCCATGTTGTACACTGTGAACAAATACATTAAAATAATTAAGAAAAAACTTGAGGTTTAAAATTAACTGTACTCTACCAAGCTATGTACTCGACATAACATTATTTTTCACACGCGTGTTTACGTTATACAATCCTTATGCACTATTTAAAACATCTTTACAGTCTCTAACCCGTTTTTTAGTAGCTGTAAAGTAGTTTTAGTTTCCAATATGTCTTGATCCATGTTTATATGCTGATGAATGAATACACATAAGCAAATATCTCATATCGTTAGTTTGAGATAATTAACGATATTGCTAAAGACATATCCTTTCGGTCATTTATTGATTGTACCCATGTGGTCGTAAGCTATTTCTAAAGCGTTTGTCAACATGCGTTGTATCGAAGACATTCCTTTGTTCACCGAGAAAAGAAACAATTCAGCAAAGAGAGAGACAGTTCGGAAAAGGTTTCCTGACTAGATACAGGGAAAACTAATTACTGGGTTCATATTGACGAATTGTAGCTAATTTTGGTGTTTATAACTGTTTGTTTAGGTATATAATGAGGTTTCTAATTAGCATTTCTGAGAAAAATTTCAATTTTCGTTTGAATTATTCGTCCAATAATTTCTAGGTTTCACTAGGAACTTTTAGAATGTTGGAATAACTCACTATATTTGGAAAACAAGTAGGTGGGGGTTCAATGTCGTTAAACGCTACAAAGAAGCCGAGATATTTCAATACACATTGAATATGCAAATTAATTTTCAACAATTCCATTACATAGCATTTTATATTACTATTTCCGTGATGTAGAAATAGGAGTTGTTTAAATTTAAATTGATATTTTCTGGGTTATTATTATATTTACAAATACGAGTATATGAAAAAATAAATTTGCCTCTGACATATTTTAATTAATTTTAAAAACTTTATTAATGTATGCTGCCACTAATTGTGATTGCTCAAATTTATGAACACATTTAGCTAAGCTTTACTAACCTGATGTGAACTAATTGTGGTGAATAAATTTTCATTTGGAGACGTAACTTCACATTTCCAATCTTATTTCTCATACACCTTTGGAAGTTACAACGATCTGGGAACATATGCGGCTAAAAGAATTTATTAATATTAATTTTAAGGAATTTCATAAAATTTTAAAATTTGCTTTCAATCTTAACTGGAAACGAATGAATGTTTTAATTAATTTGATATTTTCTAGATCATAGCCAAAATTATTGCTTTGTCAGTCCCCAAAATCTGTACTATTTGCTGCCTGAACAGATTAACTTGATTAATAAATTGTAAATCATCATCACCTTATGTAAATAATTGAATCCGTTAAAGTATGGGAAATTTTTCTTATCATAGCCGATGATGTGGTAATATTAGATGATAAATTGCTCGCAAAGAAAAGAATGATTTCACGGAGCCTGGTGGGAACCGAACCCACGATCTGTTGGTATTCGGCCAAGGATTCTCCTACCTAAGCTACAGACGAACTATCGACGATATATCGACGTCGATTCAATTTGGTTTAAAAAGTAGTCCAGGCATTGCACGATTTAAAAGACCTTAACTAGTAAAATTTGACACTGGTCGGAATATACGAAATACAAATGAAGAAGGTAAAAGACATTTACCATCTGCAAAAATATTCGCAACGTTTCGAGAACTACTGTTCCCTTCACTTTCGCTTGATGAAGGGCGTTGCGAATATTTTTGCAGACGGTAAATATCTTTTACCTTCTTCATTTGTATTTCGTATATTCCGACCAGTGTCAAATTTTACTAGTTATGGTAAGCCCTGGTCAATCTTTGTACGTTGTTGTTAAAAGACCTTGTCTATAATGAAGCTTTACATGCGCTCGTAGAGGGAAGGACGGTAGGTCGACTGTAGCTCAGTTGGAAGAGCCGTTGTCCGGATACCAAGAGGTCGTGGGCTCGGTTACCACCAGGGACCGTGAAATCATTCGTTTCTTTGCAAGCAATTTGTCATCTAATTGTATCGGTCTAAATAACATTTGAAGTTTGAAATATATGAAAAATTATTCATAGATGGTAACATGTTAGTCTTTTAACCTAAGTTCGATTCCAATGTTACTGTAGAATATACACACTGTTTAGTTTTCTAGGAAGCAGAGGTTCGGATTCCTCGGAAATTGTAGGTCTCTGCGCAGTATGACCGTAATTGCCTTTGCGCACAAATATATAATTATTCATTGTCCATGTTTAACAAAATGAAGTTCTACATGATAAACAAAAACAAACAAATCATCACTTATTACTCCAATATAACATTTACTACTTAATACTATTGCGATATTATACATATATTGAACTTATTTTCATATACATGGTTAAAAAGTTTACATAAATTGATTCCTTACGTGCTATCGGAGTTAGCGTTGTGTCGCAAATTAAACCAAAATTCTCTATTTACATAATTCATTAATTTTCAAATACCAGCCGCTTGCAATTCAAATTTGTCGACAAATTGAAAGAAAGCGTTTCACCTAAAGACAGCCGTGAGACCCAACCATTTTTAATATCACATCATATTACGTTTCTGCCGCTGATCTTTTGCTAATTACAGGACAGCCCGTGGCGTGTGATAGACAATCCAAGTGATTAACGAGTACGCGAGCTAATAAGCAGAGGATTAGCCACAGTGGCTCATTGGTATAGGAGTCACTGTACAAAGAGGGTGTTTTTTGGAACTACCGTCATTGAAGTGCATATATATATATATATTAAACTATCCCATAGATATGTGATTATATTCACTACACCCGGTATGAACCTTCATCTAGGAAATACGTGTCCACGCACGTCAACATGGACAATAGGCGAAACGAGCGCTTAGTGCGGGTGCATCGTTAATGGAAAATTAGATATAATTTTTTGTGTATGATCGTCAGAGTTGTTAATTAGCAAGTAATTAATTATTGTGCACGTAATTAAGATAATCTTTATTTATCAATGTATTTATTTTTGTATTCTTCTTTTATCTAACTTTGGACACAGACTTCGGATTTGAGTTCTTTGTGTATTGTAACCTGAAATTTGGGGAGTTGGCCGTTCTTTATTTATTTTACTTTAACCCATCCTATCATCTTTTCTAATATCAATACTTTGCCACCTGCACGAAAATAGAGCGACACAACAACCTTTTCAAAGTGAGAAAGCAAGCAACGTATAGCATTTTGTGATAAAATACCTGATAGCAACAGACTGCAAAAAAAACTTTGTTCGATTAGCGTGGTAGCAAATAATAGGCTATTTTTCAAGTTTAAACTTCAATAGAACTGGCTCATGGACATAGAGACTGGCGTGCTGATTGGCAACAAGTGGTGTTTTCTGATGAATCCCGCTTTAATTTGGGGTACAGTGATGGCCGCATCCGTGTTAGACGCTATACCGGTGAACGCCACCTTCCGGAGTGCATTATCCAACGTCATAGTGGACGAACCCCCAGCGTTATGGTCTGGGGTGCGATTGCGTATCATGGACGATCTCAGCTGCTACGAATTGTGGGTAATCTTAACAGCAACCGGTACATCAATGAAGTTCTGGAGCCCGAAGTTGTTCCCTTCCTTCAAGGCATTCCCGGAGCTGTATTTCAACAGGACAATGCCCGCCCACATATTGCCAGGAATGTTCAAGACTTCTTTTCATCACAACAGATACAGCTTCTTCCTTGGCCTGCCTATTCGCCGGATATGTCGCCGATTGAACATGTGTGGGATTTCGTTGGTCGGCGTCTCGCTCGTGATCCTCGTCCCATAGCTACTACAGATGAACTTTGGGGTCGCATACAAGCAATCTGGAATGCTCTTCCTCAGGCACACATTCAACATCTGTTTGATTCCATGCCACGTCGTATAGCATCACTTATTGCAGCGCGTGGTGGCTTCACCAAATACTGATTTTCGACATGTAATATTGTTTTTTTGCTTTGTAATTTTAATCGTTTATTTGTATCAACACAGGTCGTTTGTACATTAAATTTCATTCAATTCGGACGAGTCCTTCATGGTGTTGCAATTTTTACAAACATGAGCATATTTCTTTTAAAATTGAACACCACTTTTTTTGAAACCTCGCAAAGTTTTTTAGCCTACCTAATGTTGAATAGCTTTTTGATGGTGGGGTATATGATGCCGTTTTACTGTCTTCGTTCCAACCCTAATAAACTATTCACTAGATTTGATGGTTTCGATTACTGTAAGTAATTTGCCGCAATAACATTTTTGGTTGATGATCGTATAGTTTATTTATTTATTTATTTATTTATTTTTGCTTTATCTTAATTGTACATTGAACGCCATGAGGCAAATAAAATACCCAGGTAAATTCACCAAAAAGAACCAGAGTAATTAACGAACATTTTTATTAAATTAAGTTCATATATGAAGAATACATTCAAGTTTCACAGATGCCAATAGAGTATAAATATAATTATCAACGTGGAACTGAACTCCTAGCCACTAAGTATTAAATATTACAATTCTTAATTACCCTAACTACTACACCCTAATTAGGGGTTAACACCCTATTAACACAAAAAAGAATTATGAAAGGAGAGGAAAGGAAATACAGGTCGAGTCTCCATATAACGACTTCCATTTAACGTTAGTTTTCTATCTTACGAAAATTTTCGGCGGAACCTTGACTTTGAATGGCATTAACATGTAAATTTGTCTCCATATTACGAAAAACAATTTCTATATAACGAAGTTCTTTTTATAAAGAATTTGATTTTTTTTTTAATTTACCTTTTACAATTTTTCAGCGGGATGGTTAGGTAGAAGGGATAGTTGAGGATTTTAAGCAAGGACGGACGGAGGTGAGGTAGCCTTCTGTACTGTGGACATACGGCCCGTTGAGTTTTACTAAATGCAAAATGACAAAAGCCGAAAGACAATAGGAGTGTTGAAGAACATTTAGAGCTTTCTGATTTTTTTGAACGCTAATGAAAATGTTGTGACCGCCGAATATTCTACGGAGTATGAAATCTTGCAAAGTGTTAAGAAATTTAATGAAAAATTTACAGAAAGCGATGAAGAGACTATTGAAAAACCTTCACAAGATGTAATAAAAGCATTCGAAACAATCCGACGGAAGTTACAGTTTGGAGAAAATGTTACAGATGACGTATTTCGATATTTACAAAAGTGTGAGAATTTCTATAAATAAAACGTTTTTTATAAGAAACTTGTACAAAGCAAAATTAGTGATTATTTCTCTGTTTCAAATATGTTGTATGAGGATCATACAGATATAAAGTAATCCTCAGTCTTTACTTTTGTTATTAATTTGTGCGTACTTGTATACGAAAAATATTTAAATTCGTAAGAAAAAAAGAGTCTACTGAATTTAGTCTTTACTGTCCAAATTTAACCTTTTTCATTTTATCGAAATTAAGTTTTACAATTTATGTTAATTTCTATTTAACGAATTTTCCTTATAACGAAGTTTTTCAGAGGAACGATGGCACTTCGTTAAATAGAGACTCACTGTGTTTACCGAACTACTGCCGCCGACATCGACGTGATTATCTTGCACGCAGTCCACGGTGCAGTAGACGCCGACGAATTGATGAAGCACACAATGATACACCTGTAGCAGTGCACCAACGTTCTGCCAACTGTCCAGATGAAGCAAAACGGTCCGTCACCGCCATGCGGACCAGGTGTCTATCATCCCGTGCTGACGTCACCTTTCGGCGTCCACTCCCGGATTTCCGAGTTGTCTGGTTCTCTTGAACCCACTGCTTCCACACTCGCATCACTGTGCTGCTGTTACGCCCCATACGAGCTGCTATTGCACGATAAGAAAACCCTCCTTCACGAAAGCCGATCATTCGTCCCCGTTCAAACTCCGTAACTTGCTGAAATGTCGCCCTCTTTCGTCGTAGAGGCATAGTGACGTCTCATGTAACGTTTACCACTAGCAGATAGCCATACACGCCCCGCTACAGCCCTCTATTTATACGGATCCATCAGCAGTTCAGAGGGCGCTGCTCAGCCCACGCATGCGTGATGACTCTGAAATTCTAATCATTTGAATAGCATACCCTAATTTGCATTTCCTGAAAGTTTCAGCTCAGTCACATGATTCCTTCATGGTGTTGCAATTTTTACAAACAGGAGTATAAATTAATTCGGCATGATCAATGTGCTGTGCAAAAGTAAATGATAGCATACAGAAGCGACAACTATAAGGGGACCATGTCCCTTTGGCTCCTTCAAAAATTTCTGGTGGGGGGGATTCCTCCAAATATAGATGGACAACAAGGAAATATACAACATGGCTCAGAGTGAAAGACATTACATATAATTATTATTGTTCATGTCTTTCCTATCGTTGGAAAGATGTAATAGAATTTTATTTAGGAGGAAACAAGCTCGTACTTTATTACAAAATTGTAGGTCTGCAGTGTTTTATTCATTATCAAGAAATTGAAATAAATGAAAATTTTTATTTGCTGTTTATTTAAGTCTTTGGGAGTTTCATTCTAATAAAATTTTGAGTATGAAGGTAAAGTTCTCCGCTTGTGATGGAAGACCAAGCCTAAGAAATTGGATAATATTGGATCTTACTAGGGGCTCCTTCAATATTTTTTTCAATATGACGACTACACAACACAAATTCAATCAACACAGATAAATTTTCACTTCCGTAAAGCAGAAACCAAACCGTATGTTTAAAAAAGTATATACTATCTTTTACAAGATGTAACAAAATAAAGCATATTTTTACTGATATAAAAGTCATCGGAAATGAAGATGCAATGACTTAGAAAGCCATTTTTAGTGTTGAGCTGCTCACTGGTCTCAGATCGGGTGATAATGGGCGATTTGTTGGGGCAAAGAGCTAACCGAAAGTTCTATGCCAAATGCACGAAAAGCAAAATTTCCATTTTCGCTGTTTGTTGGGGTTGCATGATTATAGAAGGTGTTGTATTGAAACTGTACGTCGTATTGAACACTGTTACATTTAAAATACACGCACAAAGATTTTAGAGCACACTTTTCGTTTTTTAATATCAACAAAATGGCTTAGGGATTCCGATGCTACTATTCTTGAATTTTATAATGCATTCAGTCATCGCAGGAGAGGCAAATTAAAACTCTCTTTAGATAACAGAAATAATCGGATTGATGACTTGATATATGAATAATTTAGACAGTAGCTTAATAGAAAATGGAAATTTAAAAACCACGTGGCTTAGGAGGATCACAAATGAAATTGAATTACGCCAAACAATAAAGGGAAGCAGGGGCCGTTACCTTGAAGTTTGTTTCCTAAGTTATATAATAACATGTCCAACTTGCAGTAGTCTTTTTACTATTGCTAAGGCCTAGAGACCAATAGTAACATTTTTATCAAAAAAACACAACGACTGAATAGGGCTTATGACTAGTAAAATTTTGTCCATGGTTTAACGTATAAGGAAAGATTTCCCAATGTTTCGAGAACTACTTCTCCTTTCACCCACTTCGATTGATAAAGGGAACCAGAAGGGGTCCGAAGTAATGTCCTGGTTTAAGTTCCTTCAGTATTTGGAATTGCGCCAAATACTGTTTTAGCTTTCTGGATTTATTCACGCCTATGGTCTATTTGAGAGATGCTCACTCAGCGTGCAACTAGCATTTTTATAGGACTGTTTTTTGGTTTTGGCCGATTCTGGAGAATTTGTTGAGATGTTGCAAACACTATAAAAGAACTTTCGTGTGTTGATCACGATTACTATTTTTCAGAAACGTTCAAAGTCTACACACACATGTGCTACTGCTTAGAACAGATGTTTTCAAACTTTTTTGACACATGACTACCTTCGTCTCACATAAATTGTCGACGCCTTACAAATATATAAAAATATTCAAAACACATGTAATACATATTTTCACATAACGTGCCATGTAAAATGTTTGCCACGTCGCGACACACTTGAACTAGGAGAAATGAATTTTTACCATAAAAAAAATCAAGTTTGTCCTGCCAAATGAAGTCATTCCCTATAAAAATGAAAGGAGAATATATACTAACTAAAAAATACTGAATAAAATAGAGGAACAAGATGTTAAATAATCGGCAGTTTAATGGTCATTAATAAGACCTGGATTTTTAAGCATAAAATTTAGCTCAAATAATATGCAAATATGCACGAAATTATTGCAAACTATGCATGGAAATATGCAAAAATATGCAAGTGCATAGAAATTTGGACCCTACTCATAAGCGATGTTTCGAAATGTATAAAATAACAATTTATTGAAACAGTGCAAGTGTTCTTGGAATTATTGCATAACATATATACTGAAATGCATAAAAAATATCACTTTGTTACGTCCTCGAATATGATTATGCACAAAATCAATAAAAAGCATGCACCACAATGTATGAAATACGTACAGAGATATGTTTGAAAATACGGTATCATAAGCCTAGTCTTGGGCCCAAGGACACCGA
>QLNU02015360.1:277535811-277550790 GCA_006491805.2 Dysdera silvatica
GTCAAGCATGAGTAATAGGTGAAGGAGAACAAAAGAAACAACTTTGGTCCAGTGAACCAATGTCCGAAAATGAGCCGTTCTGGAACTATAGGGATGTTATTATTTGCATCCACATTAGTCGATCATGTAACAAAATTTGGAAAATTTGCCGTTTTAGCCTAAAACCATATTGGAAAAGGTTTCACTACTTACTATAGTCCAAAATAACTTCCCATGGCCAAATTTATGCAGTTGGGGAATTTATAGCCAAAACGTGAAGCTCACATTTTGGACAAATTACAAACATGCAGATACAAAACTATTTTCCCTTAACTCAATGGCGTAATTAGAGGAGGATAAAGGGTGTTTTCCCTCCCTCCCTAAACAAATTTAATCCCTCATAAAAGCAAAAATTACGAGTGAAAGTTATATGTAGAACATTGGGGCCATGGAATATTGTCCCCCACCCAAAAAGCTAGCTATACCACTGATCTACAGGTAGCTTGTTATTTGTGTATGTATAATTTGTTACACAATTTAAGTTAGTAATGTAGGGATAAATGAAAATATTGAAGCATTAAAAAGATTAATTCTGATACACTGTTGTTTTGGAACAGATTTATAAAGACGAAATCGTGTCCACAAGTGGTTTGTCTGAAAAATATTAAAATATAGAAACGTTTAAAATACATTCCCTAAACTCCGAAATTCAGTTTATGTAAAACTCTAAAATATCGGTACTTAATAAATAAGATGAAAAATAATTACGCCTCGTCATTTGGAGTACCGTAAATAAATTAGTGGATAACCCCTGTAAAATCTATTTTATCCTTGTTGTTTCGTTTTCACTCAATTTTCGAAGAACTAATTTCTAAGATTAAGTTGTCTTTATCTCAGTTTTCTTTCTTTTCTTATGTCACAAGAAATTGCAATCTGGGGGCGTACTTCATTATTTGGTCTATAAAAGGATAAGAGGTGTGTGTGTGTGTGTGAACAAAGGAAAGATCTAAACTTCCTATTCTAAAAATACACACTTTCTCTATTTCTTTATCTTTCCTTTTCTTCTTCTGCCTTCCGTTTAAAATTAAGTTTGGTTTCTACAAAATCAGTAAATTTTTACACGAATGCGCACATAAAAAATGCAACTTCAATATGCGTCATGCGGATGCGAAATATAGACTATGAAATCTACACTTTTGTCCTTTTCATTATGTCATTTCTCGTCACTTTCTTTCCAAAAAGCATTTTGTTCTTTTCATCGAATTACGAGCTCGTAGAACAACATGCTTCTTTTTCTGGTTTCACTATTGCTTAGGGTTCCTTTCTATAAAAGGAGGCTTTCTGAAAAAAATCAAATTTCACTGTGTAACACATCTGACTGTACACACTTTTTCTCTCCTCCCTCTCTCTCATGCTGTTGTTTAATTTATACTTTTTCGGCTTTTTTCTTATTCCCTCCTTTCTTAGTTAACTCCTATACTTTTTGTTTTCTATTGCGCATTTCTCTCTACTTTTCCATGTTTTTACTTTTCTTTGCTTGATTTCCATTCTCCGTCTTCACATTTTATTTTGTATCTTTTAAAATTTTTCATGTCTCTGTTTTTCCCGCGTTTTTTCACATTTCTTTCTCTCTCTGTCTCTTTACCTGTCTCCCTTTTTTATCTTCGTTTTTTTTTTCGTTTTTATCTACTTCCTTTTCCTCCGTTGTACATTTCGGAGTTCGATAACTTTTGTAAAGAAATCATACGTAAGCAAGCTTAGAGCTATAATATGTCTTCTTTTAGAAGGTGTGAAACTTAAAATTAGGATTAATTATATCATCATCATCATCATCATATTCAACCATTATCTATCCACTGCTGGATGAAGGTCTCTCCAAATGCTTTCCACACAAGTCTATCCTGAGCAATTCGCTTCCAAGTCACCCCAACCTGTTTTCTTATTTCATCTACCCATCTAGTTTGAGGACGTTTTCTAGGTCTTCGGTGGTCTCTTGGAATCCAGTTCAGAATTTCTGTTGTCCATCGTTGATCAGTTCTTCTTGCAATATGCCCAGCCCATCGCCATTTCAGCCCTTTTACTTTAACAATGATGTCCTCCACTCTAGTTTGCTCTCTCACCCAAGTGTTCCTTTTCCGATCTCTCCTAGTTATTCCAAGCATGCACCTCTCCATGCTCCTTTGTGTTGTCTGTAACTTTCGTATTGCTCCAACTTTTAGACTCCATGTCACCACGATCCGCAGAAAGGACTGACAGCCTGTTGAAAATACTATGCCCAGACTATGCTTCGCATCTCTTTGTTACGTCCTCGAATATGATTTTGCACAAAATTAATAAAAAGTATACACCACAATGTATGAAATACGTGTTACGGAGATACGTTTGAAAATATGGCATCATGAGCACTGGCTTTGGACCAAGGACGCCTACAAGGTGAAATTTGGGGGTGGGGGCAAAAGCCTTAAAAAATGGAAATTTTCTACCATACCTTTTTAATTTTACCTTTTTTTTTAAAAGAAAATCGAAATATGGGATAGTAAATGGCCCTCCCTTACCTATATGTGCTAGCCAAGACCGTAGCCAGGATTTAATTCCGGGGAGGTGCAAATTGTACATCATGTATCCGGTGATACAATCACTTAGTGATACGCAAAGAGGTGAAAGGCCGGCAGAACCATTCTAAGAAAACTCAGTCTGGGGGAAACGGTCCCTAAGATCAACCCTACCCGGATACGGGCATACTGTCAGCACCCGTTGCTTGGGATGACAAATATTACACTTTGTTTGACTTGGAAAGTATTGCGCATATATTGAGAAATATCATCACGCAACGCATAAAATTATTTTTTCTAACTTTAATATTATCTAATTATATCATTTACAATGGAAATATATTCTGTAGCATTTTTCCCATTTTTATTTAAAATTTAAAAAGAAAAAGAAAAAAGAAATATCGAATTAATATAATTGATTGAATTACAAGCGGATTAGAAAAATACACACTTTTTGAAAATTTTATGAAAATTTTGCAGAAATACGCCAAATATGCAGAAATATGCAAAAACATGCAAATGCATAGAAATTCGGGCGCTAGTTATTAACAATGGAAGTGGCTTTACGTCACTATATAGGGTCGTAAGTATTACTCCGAGATTGGGAACGCTGTCTTCTTTTTCTTTATTTAAAAAAAAAAGCAAATTTACCCTGCCAAATGTAAACATTCCCCACATAAATGAAAACGGAACACATGTATTAACTGATAAAAGCTAAGATAAGGAAGCGCGACATTTAATATCTGTCAGTGTGATCAGTAGCGTAGCTAAGGGGGGCAAGGGGCGGCCGCCCCGGGCGCCACAATTTGGGGGCGGCAATTAGCCTTTAAGAAACAATGACAGGCACAACAATTACGGCAATGACAGTCACTCGCCCCGGGCGGCAAAATATCTAGCTACGCCACTGAGTGTGATGCTAATTAATAATGAAAGAGGCTTTATTTTACTATCTAGAGTCTTTAACTCTTACTTATCTAGAGTTTTAAATTTCGGAATTGAGGAAATGTCGTATTTAAAAAAAATACAAGTTTGCTCTGCCAAATAAAGCCTTTTCCCACATAAATGAAAGCAGAACTCATATACATAAATTGAGAAACACTAAAATAGAGGAATAAGATGTTTACAGCTCGTAGTTTGATGATCATTAATAATGGAAACATCTTTTCGTCACCACACAGTGTTTTTCGTTCCATTCCGGAATTGGCATTATTGCTCCTTTATTAAAACTCGCTTGATACTGCTAAATGAAATCATTTCCCAATGTCAGTGCAAAATGTTAATCAACATCGCAGCGGATGCAAGGCCCGCGACACACTTTGAAAACCTCTTGCATAATTCATTTTGCAGATATCACAATTTAAGAAAAAATACCAAACAAAAGTTCTTTGTAGATCATTAACGTTCTTTATGTGATTGACTCACACTTGCTAGCAGCAGCTTCCAAATTATTTTCATTCTCTTCATTTCCTCTAGGCCGGAAAAAAAAGGGGCAGGATACAAAACCTTGAAACCGAGGAAGGTGACTTGTTACCTGTTTATTTAAAATGCTAGTTCAGGAGCACACGCATGCATGAATGAAATTAATTTTTAATATTAATTGAGGATTGATTCCTTTTAAAGTTGATTCTATTTTTTCGTTAAGATTATAAACATTAAGAATAAGTATTCACCTTTACCCAGTTATAATTAAATAAGAAAAAGTCATCCAGACTTGTGAGATATATCTCAAATATAAAGCTTAAGATGAAAAAAATCTCGCATAAAGTAAACTTTTGTAGTTTAAAAGGAGACTGAAAATGCAGAATTATATATTTTGAATAGTTTATTTTCATCGTAATGTTGGCAAGCAGCAAGACCAGACGAAAAATTGAGTCGTATGTCTTTGTCATACTAGATGAAATTTGAAGGTAAACAAAAGTCAATTTTTCTTCAAAAAATCTGTATATAGCTTGAAAAGCAAAGAATACTTCCCTATCACGTTTTGGGCATGCAAATAACGACATTAAACTATTACAAAATTATTATAATATTTTTTTCTATAACTAGTGACACAATGAGGGATTGAGACATTTGAAATTGAAGAACAGATTGAAAATTCCATGTACCTCTAACAAGGCCTCAAAGAGTGGAAGGTCCCAGAAGTTCCCGGAATGATTTTTTGTAGTTGGCAACGCTGGCTGACGGGGCGGAGAAGTTGGTGGGGGATCTGAGCTTGGAAACGAGACCGGTATCAGTCGCCTGCGGGCAGTTGTTGAGGCAGGGTCACGCTCCGCGCAGAGGTATCTACTGCACCCTCGTCGATCAAAAAATGGACCAGTTTTTGGAGCAGCGTTATGCAATCAAATTTTGTGTGAAACTGGGTAAAAACGGGGCGGAGACACTCGAAATGCTTCGGAAAGCCTACGGTGACGGGGCGATGAAAAAAAGCCAAACTTTCATGTGGCACAAGCGGTTCCGGGAAGGTCGGGAGTCCGTCAACGACGACGACCGCTCTGGACGCCCGTCGACATCACAAACGGACGACTCGGTGCAAAAAGTGCGTCAAGTTTTGGACAATGACCGACGATTAAGTGTTCGGGTGATTGCAGAGGAGTGTGGAATACCCAAAACAATCGTTCATCGCATTTTAACGGAGGATCTTCAAATGAGGAAAGTCTGCTCGAAAATGGTGCCAAAAGTCCTGACGAGTGAGATGAAGGAGCAGCGTTTGTTGAAGTGCCAGGAATTGCATGAACGCTACGAAACGGACCCAGAATTTTTGGACAGAGTGATCACAGGGGACGAGACGTGGATTTTTCAGTACGATCCCGAATCAAAGCGCCAGAGCAGCGAGTGGCACACCAAGGAGTCTCCTCGCCCGAAAAAAGCAAGGATGAGCAAATCGCGAATCAAGGCAATGCTCATTGTGTTTTTTGACAGAAAAGGTGTAGTTCACAGTGAATTCGTGCCACAAGGACAAACAGTCAACAAGGAGTTTTACTGTGAAGTGCTCAAACGGTTGCGCAACAGGGTTCGACGCGTCCGAAACGAAATTCGCGACAATTGGATCTTGCACCATGACAACGCGTCAACCCACACCGCGCTCATTGTCTCCGAGTTGCTGGCCAAAATGGGTGTGGCAACGCTGCCCCAGCCGCCGTACAGCCCCGATCTGGCACCAGCGGATTTCTTTTTGTTCCCAAGGATCAAAAGAACCCTGAAAGGAACTCGGCATGGGACGCTGGAGGCGGTAAAAGCAGCCGCGACGACCTCACTGAAGGAGATTCCCGTTGACGACTTCCAGGGCGCCTTCAATGATTGGGTGAAGCGTTGGCAACGGTGCATCGAAGCAGGGGGAGAATACTTTGAAAAGTTCTGAAAAGATTGTAAACTGATATTGAATAAATGATTTTAAAAAAAATCATTCCGGGAACTTTTGGGACAAACCCTGTACCAAATAGATTTGGAGTCTTGTTTTATTCTACACATTTCGTAGTTGAATTTAGTTTCTTTATCCTAGTTTTTTATTGTTCAATTGTATTTATCGTTGATACAAACCAAATGTTTTTATTCGAACGTTTTAGTCGGCTTTGGCAACAGTGCACTTTTTGTCTTATTACTTTTCGCCTTATTTTTTCTATTTTAGGCTTTGCTGTTTAGTTGGCTTTGTAATTTGGTTTGACATCCTTGGGGCTTAAATACCACCATGTTAAATGGCGAGTAGTTTTACTAGTTTGGAAGATTAGGGAAGGATGTGAGTTTTGGACAAATAGTAATGACCTATTCATAATATGTATGATCATTAATTTATTAGTTTAATTTCAAGTTTAGGTTTTTAGATTTCTTTAAATATTAGGCACCAGGTGGGTCATTAAAAACTGCTAATAGGCTGAATAAATTTACTCTCACTTACTTAGCATTAAAGAAAATCCTTTTCCATTGGCCACCAAATAGTTTTATATATTTATAATATTTTAGAATAAAACTAGCAGACTTTCGGTCCCTGAATTTTTTGAACATGTTAATTGAACTCAGATACCGTGGGTGAATTGGAAATGCTTAGGAGTTCATTAACATTTAAGAAGTATTAAAATTACCATAACGGTTAATTAAAAATTATAGTTTTGGGTTTTACCGTTTAAATTTTGTTCGTTATTTGATAAAGATACTCTAAACCGAATAATTTCGCTTTATAAATAAGCATGGGATATAGCCAATAAAATTGGAATAAACTTTTTTCTTCACTCCAGCAAATAAGCACCCCAGTTTTATTGGTTTCGCCGAGGAAAAGGTTGCTGTCACGCGCAGGAGGCAAGTCAAAGAAATTGTATTCAACGAAAAATATTTGCCTCTTTTCTAGTTAAGTGTAATAAAAACGGGCTAGAAAGCCACATTGCGAAAACTTAGTAAAAACAAATTTTAATTCTTGCTTTTAAAGGTTAATACTTAATGTTCCAAAAAACGCTTATTGGTTCCATTGTTAATTTTGAAATTATCATAAAACTAATTGACTACCTTGCATTATTAGATTTACTAGATTTGGAGTGTAAAAAGTCAGAAAGGTATCACACAACATAAATGATATATAGTGGAACATCTCTCAGTAAGTAGAACTAACACGAGTCAAAATTATCTATAAGTGGAAGTAATAGAAAATAATGAACAAAATGCATTGTGTATATATGTTATATGTCTCGCTGACTTAAATTTTCGATAATCCATTTTTTTTATTCTTTTCGGTTTAATAACTAATATTTCAACACTCACGTTTGAGCTAAAACTGCAGCTTTTGTAAAGAAGGAAAAGAGATATGGTTTCGACTTGGGAGTCGAATCGGGGACCTTTTGTGTGAAACGCAGTGCCTTTAATCGATTAGTCTACTTAGACTCAAAAATGATGTTATATTTCTTGCAGTTAAGGTTTTATAGGAGATTATTATCCTTCGCAGGGTTAGTATATGTAGGAAACAATGTTTTTAAGACACCATTTTAGTGCGTATGATTATGGACGGTTCAAAGCAGGACAAAGTATCAATGAAGTTGCGATATCAATAGGCGTATCCAAAAGTGGCATTTGTCGATTAAATAAAAGCTGTTAAATGTAGGAAAACAGCTCTGTGAAGGTAGGACAGTGGCAGTAGGAGGAGTACAAGAGTTCAGGATGATGGATATGTAGCCCTTTCAGTGGAAAAGGAGCAGAAGTTTTACCCCTTGCCAGTTAGATACAGATCTTGCAGCAGCTACAGGTACTCGTGCATCTGCTAGAACCATATCTCGTTGCCCAAACCATGTTGACTTTTAAGCATGATACCTGCCAGATGCATTCCATTAACAGCACGCCACTGTCGGAAAAGATAATAATAATAAATTTTTATTCAACCCGATATACAATATTAAGATTACAATTATAAGATTACAATGATGTAACGAGAATCAGCATTGGGATCGCCAAGAGTAGTTAAAAATGATGTTCTCTGACAAGTCCTAGTTCACCGTCAAAGGTGACAGTGGATATCAGTTAGTGTTGCGAGAATGGAAAACTCGTTACCATCAGCAGAACATTCAGGAAGTTGATCCTTATGTCCAAGGAGTTATGGTATGAAGGCATTATGATAATGGCAGAATACATCTTCATATCTTTGCCACAGGTTTCATTACGGCCGAATATTATTATACTGAGATTCTCCTGGGTCATATTCCCCTTTTTCGCGGAACAATGGTTTCACATGGTTTGTCCACATAGAGCAGCTCGGGTATCTGATATATTGGAAAGTGCAGATGTTGAGCGCATGACAAGACCAGTTTAATTTCTAGACTTGAATCCTATAGAGGTCTGAATAGTTGGCTGTTTCTTTATGCTGACGACGCGACACTTCTGGTATCGGGAAAAAATATCGAAGAAATCGTGAAAAAAAGTCAACTTTGATTTGAAAGAACGTATCAGACTGGCTTACGTTAATAAACTAGAGCTGAATGTTGCCAAATCTAACTACATAATTTTTCATTCTCGGCAAAAAAATTACCTAACTACATAGGCGTACGCAGAAAGTTCATAAGGAGGGGGTTATAGGCTCAATGGGGGGGGGGTTACAGAGCTACAACTCATATATTCTTATGTTAAATACATCAAATTTCATTGCAATGAGGGTATTACAACTCCATCAACACCCTCCTACGTACGCCAATGTCTAACTATTCTCCTATTACTTTCCGCAACTCCATCCTTCAGGAAACGAAATCAGCCAAACTTCTTGGAGTAATTTTCGATTCAAATTTAACCTGGAAAGAACACATTAACGATCTCACCAATTCTCTTAGCAGTCTCTTGCGAATCTTCCTGAGAGGCAGACATGTCGTTCCATTTCGCTATATTCTAATGGTACTTTATTATTCTTCATTTTATTCAAATCTTATCTACTGTCTTGAGATCTGGGGCTCTCCCCTTTTTATCGTTTCTTTTGTCTGCCTTTCCTTATAAATGTCCTCTAAAAGTGCACCCACAACGATTAGCTCAAAATTCGTTGACAATTTTCTGTTGTTTCCATTTTTCTCACTTCTTCCAGTCCTGATTACAAGAAAAAATAATTTCGCCCTGCAGTTCACAAAAATTTCATCTCTGGACCACCAGTCTACCTTTACCTGTAACGTCTTCGAGTCAAGACTGTGCTCATAAACTCTGTTAATGTGATATTCCAGCGAATGTGAATCTCTTAATAACAATGCGGATTTCTACACGCGAATCAATATCTTTGTTGTTTTTTGCAGAATACGAGAAATCCCTTGCTTTTTCTACCGGAAAGAGAGCCCCGTTACTAGCATCGCTACTGCTGTCTTTCCATTTCCCAAGCAAATCGTTTGTATGGTCTCCTGATGTACATAATAATAAGGAATAAAGTATTATTATAATTAGAGCAGGCCTGGGACGCTTTCGGTAGACGTATGGCGCAAAAAAAAAAAATTGCCTCCCTACACGGCCTGAAAATTGCCTTGAAAAACGAATAGGATCGTAGCCCCACAGCTCCCTTCAACAGCTTGGTGGAAAGCATACCAAAGATATGCACAGTCCCGGCGCGACAATATAGGCAAATTAGGTGACCGCCTAGGGCGGTACCACGACAGATTTCTTTTAAGATAATATTGTAAGATGATTGAGATAAACTTGGGTGTAAATAAATGGAACTGAATCGATTACTTTCGAACGAATGCCTTCACCAGTATTTACCCTTCCTTATACATATACAGGGTGTATACAAAATGGCGGGAAAAGAATTCACTACACGATTCCTTGTGAAAAAAGGAATAAAAAATGTCCAATACAATTTTTGCTTAAAATCAATATTTAATAAGTTATTTCAAATCATAGTTAAACCAATAACAAGGCAAAGCCAACCCATTTAACATCGCTTTAATACAACGACACATGCGTTTGCGCATGTACGGCCCTTCTACGAAGAAAGATGAGAAGCTAAGATTTTACTGTTTTTTTAGGTCACGTGTTACTTGAAATTCAAGGGATTAAAACTCCACCCAAAAACTTAGCTTGTTTACGTCATAATCAACAGCATACACCAGATTTGGTGATTTCTCGTGCCAAATCAATCATACCACTGACGGGAAGTATACGGATCGGAATGGGCTGTTTGCCACTAGGTTCAACCTTTTTTCTTCTTTGTTGTGGGGAAAATATTAAAATTAATAGTATTTTTCTCTTATTTTGTAAGTAGCCGCGTCCCAGCGACATTTCTTCGCGTGCCAGTCTGACAGGCTTGCGATGTATTTGCTATCAACAGTATAGTAAAGTGAACTCCAGGTCCGCGTCTCGGCCCCGTGAAATGCAAAATCCGCCACTGCCAGCAACAAGCACATATTGAAATATTTTAAACAGAACTAAAATTGAAAGTCATTTGGTTTACCAAGCTCATTGGCGGTACCGAGTTGTTAATGACCTTCCCCCCTCCCCATTTGGAGTAGGTTCATGCTGCTTCTGAGTTTGCCATAGGCTATTTCCTTCTATTTGGAAACTGATGATCGCTATTTCATTTTTTAAAGAAAATTTCATACGATTAATTTTTGCCTTATTAATTGTAAAATAATATTTTTTTTTTCTCAAAGTACTTACTATAAGTTTTGTGGAAAATGAACAATGACGAACTGGGTCCTTTTCCTCTCGGGCTTTCCCTACTGCGGAGGTTATCAGTACGCCACTGCTGTCTCATGATATATGAATACAAAAACAACAGGATTAAATGCCGGGAAAAGGGGCAGATGGCTTCAAAATGGCTATTCCCCTTCCTTATTTCTGCTCACTTTTCATAAAGAAATTACCTCCCCCCCATGATAGCGGCTATGGGAGTTTCAAGTATTACGTAAGCAATATTTTGGCCATTTTCAACACCTCCTTTCCCCATTAGTAAGCAAAAATTAATATTAACTAACATAGGAAAATAAGCACAAAAGCCACCCACTCCCGCAAAGTTGCTTACGTAATACTTGAACTCTGCCTATGCCAAAGGATACATTTTTTATAAAGTTACCAGATTCAGAAAAAGATTGGTATTCAATTGGCTTTCTTTGGTGATGAAAAAACTTTCACTAAGTTGCCATACTTCGGAATTCCAATGACGTATTTGGACACGCAACTAAATTTTCAGGTTTGAACTTAACGAATAAGATCTGTTGTGCTTAGCCGTGCCTCTCCAAGAATTTCTTTGGTTTGCTTTTCTAATGATGGGCGTGTCTGGAGCGTGATTCGTTCATCTTTGGCCTTAATTATCTTATTAAATATTGATTTTAAGCAAAAATTACACTGGACATTTTTTATTCCTTTTTTCACAAGGAATCGTGTAGTGAACTTTTTCCGCCATTTTTTATACACCCTGTATATCTCTTTCTCTTATCCAATTTTTCCATACTCTCAAATTCGTTCTTTCTTCCATTAACAATTTTTCCTCTAATCAGTTTACGTAACCCTGCATTATATTTTCTCGTTACCGCTACACCTTTCAGTGGCTTGAGTAGCATCGCTGCCGCATTAGAGGCTTGGAGGACGCTTTTTTCTTTTTGATATCTTTGTGCACTATTACATACACGCGAATCACAATTTTCTCCTTCAACAGTAAAATCCCAGACTATTTTTTTTTGCCTTTTTTTGCCTTTGACCCTGTATTTCTGAGTTGTGAGATAAGCTGAGATTATCATACTTCGTTATAACCGGAACTATAGTGAGAGGGCGAAATGAGCCGTATTTTGTCACTTTTCGATTGTTGAAAGATGTATCGGGGTGTCAATTCTTTTACGGGGCACAAACGTCATTCACCTAGGGCGGCAAATGTGCTTGCGCCGGCCCTGGATATGCCGAAAGTGCATTTGTCTCCCTGGAGAGCATACTCTCTACTGAAACATCCAAATCTGTTGTGGTCATTCGCGTTGGAAGGAACATTTTCGGTGACTGTTGGAACATGCTCCAAGGAACAGGTATTTTTTTTTTCCGTTATCATGTTTTTTTTCCTGGCCCACAATCTGTACTATTTTGCTAAACCCGCGAGAACGCGCGCCGATTAGAGGAACGCGAGAACGCGCGCGGGGTGATTTGCACCCCATCTGATTATATAGCATTATTTCATTAAAAACGTCCAATTTTACAGGGAACAATAAGTGGAATTTTCACTTTGTCACCCTACCCCAAAAGATTGTGACTTTGAAGGCAACAGGAAAGAGTTTGGCCAGTTTCAGAAGCAAGGGTGGACTGTTCTTTTAACAAATTGTAAGTTGTGGGATGTGAAACATCCCGCGCGGGTTAAAATAAACAACAGATAGTTCAATAACTGAGAGAGCATAATCTGTTAATCCCAATTACATAATTACATTAATTGGATATATAATTAATTAATTAATTATATATTTGATATGTCGTTATGGACCAGTAGTGCTTTTAGTTTTTGGGGAAGGGCGATGCCACCGAATTTGTCTTTAATTATTTAAATTTTCATCTACGTATGCAACTTCTAACCACTCACTGAGCAATATGAACTTAGCCAGACGATAAAGTCTTTAACTTGTTAGCCAGACGAAGAAGTCTTTAACTTGTTGGCCGGACAGCTTAAACTCAGACTTCTTAGTTACGTAAAAAATTGTATTGCACCTGAAATAAAGTGTAAGTGTTATTATTGAAGCTTAGATTACGAGTTAAGAGTTGTTTTTCTAACGGATAATTCCTATTTCC
Source organism: Dysdera silvatica (assembly GCA_006491805.2). Lineage (NCBI taxonomy): Eukaryota > Metazoa > Arthropoda > Arachnida > Araneae > Dysderidae > Dysdera > Dysdera silvatica. Next base: position 277,548,543 of record QLNU02015360.1, read on the forward strand.
CTACATTCATTAATCTACAGCAAAATATTCAATCGGTCACTCGGCAACACATAAATTCCCGTAAACTTGAGGGGAAAAGGTTGAATGGATTGAACTTGCGTTAAATACACGGTAAATGGACGGAAACATTACCGATTATCCTTTCGCATCTTCTCGGAATTTCAGAGCAGACGATTTCATGGCGCATATGGTATTATACCCATGATCCTTGCAGATTTTGTGGCACAGGTGGTTTCATATTCTCGCAGACGCTTTGTTTTACCAAGCAGTTTTGAACTTGATAAGAAGCTTACGATCTAGTAAGATATTTATTGTAGTTTCACAATTATTTTGTCTCTGAAGGATAAAGTTCACCTTTCTATTTACCTTCAGAATTTTCTCAACCGTTTTCAAAGTAACTTTCTTAACTATTCATCCACCAATTTAAGCTGTTGCGGGTGATTGCATCGTCTGGTTTATGCGTAGCATTATGTGAGGCTGAGTGTCTCCACTCGATAAACAAAACCACTTAACTGCTTTTTAAGTTTAAGGTCACTGTTTAACGGAAGTTTAGCAAAAATTATAAGCAGGTTTTTGGATTTCAGAAAGGTTTACGTTTCCAGCTTGTGAGGCGACTGAAGAATTGACAAAGCTGGTTCGGAGTCTATGGGGTCATGAAGCTCTAAAAACTCGTGCACCTAGCTTGTGTGGCAAATCAAGAAATAAAAAAAAAAATAAAAAAAGTGGTTCGGAGTCCACGAAAATACAAAGCTTTTATGAATGTGATAATAGTTTCTGCTTTGTTCTTATTTATATTTTCTAGGATTGCATAACGGGACGGATGGGTTGATGTAACATACGAACAACGATGCTTGCGCAACTACGCTTATGATGAATCAAACACTGCGCGGTAAGCGTAAAGGTAGAAGTTGTAATCACTCCATTAAATGGTAGCAAAATTAAATACAAATGAAAATCAAACATCGCCATTAGTTTAAGATAAAATTAATTCTGTTTTCGGATTTAGATTTAGCTTTAAATTTAAATACAAATTGAGCTTTAAATTTAAATACAAATTGATCTTTTAAATTTAAATACAAATTGATCTTTAAATTTAAATACAAATTGATCTTTAAATTTAAATACAAATTGATCTTTAAATTTAAATACAAATCGAAATTCAAAATTAAATATAAATTGAGCTTCAAATTTAAATACAATTTGATCTTTAAATTTAAATATAAATTGATCTTTAAATTTAAATACAAATTGATCTTTAAATTTAAATACAAACTGAACTTTAAATTTAAATACAAACTGAGCTTTAAATTTAAATACAAACTGAGCTTTAAATTTAAATATAAATTGAGTTTTACGTTTAAATACGAATTTAGCGTTACGTTTAAATACAAATTGGGCTTTGCATTTAAATACAAATTGAGCTTTAAATTTAAATGTAATTGAGATTTGAATTTAAATACAAATTGAGCTTTAAATTTAAATACAAATTGAGCTTTAAATTTGTCACAAACTGGGCTTTAAATTCATCTGGGCTGAACTTTAAATTTAAATACAAGCGGAAGCTTTAAATTTAAATGCTAAACTGAGCTTTAAATTTAAATACAAACTGAGCTTTAAATTTAAATATAAATTGTTTTAAATATGAGTTTTACGTTTATAAATGTCATTACTTGTTACGTTAAATACAAATTTGGCGGTGGTTTAAGCATCTGATGGGCTTTTCGCATTTTAAATACAAATTGAACTTTAAAATTTAAATATAAATTGAGATTTGAATTTAAATACAAATTGAAACTTTGAATTTAAACTAAAATTGAGCTTTAAATTTAAATACAAATTGAACTTTAGAATTTAAACTTTACGACTTTAGAAGCTTAAATATTTTAAATTGACTTTGAGCCTAAAATTTAGAATGGCTTTGACAAAATTTTTTGGTTGGCTTGGTACATATAAATTTTGCTTTAAACTTCATAAAATTAGCTTTAAACTTTATAAACTGAGCTTTAAGCTTTATGACTTCAGCTTTAAACTTTATAACTTTAGCTTTAAACCTTATAAATTTAACTTTACACCTAAAGCACAAATTGAACGTTAAATTCAAACATAAATTTAATCGTGAGCACGTCAAATCTTACAGTAAACGCAATCACAAATATTAGGGTGTTCAGACCGTGACCTCATTGGACATAAAGGAAGGTTTGGCATATTCTATTTTTATTATATAATATTTAGTTTGGACTATTCAGGG
>QLNU02015360.1:277558370-277581432 GCA_006491805.2 Dysdera silvatica
TCATCAATCGTGGCACTAAATTATATTTTGGAACAAAATTTTATTTTTTTCCGAATGACTCTCAGTTGAAGCTTCTCCTTTGATGTTTGCAGAAACCAATTCTGAGTCTTTCCTTTTCTTTCTATTTAAAGAAGCAGCTCTATATGCCTCCCTTTCAACTTTTCGGTAATTCATTTTGGTGGTCTTAGTGTCCACTCCTGTCATAATCATTCTTCTGGTAGTACGTTGATCGGATAAAAATTCCCGCTCTATTAGTGGAAAATTGTCACCACAACAATTGCATTTATTGAAATTTGTGCATTTGCACTTCGCTATATTAAATAGGGTGTTTCTCGCGTGATCAAGAAACAATTTCCTGTTAGCTATTGCTGTACCCGTTGTTTTTTTAGAACTTTTAAGCACATTTGAATATTTCTTGTGGTATGCAATAATCATATCTTTCACTCTCTTATGAGACGTGGTGTCAATGGATGCTTTCTTCCAGACATGTTAGAGAACAAAAGCAACTTTGTTAACTATTTCTGACACAGAAGAGGATTCCTTTGATTCCTTTAATTTGTGATCGTTGTTTCTGACCCACAGGTAATATACTATCATGTCTTTGTAAGTTGGTTATGTCACGCAGTTCACATCTTTCGATTGACCGAAGATTGGACATTCTGTGCGTTTTCTTATCTTCTTAGAACGATTCATTCTCAAACCCGCATCAATTCAAACTAATTAATAAAACTTGAGGTTTCACTAAAATATATGCTTCTTTCTTCCAAGACTATCTGCAGAAAAATGAAGTAGTAATAATCTTTCCCGAACAATATTGGCTCGCGATGGACACGCTAGCCCTACTGGCGCCACGCGGTAGGTGCCATGCCGGCGATCAGTGGAATAAATGCCAAAAAATTAAACAGTGATGTACGTATACACTAAGGCTACGACATTTAGGAATAATAAGCGTTTAAGCAATTTAAAATCAACATTTTGAATGAATGTTTTTTTTTTACATTAAAGTAAGTTTTTGGCGCCAAAATGTGGTCCTAAACTGAGCAAACGCAAGTTTTCTATGTACTATTGTACAATACAGATACTACAGGACACAAAGACTCCAAAGATGAGCCTAGTCCGAATTTAGCCTGTCGAATAAACGACATATTTAATAAAAATGCACAAAAAACTGCATAAAAGACCTATACCAACTATAGGCGGAAATAAATGGTCCCGGCGGGAGACCTAAATATTATCCGATCGGTACACGATTCGCATGCATACTATTGAGACCATTTGGCCACTTTTGCGCGCTAGCTCAGTTTCAATTTCGAAAAAAGTGAAAAATGCTGATTTTCGACCCACATTAATGTCCAGTCTCTAAACCAGTGGTTCCTAACTCAATTTAAAGTCGCGGACCACTTTCAGCTTCCATTGTAATCGACTCTTTGACAAATTCTATCGGTTGACTGCCAGACCTAATAAAAAAAAAAGGGAACCGAGTCTTTTTGGGGAAAATGTGTTGTAATATCGCCTTGGAAAAAGAAATAAACAGAAAAAATTCTAATGATAATACAGTCGAACTTAAGACGAATTACTTTTAATACGAACCGTTTTCTGAAGTTCCGTCAGATTGTAAAATACTACAAATATACCATCAATTTCATTTTTATAATTAATAACAATTTTTATAAATATTTTTTCAATTATTTTTTTTTTTAAATAATGGCCGTCTCGCAGACCACCAGTTGGGAACCACTGCTCTAAACGAAGTCATGTAAGCCCCATTGTAACGAACCATAGATAAGACTATAGGCGTGATGGGGGTTAAATATATCGTAAACTGGGGAGGGGCAAAAAAAATTGTATGGGATAAAGTAAGATTTTGCCGCTTTTCTAAAAAAACTGGAGGGTAAGTGCACCCTTCCCCGCCATATTACGCCTATGGCCAGAACTGCATTATTTGGAAAGCTCTAATAAACGTAACGTTGCGACACGTAGATATGGTTAAACGAAAATTTGAATTTGTTCAGGTTTCTTACGACGCAAGGACCACAAAACACATGCTACGTCGGGACGTACAGTTCTTTGAAGAAGTTGAATCTATGCTGTAAAGGGAAGAAAACCCTGGCTTACAGTGGGCAGGAAAAAAACAACAACCAAGCATTCTACGATATCAGGAATATAGGAATCTAACCCGGGTTAATTGCTCGATAGGCGAGTCTGTTGCTACTACTCCACCCAAAAGCAGTGGTCTTACATTTTTCCAAAAAATCTGAAACTCTTTGGTCAAAGGAAATCAAACTCTTAACTACGATCAGCAGCTAGTCGTTTTATTTTTTCTGTTTATTCACATCATCCCTTTTTTTCACATCAATGGCAATTACTGAAATTAATCGCTATCTCTACTTGCCGCGGACTTTGGGACCCTTTGTCAGTTTTAGTGGAGAATCCATTCTTTAATCTCCCAAATTTATCGAAGTTAGTGAAAACAAAATTTAACATTATGACAATGTTAGTGTCTTGTGAAGGAGTTTCCCCGAACACTTTTTGCCATCTATCTATGGATTTATTAATTATAAAATGTAAATTATAGTTTATCTCCTCATGTTAGCCATTGGGTAAATATTCATTTATAATTTTGCCATTTTGAGCGGTAGATTAGAACACGAGGATAATGGACCATTAAACCGAATGTATATTGGCTGAGATCAGCAGCGTGGGAAAGGGGAGGGGCTTAGGTCCAAGCACCCCCATTGGATATCAAAAGACAATAATTTTTTCTAAGGCAGCGTCACATAATCTTCATTAAAGCCAGGTGAGCCCGCTATGAATTTTGAATTGCTAGACTATCGACTGATACTGCCCATGAATTAAAGGAATTTTACTAGTATACAACCCCCAATGAATTGTCCTTTTTTTCTACTTATGAAAATAGCGAAACCCAACCTATAAATTGCAGACGAAAAATTAATCCGCAATTTCAAGTGAATTTTGAGGTGACCCCATTTCCGTCTGGAATTTACTTAATACATTCTAAACACCAGTATCCCCACCTCACCATTCGCTCAGTCTTATTCTGGTATTCAGAGAAATTCATTAAAAAAAGTGCAATTTTTATTGAAAAAAAAAACCCTCACGTTAGCAGACGACACGATTTGAATGTGAAAACCCTAACCTACTAAAATGCATGTCAAAATTATTTTCGCAAAAATAAATGAATTCAAAAAAAATTCTCTGGTACACAGAACTCTAATGGATTTCCCTATTTACATAAAATGAATGAGTCAACTCAATGTTTCACCCGGCCCAATATCGCTATTTCTCAAATGAGTCCATAAAGTTATAAAACAATGCTGTGTTTTATAGTTTACTGAAAATAAATTTATTGTTCTTTTATTCATGAATTCCATAAATATAATGTAAATCGATGAAATTATGATTTATGAAATACTTTACTTAACTGGAGGAGAGCATTAAAATAAGCTATTGCTTTCTGCCTTCCTCAATTTCTAATCTAATCATGTCAATATTTTTAAGTCTAATTAAATCAAAATTGCAACATCAGAATAATATCGAAAGAGATATACTGACAACAACTGTATATAAGCTGAATAAAGTTTATTTCTTCTGCTTCTTTCTTAGGAAAAAAAACTCACATCGTTCATTCATTTATTCGCTCGCTCACTCACTCATTGAGAACATGATAGATACTCGAATCGACAGATAATAGAATATCTGCATTGAAAACTGTTCAATTGTTAACAGTTATTAATCGTTTAAGTGTTAACACTATGAACTGTTTAATTGTTAACAGTTATTAATCGTTTAAGTGTTAACACTATGAACTGTTTAATTGTTAACATTAATTAATTAGTTAATTGTTAACATTTATTAACTGTTAACATACATTCTGTTGCTAAAAAACTTCAAAGGATAATTTACAAATCCACCAAGGCCCTGTCAGGTTATATAAAAAAATAATAATGATAAATTACGAGCATGAAATTAAATAAAATTCATTAAATTCATTATGAGTGAAAATTGCTTTTATCAACAATTCCGTTTAATTCATAACATATAATGTATATAAAGAATGTAACTGTAAGTATATAATGTAAATACATACACACACATACATACATACATACATACATACATACATACATACATAATCCCCATTTCTTCTATAGTCGGTTTTCCCCCCACTTTTGCCGGGAGGGGTAATTTAAAGGGTTCCCAGAACCAATACACCCCTCTTCAATGTTTCATTACCTACTTTCACTAATAAGAGGTTCAGGGATTCTGAACATCCACTAGTGATTCTTATAGAATGACTGGTTATAGTACTTTCACGGCGACATATATATGACTTAAAAATTATCGAAACTAAAAAAATAGTAAGTTTGCGCTATTCCCCAAATTTTAAAATTGCATACTGTCCCTTGTTGTTCTAAGGCACAGATACATAAACATACAGTCAAATTCAGCTGTTGCGAAAACTTAGCACAAGTTTTGTTATTTAATTTTCTAATAGCATTTATGTAATATAATTTTTTATGTTACTTCCGTTTGTAAAAATATGTACTTTTATAACCCTTGTATAAACTTGTAAAAACTGTTTTGAAGATGGATAACGTTAAAAAGTATAAAACATAATTTTGGGAGCACAATCTTAGAATTAATTACATCGAAATATAATATAATGAGAATAGTAAATTATGAACAATTCTACTTTTCTTAGCTTTTAAGTTATTGATAATATAATAAATATAAATAACTTCATTATTAGGGCACTTCTCTAAAACTCAAGTACATATTACAGCGTTAATTTTGTACATAACATTTCATACGTTTCATATAATTTTTTTTACAAATGGAGGCACTTTCTAAGTTGATGGAAAGAGATTTTAAACTAAAAAAAAAATATTACAACGTTCGAAGACAAGCAGTTCCAATAAAACTATATTTTTAGAAATGACTTTAAAGCATTTTTTAAAATTAGCTTGTGTGGTTTCAGTAGGAAAAGTTTTCAATTGTGGCATTCCTTATTAAATTTACGTAAAACACACAGAAGTATATGTGTGACATCACGATTCCAGTTTTTTTCACTAAATGTGGATTGTACTTAAACAAGGTCAGTTTTTTTTAAAATCCAATGGTAAATTGGCATTTCTACTATAAGGGGAAATACTTAATGTTTTGGTTTATAAGTGGCTTTTATCAAGAAATGAGTGGTCAAGTTTCGTTTCGATAGACTAGATTTTAATTGCAATTTGCACAAAAAATAATAAGTATTTTTTCGCCATTTTCAATGTCACATTGCTGCATTGGAATGCTTTAAGGCATTATACACACACACATATACAGAGAGCCTGTCACTCGGTTTCCATTGGCGTCTAGATATTTGTACCATTATTGTCCGGTGACTGAAGTTTACCGGATCTTGTGTATATATATTTTTAAGTACAAACTCTAACGATATAAATTTGCCACTGAATTGGTTGCTATCGAAAGAGAATATATATATAGAAATAGAAATAAAATACAGGGTACCAGGGAGGAAATTACATAAAAAGGTTAAACACTGGTAAAATAGCAATGAAAAAGATCACTCAAGCTTTCGGACGCATCAGCAGCAGTCCTTCATCAGGAGTAATGACGATGTTATGTTTCTGTATATATACTATATAGGGCGAAACTGAGCGGGAAGAACACCACGCAAGCAATTAACGCATATGCGGTACCAGTGCTCACCTACTCCTTCGGGATCATCAAATGGTCCAACACTGAACTAGAACAACTCCAGCGGAAAATGAGAACCATCCAGAGAAGAGCCGGACAACTACACCCTGCAACGGCAATTGAACGGCAAACACTACCCCGGGAAGAAGGAGGACGCGGACAAGCGGACCTCAAAGACTTACATGACAAGCAGATCCAGAGCATGAGGCAATACTTCCAGTTGAAGAGTCCCCGATCGCCACTCATCCAAGCCATAATACAAGCAGATGCAAATTACACGCCACTAAACCTGTGTAGTACCGAAGAGCGTGTCCTCGAAACAGCCAACGAACAGAAACTGAGAACTTGGGCCGGAAAACCATTACATGGCAGGCACTACAATGACCTGCAACAACCACACGTTGACAAAAAGGCATCAAATTCTTGGCTGGCCAAAGGCACTCTCCAGCCAGAGACAGAAGGATTCATGCTAGCCATCCAAGACCAAGTGATCGCAACAAGGAACAATCAGAAATTCATCCAGAGAAAAGACATAGAAAGCGACAAATGCAGACACTGTCATGCGGCATCGGAGACAATCCAACACGTGATGGCAGGATGCAAGATCCTTGCGCAGTCAGACTACAAACATAGACACGATCAAGTAGCGAAAATAGTCCACCAGAAATTGGCAGCGAATGCTGGCTTTCTGACAGAAAAATGCCCGTACTACAAATATGAGCCAGAGACCGTGCATGAGAACGAAACACACAAGCTTTACTGGGATAGAGCAATCATAACAGACAAGACAGTCCCACATAACCGTCCTGACATAACCCTCGTCGATAAATCGAATAAGACCACGTACTTAATCGACATAGCAGTACCCAACACCAATAACATACAGACAACCTACACAACGAAAATCACCAAGTACCAAGATCTCAGACATGAAGTACGAGATATATGGGGTATGGAAAAGATCCTCATCATCCCGTTAGTCATCTCAGCAACAGGGATAGTACCAAAAACGCTTGCGACGAATTTGGAGATACTCAACATTGACCCAAACACCTACATTGAAATACAAAAAGCCACAATCCTAAACACGTGTCACGTATATATATATATATTTAAGCTTTCTCTTTTTCCGAACTCATTGGCATGCAATAAAAATGTTCTCAATTTATAAAACTGAAAAGAATCATTTCAGGAAACGATGTAAAAGTGGGAAAAGCTGGTTCGAGATAAAAAAACCTTCGGGTTCGCCCAAGGGAGCCGTTTCTTTTGATCCAAGCACGATAGCGAACATGTGGTTTAACATTTTGTATTCTTGTCTTTTCTTCGTTCCTTGGGGCTCAGAGAGTATATGCATTATAGTTCGAATATTCTGTCAAGCGCCTCTCGAATTTCAAACCAGCAGATCTCCAAGAAATGAATTTGTTAGAATTGGGAATAGGTAAGAAAATGGTTATCAAATTTTTGGATGGGAAATCATTTAGCGTTATTTTAGTTGTAATATTGTTTGGCTATGTGCAAAAGATGGCTTCGTACTAAGAAAGTAAACTAGAACATTTGAGCATATTTTCATTAATTGACTTAGCTGCGCATAGAGTGAACATTTTTCTAAGTGGGGGATTTGGGGAAGTTAAGCTAAATTTTTATGTCAATTTTTTTTAAAAAATTGTGGCAAGTCTATAAATAAAATCTAGATATATACATATATGTTTAACTTAGAGCTTTTGTAAGTCCCAACTTGAATTTTTTCTGCATAGATTTATTGCAGTCAGCTTATTTTCACACGGAAATGCAGGGTCATTCCTAGGTGGTTGGCTGCCCCTATTAATTTAATATTATTTAATTAAGAATTTGGTAGGTGCACACATATATATACAGGGTGTCTCAGCATCAGGGTTGCAAATATCTAGGAGGGGTAGGGTACACCTAGACGAACAATATTTGTCATAGAACCTAGGGTCGCAAACCACTCACAGCGTCAGTTCTAAAACCGTCCAGCATGCACAAATAGTGACAACCAGTGCATGAGAAGCGCAAAATGCGATGTCCTAATCATCTATGCACGTGAGCAGCTAAGCTGAGTTTTATCTGGCGCTTTTCACGCACTGGTTGTAAATATTTGTGCATGCTGGACGGTTTTAGAACTAGCGCTGTGAGTGGTTTGCGACCCTAGGTTCTATGACAAATATTGTTCTTCTAAGTGTACCCTACCCCTCCTAGATGTTTATAACCCTGGTGCTGAGACACCCTGTATATATATACATAGTTTTAAACAGTTATCGTGCAAATTAGAAACGTTTTTAATTTTTATTTACATCAAATGAAACGAATGTTCTTGATATTGTCTTTAATGCAAATATCAAAGACAATATAATATAATAAACGCTCTGCAGTCTTCCCTGGATTTAGCCGCTAAGGTGTGAGGATACCTGCATCTCCCGCCGGGAACGGTCCTACAGGAATATACAGTGAATGCCATAAGTATTCGTACACCTGCAGTGTGTTCTATTTAAGAAACTGCTGTATAATAATTATTATATGTAGAGATATGGGACGAATGTCACCACAATTAATATAAATTTTTGTATTTACTTCATAAAAAAGAAAAAAATACACATGCACTGCAAATAACAATAAAAAATGAACAAACTTACGCATAGCTCATGTGTCAAAAATATTCGTACACTAATTGTTTTTTGGTCAGAAAATTCATTAATAAAATAATAATTCATTCTTAATATTTCGTTGGGTTCCCTTTGGCTTTAATCACAGCTTTCATGCGTTTTGGCAACGAATCCACTAAGTTTTTGGTGACATCCGTTGAAATGGATGCCCATTCCTCGAGAAGCGCAATTTTTAAATCATTTTTATTTGATATGCGTCGTTTTCTCATCCGCGAGTCCAGAATGCTCCATAGATGTTCTATAGCGTTAATGTCAGGTGATTGTGGAGGGGTATTTAGCTGTTTTGGAGTATTGTAAAGGAGCCACAGCTTTGTATTATACGCAGTATGTTTCGGGTCGTTATCTTGCTGAAAGATAAAGTTATTTTGAAGACCCATTTGTGCAGCACTAGGACCCAAATTTTCCTTCAGAATGTTAATATACATTCTGTGGTCCATGATTCCGTCGATAATGTGCAATTTTCCCACTCCCTCTGCACTCATACAGCCCCAAACTTGCACACCTCCACCTCCGTGTTTGATTGTTGGACACAAGTTCGCCGGTTGAAACTCGGTGTTATTTTTACGCCATACCATTTGCCTGCCATCTGATCCAAATATATTAAATTTGCTCTCATCCGAGAATGTAACTCTATTCCAAAAGTCAGGACCTTTATCAACATGTTTTTTTGCGAATTGCAAAAGCTTCTTTCTGTTTACCTTTGACACGAAAAACTTTTTACGAGCTACACGTCCATTGTACCCTGCATTTTTGAAAACGCGGCGCACCGTGCTTTCTTAGAGTGATACACCTTGATTCAGCAGCTCTTTTCTTATCTTTGGAGCACTTAATTTTGGATTTTTCTTAATTAATCTAACAATTAAACGTTTGTGCTTTTCAGTCAGTTTTTGTGGATTTCCACTTCGCGGCATATTTTGAATCGTATTTCTTTGACAATGACGGTCAATTATGGACTGGACTATAGAACGAGGTCTGCCGACGAGCTATGCAATCTCTCGTAAAGATTTACACTGGTTATGGAGCCTCATTACAAGCTTTCATTCCGCCACACTTGTTTCTTTATTTCTACGACTCATTTTCGCATACTTTCTGCAGAAATGATAGTAAACGGGTTTATTGTTCATTGGCTTTTAAATGAAATCGGTGCATTTCCCGCAGATTGCTTCGGGTGCACAAACAACATTGCAGTTCTATCATTTTAGGACAGACTTTTGCATGTACGAATGCTTTTGACACGTGAACTGTGAATAATTTTGATGCTAATTTATTGTAATTTGCAGTATTATATACATAGTTTTAAGTTTTTTAGTTGAAAATAAATTATATTTTCATGGCAATCATGATGGCGTTTGTCCTGTCTACATACATCTAATAGTTATTATACAGCAGCTTCTTAAATAGAACACACTGCAGGTGTACGAATACTTATGGCATTCACTGTACTATAAAAAAATTCACTGTACTGTAAAAAACCAACCATTTCCTATCAAATTGAAAATAGTTGACTTTTATCATTTTAGTTTTAGTCCCCTCAAATATATCATAAGAAGTCTCTATTCGCAGCAATGATTAGCCGAGCTTTGTTTTTTGATAATAAACGCGCATAAATTCTATCCATTACAAATCATTGAAAACAGGTGTCAAAAGGTTACAACTTTGGATTTCTCAAGTACAAAATTAAAATGTAAATATAATTTAGATTATATAAAATTTTAACGTTCGTAATTGTTAGACATGATGATTACACGAAAACCACATAAATAATTATAAAATCTGTACGAAATCAGAACGTGAATATATATAAAATAAGTTTATGTTTCGTATGATAATGAAATAAATCATCTTTGCGGTTTGAAAACTAAATATGGCTTAATTTGTCTGCTTACATTAATTTTTGCAATTTGAATTCGCTAATCCTTTTCCACGTCTTATATCATTGTTATAGAAATTCATGTTTTTTATGCACCAATATTCCAAGTATATTTGTTTACGTGTAAGAAAAGCAAAGAAAAAAGCAATAAAAACGTACCAAACATAAAACGTACTTTTATAAATAAAATAAATATACGTAAAAAATTGCGCAAAATTTGAATACGCGAATAGAATTGAATTGCGCGAAATTTGGTACACAGTTTTTTCAGTTATCAATCTAATAAAAAGTCACTTATATTCCAAACTAATCTATAAAGAAAATGATAATACAGGAAAAAAGAAAGTAAACCTTCCAGAGCTCCGAAAGCTTGTAGTCGACGTACGCAAGTAAGAATTAAAAACGAAAACTGGAACAAAGGAAAAGAACATTTTGGCACTTTAGGACCCAGAGTTAATAAGCATCACACTTGGAATAAAGAGGTACGAATTTCGAGTTTCAAAAAGAATAGGGAAATCAGAATTTTCTCATTTGTTTTTCATTGTGCTGGAATGAAAATTTCCGAGAAGTTTAGCAAATTCACTTTGTACATACGAAGCGCTCATGAATAATTTCCAATAAAAATTTCTAAGGGGATTGATCCTAAGAGAAAAATACAGATAACAAGTATATGCAAAATAAAAAAATAAATGAAAATAAAATAAAAAAAAATGCGGTTGCGAAAAATACTAGCAAAACTTTGGAACAGAGACGAATTTGACAAGAGACATTACATATCTCAAATACGAGGTAGAAGTGGTATACAAAATAACACATAAACTATTAAGATTTGACAATATTATGACGAATGAGGTATCGATCAGTCAACAGATGGATCAGTCACAAACTTAGACTGTACAGTTATCAGGATTATGGACACAATGGTTACAATGATTCTCGTCACAATATTAGATAGCTTCGTGGAGAATTGACTACTACAGAGTTTGCGCAGTAGGTTTGTTTGTGGTTTTACGGCTCAAAGACTACAATGGTGATGCTGCGCCGGGACCAACTGTTTTCCGAGGAATCTGGACCTACAGTTTTCCGAGGAATCTGAACCTCTTATGGCCTAGGGAACCAAACCCCGGACTACAGTGAGCAGTGCGATCTTTTTATGAGATCTCTGAGTAAGCGTTCTTTGTACACTGTTGGGAGTCGAACCCGGATTAACGGCGCACTAGGCGAACGCGTTACCACACTGCGCCACCGCAGGACTGCGCAGTAGGTGTGAATCCACTGGTTAATTATGTGGTGAATACGTAACATAGGGTGATAAACATTCGCGCCCAGCTTTTCACATGGATTTTAATAATAACAATAATAATAAATTTAATTCGTAACAGAACTATTATTACGTTTCATTAAATCATAATAATACCAATAATAAATACAATAGTGGCATGTCCCTTACAGATAACGAGGAAAAAAACGAGTAGTAACTCTCTTGTTTTCGAACGAATTTCAGCAACGTGACTTGATACGCTTAAAATAAATTCAAACAGGGAATAAATAAAAGAGCGGGTATAAACAAAAAATTAACGCAGTTAAAATTATTTAATAACGCTATTTCAGTGGCCAATCCGCCACCATCCTCAGAACAGTTATAGTTAGGTACAGTATTAACTATTTTGAGGATGGTGACGGATCAGCCACCGAAACAGCTATCAACAGCATTATTAGATAATTTTAATTTGTTGTTGTTTACTCGCTCTTTCATAACTTTACGCAGTGTGTGGCAACAACTCAAGCAAGGAATAAACGTTTCTGTGATGGATGCTTTCTTCCTCACGTACATTTTCAGCCAGAATTTACAGGGTTTTAAATACGAGAGGGTGGGAAGGTTAAGTATTTAGTAACCCTATAGAAGTAATGAGATTGTCATCAAAAGTGCTATGAAGGAGTTCTTCAATTGGCGCAGCAAAAACATTACGATCGTGCTCATGATAATGCCCGTTCCCACGTTGAATTAAAGGCACATTAAAACATATTGTTAGTATTCTATGTTTGTAAGTTTACGACGCAACGGCAGCAAATGTTCTGCTGCGCCGATACCTACAGTTTTCTGAGGAATCCGAACCCCTATTGCCAAGAGCACTGAATTTCGGACTACAGTGGGCAGAAAGACGGCAAGCATCCCACTGTGCCATTGAGAGTCAGGTTGATGATACAATAGAGAATGCATTTCATGACGTCATGTAGGCCAGGTGAACAAGCTGATATTACTACGAAAACAGGAACGGCAGAACCTGAGTGTTAAACCATTCCATTTGGAGATTTTAACACTCATGTCTCATCCCATCTGTACAAAAAATGGCAGTTGGAATGGGACAAGCAAGTTTTTGATAAGCTTCACCTCATTAAACCTCTTATTGAGGTGTGGCAGTCTAGCTATAGAAGTGACCGTCGTAAAGAGGTCACTCTGGCTAGACTTCGCATCGGGCATATACGCTTCTTCCATCAACATCTTTTAAAGGGAGAAGGCGCCCCGATGTGTGCCACATGTGGTGAAGCATTAAATGTTTCACATATTTTATATACTTACCCCAATTTTAACCAGTAACGCTCATTAACTTTTAACCAAAACATTTTTACCCTCCGTGACATTTTAGGCGATTGATTTAATCATGAACTAATTTTTAACTTTTTATCTATTATTATTATTATTATTATTGGCTTCCCCCATCTCATCTGATTTGTTTTTATTGTTTCGTTTGTTACATTTAATACATTATATCAAATATATTTTTACCATTTTAGATTTAATTTAGACTTAATTTTTACTATATGTATGATCTCACCTTGGTTGGTGCAGAATGACCATTGCTGTCCTTGCGCCATAAAAATGCAACCAACCACGTAGGGCAAGGGAGGCCTTTGTCCAGAGGAATCCGAACTTCAAGGCCTAGAGAATTAACTTTCGTACTACGGAGGGCAAAAAGATAGTAGACCTTCCACGATACCATTGAAAAGTCGAACCCGGCTTAATGGTACAAAAAGACCAATGCATTCCCACTACGCCACTGTAGAGCAGCCGCCTTACAATTTCCGAACTAGCGATGTGCTATGACCTAATCGTATAATGACCTAATCACGGAAAGAGTCTGCTAGTTTATAATAGATGGGCAAAATAGTTCATTAATTTGTTCAATGTTTAGCATATCTGCAATCCGTACCTCTTAAGGACTACGGAGCTAACGCTCGAACAACAGCGAGCGGTTAGGGGGTAAGCGTTTTTTTTGGGGGGCATTACTGGGAATCGAATCTGGATTAACGATATGCGTCCACTGCGTCACTGTAAGACCACCATTCTATGCAAAATACTGCGCTCGATCGTTGTTCGTACTGTCATATGCGTAGAGTTATGTGGGCCCGTGGGGCTCAAGCCCCCGCAATAATTTGAAATAAATTGCAATTTTACATATACTGTAATGTATAAATGGCCATCATATGTGTTTGCCCCCCCAATAATTTTAGAAACTTTACGGTGATGCATACTGTATTACGTATCCAACACACACTGTATTTGATTTAGTGGAGCACCATACTGAATAAACTCCGCAAGAGTCACCACTGTATACTGTCTTAATTTCCTTTATGCACTATATGTTTTCTTTACGAATCGCTTCTACATGTTCCAATTAACAAAACTTCCAAATCGTACTCGAATGAGTTCATTAGAATTCACTGCCGAGCTGGTCAAGTGTTGTTTGCTTGCATTTTTATGACGTAAGGGCAGAAAAGGTCACTTTGTGCCGCGATCTTCAGTTTTCCGAGGAATCCGAACCTCTGCTGCGAAGGGAACCTAACCCAGACCAAGGTGGGCAGAAAGGTGGCACTCGTCAATGTAGGCCACTGTAGGATAGCGGACCTACATTTTCCCGAAGGGACGCGAAGTTCTGAAGCCCAGAAAACCAACTCCCGGGCTACAGTGAAGAGATAGTCGGCAAGCGATTTTTTTGCTGGTACCAGTGGGAGTCGAACTCGGATGAACGGAACACCATGTGGACGCGCAACCACTGCGTCATACCAGAACCCAGCTTGTCAAGTAGGATCGCTTCAATCATAACCATTCGTTACATAATAGGTACGGCTATATTTAATACTAACAGTATACAAGTCACGCATATGACAAAAATTACTCGGTTTCAAGACCTAGGAAGTAAAGTCAAAGAGACGTTGCATTATTGGCACAGTCGATACTCTAAACCCATCGGTATCAAATCTATTATTAAATACAGTACGTGTATACAGAAATATAACAAAACCTATGACATAGGCTAGATTCAAGCGCATTGAACAACAGAAAACGGCATTTCTTGTTTTCAAACATGTTTGACCGAATAAACGGTACGCATCCAGACTTGACGGTTTTACATCGACCGGTTCAAGCTTCAATGACAGTGCGTGAACGCACATAAAAATAATATAGTAATTGCTTTGAAAAGATAATTAGCAATGGAGGAACCCTGCCGATGAAATTTTTAAATATAAATTTTAAGAAAAATGTATTTTAAAAATCAAAATTATTTTCTTTGTGCTATGCCCACCCCACAGTCGTTAGCCGTTCTAAGCATTACTGGTGCCTGACAGCTGTAAATTATCAGCTGAAGGCGAAATGTTGTCAGCCGTTTTTTCATAGGAGTATTGTACAGGTGATTGTTTGGGAGTCATGCGGCACAAGGACCTACAGTTTTTCGTGGAACCCCAACCTCTTACGACACAAGGACCTACAGTTTTCCGGGGAACCCCAACCTCTTACGACACAAGGACCTACAGTTTTCAGGGGAATCCCAACCTCTTACGACACAAGGACCTACAGTTTTCATTGGAATCCCAACCTCTTACGACACAAGGACCTACAGTTTTCCGGGGAACCCCAACATCTTACGGCCCAAGGACCTACAGTTTTCTGGGGAACCCCAACCTCTTACGGCAAAAGGATCTTTACTTTTCCGGAGAACTCCAACCTCTTACGGCAAAAGGATCTATACTTTTCCGGGGAATCCGAACCTCTTACGCACAAAGACCTGCAGGTTTCCGGGGAAATTGAACCTCTCATGGTCTAGGAAACCAATTCCCGGCCTGCAGTTTGCAAGCGTTTTTTTTTGTTCTGGTACCCTCGGGTGTCCAACCCTAAATAACAGCACCCTAGGTGTACGCGTTACAACTATACCGTCGCAGGGCCTCACTATACAGGCCACTTGACATCACCACACGATACGTTTATATAAGACCAAGCCTACTCGTAACCGAACTCAAATCCACAGCGTCAGAAGGCCGTGGTTATACCCACTGGACCACCGGAACGTAAAAATCCAAGTACACGTGGAGATTATTTTTTGGAACACAATACATCATTAGTGAGTTCATTCTAGTACTGAACGCGATTGCATTGTTACTAGAAGTAAGTGAAAGCATTTTCACATCTGATAACATTCCAATTGCAGGGCCATTTTTTATTGCTCTGCTCGCTTTTTCACTGTGTTCTTCAAAGAAACTTTCTTTCACAACGGTATTTCCTTCCTTTCTAAAGAGTCTTTAAAAATGTCTGAAAATCTTCTCTCCACTTCTTTTTCGAGTACTTTTTTTTAAATTTATCTTTAATGGCTTTGCTCTTTTAGATTAAGAACATTCGCTTTGGCCTTAAACTGGAATGTACGTTTATAATACATTTGTTGAAAAAAAAACAACAAAAAACCACACACACACCTGCCTAACGTATTCCTAATAATGTGTTTCATCACTAATTCTTCGCAACGGCAAGGTTATGTGTAAAGATACAGATTAAAATAAAGATACAGATTAAAATAAAGATACAGATTAAAATAAAGATAAAGATTAAAATGTAAAGATAAAGATTAATGTGTAAAGATAAAGACATTACCATTACGAAAGGATTTTTTTATTACAGAATAATGGAAAAATAATTGTCGCGGGGGCCTACGGTGGTGGTGCATTGGTAATGCGTTCGTCAAGCACGCGGTTATCCCTAGTTTGACTCCCAACTACGCTCGAAAAAGGACGTTTCCTGTCTAATTCATCACTGTAGTCTGAGGATTGGTTCTCTAACCCTTAAAAGCTATACATTAATAGGAAAACTGTAGACGCAGCATTAAGACTCGTTCTTTAAAATAGCTAATTATAATAAATGTGCCCATAATTCTTATTTGTTGAATTTTGTGCAGTTGTTATATTGTATTATAGTATACAATTATAAATGTAGTATTCCACTGGTGGCCTGGATATACATCATAATCAATATTTTCAATGTATGAATTACTCTTTCTTTTTAAAGGCCCTGCAGTTGTAATGCCTTCGTATAGCACGCTGTTATCCCGCGTTCCACTCCCAACGAAGCCCAAAAAATAACGCTCATTAACTACTCACTGCAGTTCGGGAGTTGGTTCCCTAGGTTATAAGAAGTTCGGAAAACTGTGTGTCCTTGTGCCGTAAAACTGAAACAAATAGTTGTCACAAGTTAATACGTCGCAAATCCTCTTTTGGCAACGACACATGGTGCAGTATGAAGTCAATTAACAGTTTAATGTTGTCCTATGGCAGTTTCTTTCAGATCGTTGACTTAGTTGACTCACATCAGCCCGGTAGTAATAACGCATTCATTCAGCGTGCTGTTAATCCGGATTCAATACTCATTGTAGTCCGGGGGTTGCTTGTCTAGACCTTAAGAAGGTCCTCAGAATAATGCAGATTCAGCCTTACGGTAGCGTAGCACTCGTAGAAGAGCATTTTTATTTCCTGCCATTGACCCGGGTCTGATATCCAATAGTATCATAGCACTCGTGCCGTATTTCAACCCGCCATAGTCAGGGGTTCGGTTCCTTTTGCGGCAGAGGCGTATTTACGAGTTTGCCGCTTGTGGGCTGACATACTACTTTACCGTTTAATTTTATCAAACGTAACTGGATGCGTAATAGAGATTTTGACCCATTTGTTAAATTATTATTTTAACGCCTCTGATGATTATTTCAAATTCTCAAATATTTGCGAATATGGGGCTTTTTGAGCCTCTCCCAGGGCAGCTATCTCCCTTTGCCAATGCTTAGTCATGGCTTTGAAAGTAACAATACAAAATTGGTATGTTCGATTAGCCACCAAAATATGTATCCACGCCTTTGTAAACTTCTCGGCGGCAAACTTTTCATCGAAAATGTGCCGCCGGAAGCTTCAGCCTATTTAGCCTATTGCAGGCTTGTAGCCAGGATGAAGGGGCAACTGGGGAAAGACAAAGGACTCAGGGCACCAGAGGATTGTTCTATATATATAGCTCGATGGCGCACAAGCATGGGGCAAATGCGGCCACGCCCCGTCTTGGCTACAGGTCTGGCCTGTGGGTAAATCCGTCACAGAACAAAGGTTTGTATTTCTTGGAAAACTGTAGGTCGAGACGTAGCGTCACCTTTGCTGTCCTGGCTCCGTAAAACGACACACACGCACACAAACACTAAAATTTATTTCTAGATATGATTTTATGTATACTTTTCCGTAATATTGAGGATCGTTTCAAGTATATTTTAACTTTTTATTAACTTCTTAACGCGTAACTGTTATGATGGGGTCATGACCTCACCATATCATGCTTGCTTAACTGTGTAGCAAAAAAGTTAAACTATAATAAGGCTGTCGCATTGAAACGTTTCAATTTAACTTATTTAACATTTTCCTGTGTTTAAAATTGATTTTTTTTTATCGGAGATACTTTTGTATACTTTTTTTGGGCAAGTGAATGATAAGGTTTTCGTTTTTCTTATCTTTTTAATTATTTATTGTTACATTGTACTTTTAGTGAAAACGCAATTATGCATTATTTTTATTCCGTAAAAATTGCTGTAATTTTGCGATTTTCATTATAACATCGTCGTATAAATTGTTGTTAATGTTCATTCGCGCTCCCCACAGTGGTTGACACATCTTTGCATGTTTGTTTTGAGTTTTACCATTCAAGGACAGCAAAGGTGATGCTGCACAGGAACCTATAGTTTTCCGAGGAATCCGAACCTCTAGGAAACTAACCCCCGGGCTGCGGTGAGCAATTAAATGGTAAGCTTTTACTTTGGCACAGTTGGAGGTCGAATACGGGATAATCGCACGTGCAGTAAATTAGGAGAACGCATTATCACTGCACCACCGCAGGGCCATTATTACGTGCAGGGAGTTCAAAAAGCCCAAACAAAAATGAAATATTATAAATTTTAAATCAAGTACAGTCATGCCATTAATTTGGGTTCCACTCATTGCTATATACATATTTGCAACTTCCTTTCAATTGTTATTAGTGATCGCTGTCGGTCACATGTTATGCATTCGTTCATCTCATATCGTCACTCACAGGTGGGAGCTGGCTGTTTCAATAGGACAATGCGCCACCTCACAAGCGGGAGCTGGCTGTTTCAATAGGAAAATGCGCCACAGCACAGGCGGGAACTGCCTTTTCCGATGGGACAATGCGCCACCGTACAGGCGGGAGCTGGCTGTTTCAATAGAACAATGCGCCACCTCACAGGCGGGAGCTGGCTGTTTCAATAGAACAATGCGCCACCTCACAGGCGGGAGCTGGCTGTTTCAATAGGAAAATGCGCCACAGCACAGGCCTATAGTGGCCAGATTTTGACTGGAGAAGCATTACATTAAGTTTGACTTCATAAGTTGGCAGAGGCGGATTAAGCCTATTGGAGGCCCCTGGCCGTAACGACTTCAAGGCCCTTAGGCACAAGCTCCAAAACAAAAAATTATGTAAGAAACTGATGATTTTTTCTGAAATATTTCAGTATTAGATTTCTAGTGGTTTGCTTAAACCGGCAATATGTAACTAATAATAAACTCAACGTTTCAAGAAAAATAAGAAATTATTTAAAAAAAAATTAACAAGGAATTTTGGAAGGAAAATCGACAAGGAAGGTCTTTCGACCGACAGACGCCGATTTTAATGAAAAAAATAAAGTCGAAAGTATACACACTAATAACCTCATCACGTAAAAATTAGCAGCCGAATTCCCATATGAACTCCGAAAAAATTAATAAATAAATATAAAAAAAATCACCAATTGCAACTCTTGGTGAGAATATTTTGGCGAGATTGAAATTTCAAAGGAAAACATTTCAGCAGTAAGTGGACAGATGCAAACGAGTTAGTTGGTTTCATTCAACTTCCTAAATACGCTTTCGGTATTGCATAACTATATTCTAGTTACTTTATATTTTAAAATCCTTCTTAAAATTAGTTACGAGTTGTTCTTTTTTATATTAGACTTCAATCTTATTATATTCATTTTATTTTTGAAAATAATGACAAAAAATATCTGCAGTTTTATTTTTATGGTTTCTTGCAAGTTGCATTTATTTTAATTCAGTAACGTTCTGTTTTTATTTTATTTCTGATATATCAGACAATGTCTCAAAGTACAAAAAACATGTTTTCCACATGTTGTTAACATTGTATGGATGCTTTTCGAGGAGTATTCCTCAAAAAATATGAAATTGTCCCCCTACAATGTAATACATATCCTATATATAATTTTTTGTTTTTATTTATTGTAAATCCAGCGTCGAATAATGGAATTCATTATTTTTAAAATACGAAGCCTAATAAAAATTTTAAGTACGCAAATACATAACCCTATTTTAACAAAAAATACTTATTTTGTAAAGTTATTTCTTTCATATATATTACGATTTTATTTTAGTTATTAACTTATTTCCGTATAATTCTAATTTTTGGTTTTTAATTCAATAAACCTTTCTTCATCGAAAGGGCTGAAAATTATGCTAGCCGATGGCATTCATAATCTAAGCAAATGCAGTGTGTTTTAGCGCACATACAAGGATTATCAAACGCATGTTTATCTGACACCAAATGGCGATAAAAGCTTCTTCCTGATACCTGAATTATATATAAATATATTTTTTTTTTTCGGAGTTCATACGGGAATTCGGCTACACTTCCATGATAGTTTATTAATGTGCGTACTTTTGACTGTAAACAATGTTTTGTGAATGGTACATTGTCTCTCGAAGCTTGCTATATTGACTGTGCTGGCGGCTTGTTGTTCAACTAACCCAGCGATACCAACTTCAAATAGTACAGGTATATGCACCAACATCAAGCCATACCGACGAAGAGGTTGAAGAATTTTATGAAGAAATCAAAGAGTTACACACCAAAGGGAAACAACATATCAAGCTCATCATGGGGGATTTCAATGCAAGAATTGGACAACAGGAACAAGGAGAGACATCGGTTGGTAAATACGGATATGGGGAAAGGAATGAACGTGGCGATCAACTCATCGAATTTGCAGAAGCTGAAAATCTTAGCATCATGAATTCATTTTTTAAGAAGAAACCGCAAAGAAAATGGACATGGAAACACCCAAATGGGGGAACTAGTGAAATTGACTATATCCTGGCAAACAAGAAATCAATTATTGAAGATTGCAGTGTACTGAACAGATTTAATACTGGAAGTGATCATCGAATGGTGAGATGTAAAGTGCACTTAAATACTAAATTAGAACGACAGAAGCTCATTAGGAAACAAGTAAGTAAGAGGGTGGATTTAAAGAAATTAAAAGAAAATACCGAGGCATTCAAGTTGGAATTAAAAAATCGCTTTTCTGCACTGGAAGGACTTATTGATGAAAGTGATATCTCAGAAGCAAATGAAAACATTGTTAAGACAATAGTTGAAACTGCTGGGGAAATTGGTGGTGTAACCTGTAAAAAGCACAATAGCAAATTATCTGAGAAGACGAAACAGCTCATGAAAAGGCGAAGAGATATGAAGGTGGACAATCAAAATACCAGTTCCAGGATTGAGTACATAGAACTTTGTAAAACTCTGCGCAAAAGCATGAAAGAAGACATAAGAAAATTCAACTGTGAGCTAGTAAGGAAAGCCATTGAAAATAACAAGAGCCTTAGGGTTGTTAAAGGAAGTTTATCTGTTGGGAAGAAACACATCATTGCATTAAAAGGAGAGGATGGCACCGTAACAAGAAATAGGGAAGAAATACTTAGAAGAGTTGAAGAATTCTACAAAAATCTATACGAAAGT
Source organism: Dysdera silvatica (assembly GCA_006491805.2). Taxonomy (NCBI): domain Eukaryota; kingdom Metazoa; phylum Arthropoda; class Arachnida; order Araneae; family Dysderidae; genus Dysdera; species Dysdera silvatica. Next base: position 277,579,756 of record QLNU02015360.1, read on the forward strand.
AACAGTGGATTAAACGAAGACATTGAAATAGTCGAAGGAACAGCTCCTAAAATCTTAAAAGAAGAAGTTTCATTTGCAATAAAAAGTATGAAGAAAGGAAGAGCCCCTGGTGATGATGGTATTACATTAGATATCCTAAAAGAAGCTGGAGAATATGTAGAAGACATACTTGCAAAATTCTTTACCAAATGTCTTAACAGCGGTAACATACCAAACCAATGGGATTCTGCAACAGTAATTCTTTTGCATAAAAAAGGTGATAAAGAGGATTTGAAAAATTACCGACCAATTAGCTTGTTACCTGCTATTTATAAAATCTTCACAAAAGTGCTAACACATCGCCTGCAGAAAAAATTAGATGCAGCTCAACCAAGAGAACAAGCTGGATTTCGAAGTGGATTCAGTACAGTGGACCATATTCAAGTATTAAGAGAATTAATTGAAAGAACACATGAATATGAACTTCCATTGTGTGTGGCATTTATTGACTATGAGAAGGCCTTTGACTCTATTAAAACATCAGCAGTCATCAACTCTTTAAGATCAACAGACATTGAGGATGTGTACATTGACATGGTGAAACGTGTGTATAAAAATGCAAGTGCAAAATTTCGGTTACATAAAGATACCAAAACTATCAAAATTGGTAAAGGTGTGAGGCAGGGAGATACCATTTCTCCAAAACTTTTTACTTCAGCTTTACAGATGATTTTTCAGCAGATAAATTGGAATAACAAGGGAATAAAAATAAATGGTGAATATTTAAATCATTTGCGGTTTGCTGATGACATTGTTATTTTTTCAACGAACCCATTAGAACTCCAAGACATGGTACAGGAGCTCTCAACTAGAAGTAAAGAAGTTGGACTCAAGATGAACCTACAAAAAACTAAGATCATGTTCAATAATTTCGTAGAGGAAACAAAAATACAAGTTGACAACATTGAGCTAGAAATTGCTGATTCATATATTTACCTTGGCCAGCTGATTTCAATGGATGGCAACATTATGAAAGAACTCAACAGACGTATTAAACTTGGCTGGAGTGCATTTGGAAGAAACAGTTTTATCCTGAAGGGGAAATTGCCTTTGTGTCTAAAAAGAAAGGTCTTCAACCAGTGTGTATTGCCAGTCCTCTCTTATGGATCAGAGACATGGAGTCTAACAGTTGGAGCAATACGAAAGTTACAGACAACGCAAAGGAGCATGGAGAGGTGCATGCTTGGAATAACTAGGAGAGATCGAAAAAGAAACACTTGGGTGAGAGAGCAAACTAGAGTAGAGGACATCATTGTTAAAGTAAAAGGGCTGAAATGGCGATGGGCTGGGCATATTGCAAGAAGAACTGATCAACGATGGACAACAGAAATTCTGAACTGGATTCCAAGAGACCACCGAAGACCTAGAAAACGTCCTCAAACTAGATGGGTGGATGAAATAAGAAAACAGGTTGGGGTGACGTGGAAGCGAATTGCTCAGGATAGACTTGTGTGGAAAGCATTTGGAGAGACCTTCATCCAGCAGTGGATAGATAATGGTTGAATATGATGATGATATATATATATAAAATGAAATTATTTGTTTAACAAAATTTTACTCGATTTCTTGGTTTTACATATTCATATGTAACTATTATCAAATGTGACTGAATTTTTAAAGCACATCAAGCATCAGTGG
>QLNU02015360.1:277585738-277600741 GCA_006491805.2 Dysdera silvatica
ATGGAGTTTAATAATTGTAGCAATACGGAAGTTACAGACAACGCAAAGGAGCATGGAGAGGTGCATGCTTGGAATAACTAGGAGAGATCGAAAAAGAAACACTTGGGTGAGAGAGCAAACTAGAGTAGAGGACATCATTGTTAAAGTAAAAGGGCTGAAATGGCGATGGGCTGGGCATATTGCAAGAAGAACTGATCAACGATGGACAACAGAAATTCTGAACTGGATTCCAAGAGACCACCGAAGACCTAGAAAACGTCCTCAAACTAGATGGGTGGATGAAATAAGAAAACAGGTTGGGGTGACGTGGAAGCGAATTGCTCAGGATAGACTTGTGTGGAAAGCATTTGGAGAGACCTTCATCCAGCAGTGGATAGATAATGGTTGAATATGATGATGATGATGATATATATATATAGAGAGAGAGAGAGAGAGAGAGAGAGAGAGCGCGAGGCTTTAAGGTAAAGGTAAAAGTATTCACGCATTTACGCAACAAATAAATCTGATGGAAAGAACTAGCTTATATCTACATAAGAAATATTTAATTGAAAAGATTTTCATTCCATTTTATTAATATACACCAATATCATTACTCAGATTTGAAAGCCAATACATGTGATAAACTAGCTATATAAGAATAAGAAAATATGAAGTGTCAGATATATATTATTCTTTTAAAAATTAAGCAAGGGTATCAAATTTGAAGCCGTTTTGTTTTATAAAATACGGTAGAACAGCGGTTCTTTAACTTTCCTAGACCGCGGGTCCCCTTGAGAGATCACTCGTCTTCGCGGAACGAAGAATTAATTCAAAGTTCAAAGCAAGAATTTGCATCATATGTATTTATTTCTAGTGTTTCATCGTTGATTTTCACCTTTTAATGAAGGAATTTTTCGTTCCCTCATAATTTATTCTTAGCATTAAAGAGTAATTGCTCTTGTTTCGGTATTTTTTCGAATCTTTGTGGAACACTGGGAGGATGTCGTAGACCCCCAGGGGTCCACAGATTACATTTGAAGAACCGCTGCAGTAGAATATCCGTTAACTGAAATACTTTTAACCGAAATATGTGAAGTATTAAAAAGAATTTTTTTTACGAAAGAAATTTTTAAGAAATACGCATTTCCCGATAAAAAGCGAAATACTGTACAGTATATTATGCCGTACGATCATATTGTTGCACATGATAATGGAGATGAGTAACACTACCTGTTCTGGCGCCGGCAGTGGCACTTCCTGCCTACTAATTATATATTATACGGCTTATAGAATATAGTATACATTGTATATAATTTTAATAAATACTTAATTATTAGAGTATATGTTGAGTCTTTACTGCATTTTTTCACCATTTAACTTAAGAAATCACGATTTATTTTTTATCTGAAATTTTCGTCATCCGAAACCGCGCGTCCCCACTTTGTTTCGGTTAACAGAGGTTCTACTGTAAGGTAAAAATGAATGACTGCAATACGTGATAAGGATTTACTAACATTTTATTCAGATATCATGTTAGTTAAAGTAGTTCGTTTAAATATGTAAATTAGTTCTATTTGGAAAATGGGTTTTCTTGCATACGAGTTTATTTCTGCTCCATATTGCAATTGCCCAAATTCGAAACTGAAATATTCTTAGATAATAATAATAATAGTAATATTTTAATTTTCTCAGAGTTACAGATGTATATAACTTCGATAGTATAAAATGATATGCTGTTTACAAGAAATTCTTATTTATACTAAAACACAGAAAAGCAACACACCCAGTAACAGACGGATCCTCAGAAAAAAACAAAAGATTGAATCGGTTAACCCGTGAGCAAGCGCGCCGATTAAGAACGCGAGAACGCGCGGGTGCTCAGCACCCCATCTGATTATATAGCATTATTTCATTAAAAAACATCTAATTTTACAGGGAACAATAAGTGGAATTTTGTCACCCTACCCCAAAGATTGTGACTTTGAAGGCAACAGGAAAGAGTTTGGCCAGTTTCAGAAGCAAGGGTGGACGGTTCTTTTTAAAAATTGTAAGTTGTAAGGTGTGAAACACCCCGCGCGCCTGCTCGCGGGTTAAGGCCCTATCGAGCCGCACGCCCTATTCCCTCCATTAATTAGATATCGAAAAAATTTCCATTTAAACATGTTTTGATTATTGATGTTATTAAAAAATATCTGGGATATTTCAGTATTTAACCGTTTGAGTGCGGCGAAGCGCTATCGCGCTTATCTTATGTTGTGCCAAAAATGCTTCTGATGTGAAACCAATTAAATATTTCAATAATTTTTTTTTTCAATTTCGCTTTTTACTACAATGGTTAATTATAACCGTTTCTATTATTTTCCAAAAAAATAACTACGCATTTTATTCCGCACTTTTAGCATATATACAAGAAAATTCTTCAGCACTGAAACGGTTAAGCATGAATGTTTAATACCCTTCCTGTAAAATTCTTTTTTACTTTTGGGTAACATATTGGTTGTTCCTTCCTTGTTTCTAAATAATATATTCTCTAAATAATATATCTCTATATTTTACAGGTATTTACTTAATTTTATCCTTCCATACATTATAAATTATAAGTGGATATAAATTATCAACGAGTAGGATCACGAGAAAATAGCATGTATCTTGCAGAATTCACAAAAGAAGAAATAAAAAAAAGGAACTTCAAAAAATTAAACAAAATAAGGGTGAAAGGCTTGATGGCATTAAACTAAAATTAGTAAAATTTTGTGCCGGAGAATTAGTAAAGCCACTAAATATGATTTTTAATAATATCCTTGAGACGTCATATATACCAATAAAAATGAAAACAAGTAAAGTTATTCCAATATTTAAAAAAGGGGATAGGAAATGTCTATACAACTATAGACCAATCTCAATAATTCCTATATTCTCAAAAATCTTTGAAAAACTATTATACAATAGGCTATTGAAATATTTGGACACATATAATATATTAAATTCAAGACAATATGGGTTCCGAAAAAATTGGACAACAGAGGATGTCCTTATTAAAACAGTTAATAAAATTCAACAAAAAATTGAGAATAAAGAATTTGTTATAGGCATATTCTTTGACTTAAGCAAGGCTTTCGATATTATAAATAGACCAATCATTGTTATTAATTAAAATGCAAATGTATGGAGTTAGAGATAATGTGCTTAAATTGTTTCATAGTTATTTAACAGGTAGAACTAAAATTGTGCAAATAAATCATATACATTCTAATCAAGAGCAAAATACATGTGGAGTCCCCTAAGGTTCCATACTTGGGCCGCCATTGTCTCTCATATACATAAATGATATTACTGACATTGACGATGATGTAAACTTATTTGCTGACGACATAGGTCTGATTTTTGGAGATATGTCACAAGAAAACCTCTTCATCAAGGCAAAATTAAAACTAGAAATTCTAAATCAGTGGTTTAAAAATAATAAACTAATAGTTAATAGAGAAAAAACTAAGCATATACTTTTTCATAATATAAATAAAAAATTAGATAATTTGGAAATATTAAAGTTAGATAATAAGGAAATAAAGAAAACAGATGAAATTAAGTTCCTTGGTATTTATATAAATGAAATTGCAATTTATTTTTGTTTACCATTTAAATTGAAATAAACATATTTTGGAAGTCAGTAAAAAATTAGAAAAAGTGCAGGAGTAATACTAAGATTAAAGAATCTGTTACCCATACACATAAAAATTCATTTATATTATTCATTGATATATAGTTATATTTTATATGGAAATAGTGTCTGGGGAAATATGAAATAAAAAATCGAAAAAGTATGCAAACAATATTAAATAGATTTTGGAACAATGTAACGCAAAAAAAAAACAAAAAACAAGAAATAAAAATTGAAAATAATATAATGAATTTAGATCAAATACATGGATTTAAAATTTTGATAATGATATTTAATCGAATAAAAAAAGGGAAGTATATTGAGGACATAAATATAGAAAATAAACCAAATATGAACAATAGTTGATCAAGGAAAACTTTAAAAATTAAAAAAATAAAAACAAACATGGGTTCCGGTAATATAAATTATTATGGTATTAAGATGTGGAATTCATTACCAAACGAAATAAAAAATATTACGTCAGAAACTGAATTTAGAAACAAATTAAGAAGACTAATTATAAGAAATGAAACTTAAGCCAGTATATGGAGAGAGGGAATTAACCTTAGGTTTTGCTACTCTTCCTCCATGTACAGGATTGACAAAACTGTAGCATGGAAAATAAAGTATTGTATTATATTACTTTTAAAACAGAAAAATCATAATTTTTTTCATCATTAAAACATCATTTAAGTCAAGAATTGAGCTTGAGAACCATTAAAAAAAGTGAAAATAGTCAATTTTAAGCTAAGACAGTTAAGTGGTTCTACCTTTGTTCAGTAGTCCACAGGGTGATTAATAATTAATGGAACAAAGTGGACACTATAACACTATAAGACAAATAAGTCATATTTGTCGAAATTCCCATATCCGTAAACGAGCTAGTTTGGCTGTAGAGCGTAACCACTGTTGGCGTCCGTATCGTTGCTACGCATGCCATTAAGGCAATAAAGAACAAAAAAACAATGCATAAATTAAGCGATTGACCTAACAACACAGCACAGACAAAAAAATCCGAAATTCCCTTTTCTGATCCTGATCTGTGTTACGATGTAGTGAAAATAAGCATAAAACTGCCTTTTTTACAACACTGAAAAAAAACTGTGAACTGCCAAGTATAATGCGATAGGGGAAAGGCATCAAAATGAATAATTTTTGTTTAGTTCCTTTTTTAACCTAAAATTAGCCGTTCGGATACTACAGTAAATTTAGTATTTGGATCCACTGGGTTCAAGATTTTCACAAATGGCTACAATTCGCCGTTTCACGAATTTTCAAAATTATTTAATGTCAACGGACGTCGGGCTCACTCAGGCAACTTTCTAAAACCAGTTAAATTCATCAGAATTGTATGTGTAGAATCCATGGTCGCAAATGAAGGGGATACGCGCTAGGGTAGAAAGATGCAGACAATAATTGTACAAAATAAATGACATGCACAAACATTAATCAGTAAATTGCACTGCAATGAATTACACATTAATTATATTTACAAAAACTGCTCGAAATTTCGACCGTTACTCATGATACACGCATTGCATCGTTGACGTAAAGAGTCGCGTACGTTCTCAAAAGTGTCGGGCATTTCGCGGACAGTTGCGACAGCAACGGACAGTCTGGCAACTAGTTCGCCATTGGAAGCAATGACAGTGTCGCATATGAAGGTCTTTAAATGTCCCCATAAAAGAAGGCAGAATGCATATTAACTGAGAAACACTGAAGTAAGGTATACGACGTTTGCTAGCCGGCAGTTTGATGGTCACTAACGATGAAATTGGTCTTTCCACACTACACATAGGGTCTTGAGTTCAAAACCGGATTTGAGTGGACATTTTTTTTTTAACTTTAAAATCACTAGTTTTGCCATAGCAAATGAAACCATTCGCCATAAAAAGATAGCAGAACGCGTATTAACTAAGAAACGCTAAAATTAGGGAACGAGAAGTTCAATGGCTTGCATTTTGGTAGACATTTTTGTTTGTGTGCAAAGATAACGTGGTCATTCTTCATCGGGACAAAACTTTCCGAGGATCCCGAACCTTCTGCTAGGAACCCCTGACTAAGTTAGGAAGAAAAACGACACGGGTTCTACGGTAGCATCTTTGCTGGAACTCAGGTAAACGGAACGTTAGACGAATACGTCACTGTAAGGAAGTGGACCTACATTCTTCCGAGGAAACCGGACCTCTTCAGGCCTAGTAAACCCACTCCTGGACTACAATGAGTAGCTAGTTGGTAAGCGTCCTTTATTATTATTACTTTTTTTTGCCGTTGACAGACGAATTCGGATTAACGGCACTCTAGGAGAACACCTTATCACCGTACAGACTTTGATGGTCATTAACAGAGTTCGACAAATCCGGGGCACCATCGGCGACTAGATTTGTGCAGTTGATGACAGGATATTTTTTGTACTGGGTTTTTACTATTTAAATGTGCATGGGGGAGGGATTGGGCGGCTGATGGCTGGTGGCGCTGTAATCCCAGATGATAGGCTCAAGCAGCATAACCAGCCACCGAAGTGGCTGTGGGGATGTACTGGGTTCTTAGGCTTTCTTGTCGAGAGCGTGGGCAAGTACCGCTCTTCTTTGGTATGGTTCGCAGCGATTTTTCGAACCCTATGTGTGTGCTGTGCACAAACAAACACCAATTTATATACATCAATCTAATAAAAAAGACAGAAATGTATATAATATATATAAATACGACGAATGTATACAAGTATATAGAACCTTCTTATTCAGGAGGTTTGAATAATTAGTTCTATTTTTAAGAAAATCATAAGGAACTGCTCTACACTTCATTTTAAGTAAACGATCACACCTCTTTTTTTAATAAAACATGCCTGTAATGGTTTAGTTTGAATTTTATTTAGGAAAAGTCGATCTTTTAATTATTGTTTAAAATAAAATGAAGAAAATCTCCCATTAAAAGCTAAAGCGAGTTACATGACAAAATTATTTTCTGGAAACGGTGCTGTTGACTATCTTCTTCCGTCGGTATTCATTTTATGGAAACGGGTTGCGGTGTTTTGAATATGTTTAAAACTTCCGTCAAACACATTTTCAAAAGAAATTCAAAAGCGAGTAACTTTGCATAAGAATGCTCCCACTTTCACTTTTCGGATTTTATCTCAAGAATGTTTTATTGCATTTAAAAAGGTTTTAAATAGAATGAAAAAAATATTTAGCGAGAGAAATGTGAAAATGTCAGGCCATTGATTTGAACAAAAAGTATGGATGGACTCAGTTCTAGTACTGAACAAACAAGATATTTTATATTCGAAACCATTTACTACATTTCAAACTTCTAACATTAGTTGCCATTTTAACATTTTTTACAGTGGATTGTTTGATTTTACACATACAGATTTTATTATTAAAATTTTGATAATATCACTCTTCAGGAGTCCTTTTAAACTACGATGATTTGGAGAAAGATTCCCCAAAATTAATGTATGCATATTTTTTTTATTACCCGGTGGTTATATAAACCGTCTTCGAGCCCATTGTATATGAATTCGACTCTCATGTTAAGTGTTGTTTTGTTGTCAGTATATTGTGGGGTAATCTTAGTTGCCTACCGTCGTGCCCCTCTCACAAAACGCCAGACAAATATCTGGCAGTTTAAACCGTTAGACGCCGAAATAGTTAGATAACTAAAAACAATGGGCGTTAGAAAAAAAATCAATTTATATTTATCTACAAGGAAATTTAGTCGCGTATTACTATGGTCACGGATTTATGCTCACAATGTATTCACTTTACATATACAGTAAAACGTCCCTAAGACGACCACGGTCGGTTACGTGAAAAAGCTTTCGCTCAGAGAGGTGGTCCCTGAATGGAGGTAAATTTAGCATGGGTCTATGGGGAGGAGGAAATCCATTTCCAGACAAAGTGGTCGTTAAGGGAGGTGGTCTCTAAATAGAAGTGGTAGTTAAGGGAGGTGGTCTTTAAACAGAGGTGGTCGTCAAGGGAGGTGGTCTTTAAATAGTTAAGAGAGGTTTTACTGTATATTCATTTTCAAATTTATAAATCTCTTTTTGAGTTAGGCGAAAAGAGAACCAGTAAAAGCTTTAAGGAAAACAGGAAAGAGTTGGAGGGGGGCGGGATTTGAAGGATTTATTTATCTCCTTTCACAAAACATGTTTTCGATTGTTCCCCCGCTGATCGTAGAAATCGACATGTCGCATATCATGGAGAATGAATATGCGAGTAAATTCTAAGATAATATTAGAATGGCGAGAAAAGGTTGATATTGAAGGATCAGAAAGGAATCACTCAATTATTATCAATTTCTGCTTGAGTGCAAGAATCGCTCGAAGGTAATCTGTTTCTCATTCCAATCATTGGACCGTCCTAAGCTTTCTTTATATTTGAAATTGCGAGGCTGAAAGTGAGTGTCTGATCTAATAAATACAAGCAATTTCTTACAAGATATAAGAGAAAAATTATTACGAAGTTAATTCTGCACTTTCCTTAGATTTAATGGATTTTCAAAATCGCTAAAATTCTAAGATACATTTGGAGCGAGATTTGTAACACGACTGCATCTTGTAATGAACGGAGACTAAAGGCGTGATGTACAGTGTGTTACTTCAAGCCGTGTATCTTTCGGTGATGCGTAATATAGATGAAATTTGGATTAAATTATTTCGAACATCCCCCCACCCCCCACCGTTCGGAATATTTTTGAAAATATTAAATTTTCAGTATATTTTTAAACATAAGACAAAGTTAGATTTTAAAATTTATTTCAAAGTTAGTCAAACTTGACATTGTATCAGAAAAAATGAAGCTAGATTTCAAAGGAAATTTTAGTATAATTTTTTCATTATAAAGGAGATCCGCTTTATATCGACCTTCGATATAGTGCTCATTAAGATATAATGACTGACTGAGAAGACCCCAACGATTTTACTATAGCCGTTATGCTATTTACTACAAATTCGATATAAAGAACATTTAATATAACGTCCTTGTAGTGGGGTCTCTTCACGGTACTATAATTCGAGTCACACTATATTATGTGAAAATGCGATATAGATTTAGAATACTATATAGATTATTACGATATAGATTATTCAATGAATGTGAAGAATATTTTTATTTTTCAATATGATTTTCTTTGCATATGAATGATGAATAATAGCTTTCATATAATCTTATATAAACAGCAAATTTCAATACTTATACTTTTCGTAAGACTTGATTTACTAAAATCTGAGTATAAACATGGGTAAAATTCAAAATGTTGATATAATCAAATTGTTAGTGAGTGTTAAAATTGAATGACAAATCACATGACTGAACAAATGTTCGCATCTCTGATAAATCACTTCTGAGAAAAGTTGCTACTTTACTTGTTTTATTTTTCGTGAATACCTCAAATGGATAATTATTAGCGGGTTTCAATAGATATTGAACCCGCTATTGCTTTTGGTTTTTCTGTCTGTCTGTCTGTCCGTCCGCAATACAAAGGGTAAGGTAAATGTTCTCCGTAAATGCAATGATCATGGCTGTTGTTAACGTGGAAAATCTACCGAGTTACTTGAGTTTTAGACTTGCGAATTGGAGAGTTGCGAATTGGAGAGTTGTGAATTGGAGAGTTGCGAATTAGAGTGTTACGATTAGAGAGTTGCGAATTAGGCATTTTGAAATTAATGAGTTACGAACTAGAGAGTTGGAATTACAGTTGAGAACTAGAGAGTTGCCAATTATAGAGTCGGGGATTAGAGAAATTAGGAGTTGGAATATGGAAAGTAAATTAAAACTCGCCAGCTAACGATTTGTCAAATTCTAGCCAACTTTCAATTCTCGCGAGTTAGAATATGAAAATTTTGCGAGTTGAAATTTGGAAGTTTTGCGAATTGGAATTTGGAAGCTTTGCGAGATGGAAATTGGCGAATTGAAATTTCGAAAATAATCTACAATTCGCCAACTTCCTAATGGTCGACTTTCAACTTGCAAAACTTCCAAATTCTAACTCGCAAAAATTAGGCGAGTTGGAATTTGGAAGTTTTGCGAGCTGAAAATTGGGGAATTGGAATTTGGAAAATAAACTAAAACTCGCCAACTTCCGAACGGTCAATTTTCAACTCTCTAACTTTCAACTTTCAATTCTCTAACTTTCAATTTTCAACTCGCAAAAATTAGACGAGTTGGAATTTGGAATTTTTTCGAGTTGAAAATTGGCGAATTGGAACTTGGAAAATAAACTACAACTCGCCAACTTCCGAATGATCGACTTTCAACTAGCTAACTTTCAATTTTCAACTCGCAAAAATTAGGCGAGTTAGAATAAAAGTTTTGCGAGATGAAATTTGTCAAATTGGAATTTGAAAAATACTCTACAACTCGCCAACTTACGAATGGTCGATTTTCAACTTGCAAAATTAGGCGAGTTGTAATTTGGAAGTTTTGCGCGTTGAAAATTGGCGAATTTTAATTTGGAAAATAAACTACAACTCGCCAACTTTTCCAAATGGTCATATTTCAACTCGCAAAAATTAGGCGAGTTGGAATTTGCAAAATAATCTACAATTCGCCAACTTCCGAATGGTAAGCTTTCAACTCAGGAACTTTCAATTTTTCACTCGCCAAAATTTAATAAAAAAAACAAACAAAGAAAAACAATATCTGATTCAATATTAATCGAAACTTGCTAAATTTAAATATCGACCTTAGGCGATTTTCTTTTACTTGCTTGTTTTTTCATTAAGCTTTACGAACATTATTTTAAAGATTTCTCAGTAAGTGTGACTTCTTTTCAAATAAAGGCTTATTGCAAATGAACAGTTCCATAAAAATTTATAGAGTAAAACCCATTTGCGTTTTCGTAAGATGGAATTTATTTCCAGAAGTTCATCTTGTGGATGAACTGATAATTTATTTGACAATTTAAAGAGGAATTTTAGGCAATATATATACTGGGAGTACAAACATTTAGGAGAAGAGAGAGAGAGGTTGCCAACGTTGGACCACATTTTTACTGTTTCCAAACGGACTTTTTACTTAAATTTAACATTGTATAATGAAAGATTTATTATACAATAATTTTTGCCACCCACGTATTAATGTAGCTCAAACTAGAGCTTTATTCGTTTTGGAGAAAAAGAGACGCTTTCCCCATCCTGGATTCGAACCAGGGTCCCTCCGTTTAGCCCGGAGTGTCTTGGACCGCTAGACGAATGAGGACAGGAAACAACGCTCTCTTTCTATACATAAGGATGTAAGATATTATTACCCTTCACAGGGATAACACAATTGCCAAATATGGTCAACACAGAAAAGCCTCCGGGGCGAGATTTTTGTGAGTTTTCGTGGGGGAATTTATTATACAATAATTTTTGCCACCCACGTTTTAATTACAGCTCAAACTAGAGCTTGTGTAATTTTGGAGAAAAAGAGACGCTTTCCCCATCCTGGATTCGAACCAGGGTCCCTCCGTTTACGGTAATTATTCCGCAAACGGAGGGACCCTGGTTCGAATCCAGGATGGGGAAAGCGTCTCTTTTTCTCCAAAATTACATAAGCTCTAGTTTGAGCTGTAATTAACACGTGGGTGGCAAAAATTATTGTATAATAAATTCCCCCACGAAAACTCACAAAAATCTCACCCCAGAGGCTTTTCTGTGTTGACCTTTATTTGACAATTGTGTTATCCCTGTGAAAGGTAATAATATCTTACATAAAATATTTATTTTATTGCTTTCTGAAGAACTATACATATTTGCTGTGAAGGTATATTGTTTTATTATTATAGAAAAAACAAAATAAAATTTTAACAAGTGGTCCATTGATGGCAACTAGTTTCCATGAATGGACCACGTACGAAAGTAATAAAAATTTATCTGATTAACATTTTTTATTGCACTTATAGTTTCTATATCCTTTAGATCTTATACAGAAATACTCTTTCTGTCCATATTTAACCTCAGCACATTCTGCATTCACCCACGTTTTATACACCATACATTGAATCATATCTTGTTACACGTCGTCTTCACATAACTCATAGGACCAGCTCGGTGTGGATTTGTTCAATTTCTTTACTGCTTTAGTGGGGGCAAACTGGAATGTCCTCAGTTTCTGTTTTTGAGCAGATTTTTCAAGCTTCGAATTATAAAGCGAAGCAGTAGCGTAGCCTTTTAGAACTCATGAAGGGGCTCAAACGGCTTTAAAGAAGATTATGTGATGTTGCCTTAGAGAGAAAATAATGTATTTTAATATCCAATAGGGGGCTTGAGAACCCCGATTCCCCCCCCCTTTCCTATACCACCGGCGCAAAGAAGTCAAAATATGTGCATTTTGGCCAGTGGCGGATTAAAGTTTTTGAGGGCCCCCAGTAAAATAGTTCAAAAGGATCGTCTACAAGAGAACACATCTATGGAGGTCCTCAAACTGGCGGAGGCCCCTGAGCTGCTGCCCTTAAAGTCCATGCTTTAATCCGGCATTGATTTTGGCGAACACTTCTTTTCCAAATCATGAATTCAGCTCAGGTAAAGGAGAAATTTTAGACACGGGTATGGAAAGCGTTGAACCAGATTTCGCTTGAATATTTTTGTCTGTAGAGCTCGTAGATTCTTCCAGTGCTGGATTGGTGAACCTATTTTCTTCCTAGCGAATTTGCTTACATTATACAATAATTTTTGCCACCCACGTATATATAGCTCAAACTAGAGCTTTTTTGTTTTTGGGAGAAAAAGAGACGCTTTCCCCATCCTGGATTCGAACCAGGGTCCCTCCGTTTAGCCCGGAGTGTCTTGGACCGCTAGACGAATGAGGACAGGAAACAACGCTCTCTTTCTCCGTATGTAAAGGTGTTAAGGTATTATTACCCTCCGCAGGGATAACACAATTGCCAAATATGGTCAACACAAGAAAGCCTCCGGGGCGAGATTTTTGTGTTGCTTACCTTCTACGAAAAAACTATTTTTACCGTCCATACGCCTCTTTAAAGTTATTTTGGAATTCCATATTCTCGACAGATTTCGTTCAAATCTATGTACCCATTGCGGTAGGCTGACATAGCACGTTCCACGATCTCGGTAGTCTACTGCTCATATTTCACACCTTCTGGCGATTTTCTTTCACAAAACCGTAATTTTTAATAATATAATTAATAACATTTATTCATTTTCGCACTTTCTACAACAATATTGCCGGATAAACTGGTTCATTCATGGAAACGCAAGGTGGTTCAATGATGGCAACCTCGCCATATTGGTTTCTTTAGAATGTACAAATGAAATAACGATTTCGATTAAAACATAAAACATCGGATTTAGTACTTCGAAATGTGCTCTTTACTTTCATTAATGTGCTAAACGTCTGGGCGGCATGCTACGTCTAACATACTCATATAAATTCTAACTAAAAGCTATAAAAATAAGGCAAAAATCTTATCTGAATTCCTAGTTCTCAAGAAAATAACTCCAACATGTTCATGACTTTATATATAACTTATGGGACGGAAAGGAAGAGACTACAACTGCTTCTGCACACGTACAAGCTCTGATAGGTGAAATACGAGTGGTCCATCCATGGAACCGTTCCATGGATGGCAATCTTCCCATATACATATACTTGTATTTCGGCAAAAACAACCACAAAATTTCAGTATGTCTCAAAATAAAATGTGTTAAAGCGAACCTTATCGGGGACTATAAATGAGGTAAGGTATATTCTTAGAATGTATAATACTTCAGTAACTCTAATAATGGGTAAAAAGATAAAGCGGATTTGAGAGATTTTTGATCTTTTCCAGATAATAATTAGTGAGAGGATGGCTGGTTATTCCATTTTAGCGACTGCAGAATTTATCGGATTTTTGTATATAATGGCCGCACGTATGTATTGAGATTTTGCAAAATTCGGCAAAACTTCCACCAACGAAACAAAATGGGGTAAGTGGAGAAAATGATATTCGGGGAGATTTATCGATTAATAGATGGAATTTACCGCATCAGATTAGAGTGAAACTTGAAATAGCTTCTTAACCATTTTTAATTGAATGCTTGGTTACATAGTTTTATTTAATTGGAGAATATGATAAACTAAAAGGGAATTCATTATCCTACAGGTAGAAAAATTACAAAAAATTTTAAAGTTGTGATTAATTAAAAAAAATCACAATTGCAAATTAGCTATAAAATGTTATTGATGAGTTGCAGCATGTCGAATTTAAAAGGGGGGGTTATAATTATAAAATGCTATATCAGTAATTTCTTTCTAGGTAATAGAACAAACACGCTAGCTTGAGTGATGTCTTGAATACTCAGTGAAATCTGATCGTGAGAATCTAAGAATAGGATGCTTGATGTTACAGAATTCAGGATATTATAAATTATTTTGAAGATATTTTTTTAACTGAATAGAAATATGATTTTTAAAGATTTGCAAATAAGATTTACTATTTTAAGAATGACACGATTTGTTGTGATAAGATCTGCCGGAATACTTTTAGATATAGTTAATCTTGTTAAATTCATAAGCTGTGTTTTTACAACATTGCTATTTTAGGCTAATAATCTACTGTATAATTTAACGATGCCGAATACCCATTTCTACAGTTGCATGGCTTTCAGGAAGATGGGTATGAAAACTCGCTTAATAGTCTAGCTCTATGGCTCAACTTTCGGCCTATAAAACAAACACGATAAACTCCAAGGTAAATTTAGTTATTCAGTCAGTAAAAGTGTTTAGTAAAGATAGAAAGTTATCGGATATTTTTTGTGTCAATTACAAATTTCGTTCGGGCTATTTATTTTAACTCGAATTACAAATAATGCTACGCTATTAGAGCATATGTATTCAACACTGGACTGTCCATGTAAATATGCACAATTCTTCTGACAAGGGAACCACTTTTGTGGAAGCTCGCACTTTGAAACAAGACTTATCACAAATGATAGTCCCTAAGCTCCTTATTAAGAATATGAAATCAGTTTTTTGTGAATAGCATATAAATGTTTTTTATTAATATTCAAAGTCCAAAAATCGCACTTTTTAGGTGAAGTTTGATATTTTTTATTCGCACTGTATATGAAGATAATAATTTTTGAACTCAATTTGAATAAAGAGGGTAATTGTATTTAACGGATAAAATTATAAAATTACACGACAGATCATTCAGAGTATTTTAAAAAAATTTATAAAAACTAAGCTTTTTAATACTGATGTTTGACACGTTTAGCTATGGTTTAGAAGAATTGGCGATATCGGTATGAAGTATAAATGTTTCATCAAAAAAAAAAAATTACCAACAAAATAGCTCTGGATTAAATCATAATGAAATTATAAAAATTCAGTTTTTGGTGTATAACCAATTACGTGCTGAACAATATCGCTCTATCCTGCAAT
>QLNU02015360.1:277600841-277611260 GCA_006491805.2 Dysdera silvatica
AAAACTAAGCTTTTTAATACTAATATTTGGCGCGTTTATCTATGGTTTAGAAGAATTGGCGGCATCGGCATGTATAAACGTTTCGCCAAAAAAAAAAAAAATTACAAGAAAATTTGCTCTGGATAAAATCAAAATTGATGTATCACATCAAAATGAAATTATAAAATTTCGTTCTTTGGTATATAACAATTAAGTGCAGAAGAATATCGCCCTATATTGCAATATTCTTAGTGAAACTAATCACACCCCTAGTGAAACTATTCAATTCAAAATTTTTTACGAAATATCATTTCGCTTAATTGATACAATTTGTAGTGAGAATAAATGTAATTTACATCTTTTTTTTAAAATGCAGCTATTGTGAGGAACAGTTATGCTTTGGACACTATCATGAAAAGTATCATTTATTATCATAACTTAAAAAATAGTTTCGATTTCGATATTTTGAGACATTTTTATAATTTTCTCATATTGAAAATTTTTGATTGGTTTACAACATTCAAAGTTTCCGCGTCAAATTTTTACGAAAGCAGGTCGACTCCACGAAAAGTAATAGACCTTCAGTATGATACAATATTTGTCTATTTTTTAAAACAAATTATTTACTTATAAAATTTGTGAAATGCCTGCTGCATTGAAATACTTTTCTTTATTAAAAAATTACGTAAAATATTTTGATGTTACGGCCATAAAATTTAGAAGATTTTTTCCTTTTTATTATGCCATTATATTTCCTAAAAATATTGTGGGTGAAGGTTGCAATATGAGCGTAATTTAATAATAAATACTTCATGCCGATATCGCCAATTCTTCTAAAGCATAGCCAAACGCGCCAAATATTGGTATTAAAAAGCTTAGTTTTTATACAATTTTTTAAAATACTCTGAATGACCTTTCGTGTAATTTTATAATTTTATCCCTTAAATGCAATCACTCTCCGTGTTCAAATCGAATTTTAAAGTTATTATCGTCATATACAGTGCGAATAAAAAATATCAAACTTCACTTAAACGTAGATTTTTGGACTTCGAATATTAATAACAAAATTTTATATGCTGTTCACAAAAAACTGGTTTCATAATAAGGAGCTTAGGGACTATCATTTGTGATATGCCTTGTTTCAAAATGAGAGCTTCTACAAAAGTGGTTCCCTTTTGAGTAAGATCTTTGCCAGTCACTGAAGTTTTAAAAAGACAGTGCGTTCTTACACAAAATGTTAATAGTGCAATCATTGCATTTAACATTACGTTCAGTAAAGATATTTAAATGCTTTATTGTGTTATTGTCACGCATGTTTCTATTTTCTCCAGACTGGGTGTAGTACAATGTAATCTGTCTAAAATAGCAGTCGAGTGATCGGGAAAAGATACCCTATGGATAATTTATCGTTAGAGATAAGGTTGAATATGATATATTTTTTATATTAATATATAATTAATAATCGAACTGAATTGTCTAGAGAAGAGAATACATTATTTAATACACTTTGTGCATGCTATAATCCTGATCGACATTGGAAAAAAAACAAAAACGCCCATATTTAAAAATGTTTAACGCTTAAAAATGCTTGAAAAAAAACAAAAAAAAACCGTCAAAGCCAAAACGTCCCCTTTGTTCGAATGTACGGCATCTGTATTATTAAAAATCGGTCTGTTTGATTGGTCTTCAGCGACAAACATTTAAACAACTAAAGAGTTTTATATAAACTAGTTCTAGGGTAAAGTCTAAGTTTCACAACCCCCACACATACAGAGACGTGATTATGGTGTTGTAAATGAAGTCTTTTAATAAATGAAAATAAAGACTTTAAATGAAGTCATTTAAAGTCTTTATATTGTCATAAAACGGGTGACTGAAAGATAGTATTTTAAAACTTAAGTTTGAAATGCCAATTAAAGCTTTTAACTTGATTGGTTGTAAATAGTTATAATCGATTCGCAGTTTCCGCTTCAAGCAATTCAGATGGTTACTTTTCTCGTATTCTAGAGAAATAAAATTTTTAAGTATTTGAAGAATTTTGAGTTGAAAAGGTTTTGAACATCGTAATATTTTTTCACAATGAAACAGAAATTGAAGGTTTATAGAAGTGCAGAGAAAATTAAATAATTTCAATAATTAACTATAGATTGTTAATCGACAAGTAAAATGAAATGAAATAAAGGACGTTAAAGTTATATATTTGATAAAGACAAAAGAATGAAGAAAACACCCATCAATATTAAATCAAATAAATGAAATCAATGGATGAGATAGTTTTTTGAGCGATATTTAAATTTAAAAAGTATTATTACCAAATAGCCAACCCCATAATAATTAATGCTGATTAGAATAACCAGAGTTGGTGATGCATATTTTATTCTTGGCATTTTGGCATAGCAAATAAATGTAATAAACTAATAATTATTCATAACCTTATTGACCATTATTTGATCAAATACGAGCAAAAGATAATAATTTATAAAGATAAGAAATTTTAATTTAAATATCATATTAACTGTTAAAAAATAAACTCACTTTGAAGGCATTTAACTTTCTAGAAAGTTTCTTAGAAGTTTAGAAAAAAAATCAATGACAGAAATTATGTTTTTAATATCGGCATTTCCCTTTAAGAAATTTGAGTGTAAGTTCAGAGAGTGGATAAGAAGTTTTACCCACACATTACTATTCAACTATTTAGCTCATGAGTAGATGCAATTCTTTTCACAAAATTCTGAATACTTAGACTTCGAATAAAGGGACATGTTCCATATATCAGAAGTTAAGATTTCAGAAGAAATAATTATGTCCTCAGCGGAGTATGCAGAAATGGAAATTGCGAACGTTTTTTTCAATGCCTTTTAAAGCATTTGAAGAATGATAATTTGGTAAAACGATTGCAAAAAGATTAAAGGTAAATTGCCTTATTGCACCATTTAATGCATTTGCTGTTTCTTGCAGCATGGTTACATTGTCAGTAAATGTTTAAAATCCAAACCCCAGTAAAAGTTTATAACAAAACTGTTAAAAAATGTTATGCACAACTTTATTGCTATAGTTATGACACAGTTTACAGTTATTTCATGGGAAATAAATTTTAGAATACGAATTTAATAATGGTTTTAAATTATATGTATTAAGTTATTTACTTTTTACAATATGTTCACTGACTGCGAGTAAAAAAATCGTGAGACATTTTAACATTGCAAGATATCTGAATATTGTTTTTATGAATTAGGTTTTAGTTTTACTAAACTGCAATTAACTTTGGACAGTATATATGCTAACGAAACTAATTACATATTTAACGTTTTTTTTATCTTAATTCGATAGATTACTGCAGAAATAATTATTTGATAATTAACTGAAAGAATACATATTTATGATCTATTTATCGGTGAATTTTAGAACTGCCTAAATTTCTGTTAAATAAATTATTACTCAATTTTGATATGGAAAATAAAAATAAAAAATGATGTCGATAGAGAAGGGAATACAAATGTCTTTTGAAGAGAGTTTGAAATTGATTTCCTTCCCTTTCAATAGTTACAAAAGCAATTTAATATATTATAATGTGAGGCTATCTGTTAAACTGTATAGGGAAGCAAAGGTTTTTGCAAAATATAACTTTAGAAAATCGCCGATGAACGACATATTTCAAACTCCTTCGAAGCATGAAAACATTTACTTAATCTGTTAAAATTATTTGTGTTTTCGGGTGGAAATATTTTTCTTGTGGATAAAATATGGGAAGAACGTTGAAACAACCCGATTATAAAAATCTAAGCCATCCATTTTAAGGAATGGAGGATCAATATATTTGCAGCAACAAAGATTTGTTTTATATTTTGGTCAAGGTTAGTTATTATATTTACGTTACCTTCTGGAAAAAACAGATGCATGTTTAAATAAATTTCCCGATCCGACCGACCGAACAGAGACATTTTATTTGGGTAATTATAAAGCCCTAGGTTGATTATCTGATAACTTTGGCATCCTTGTTTTATTGAAAAACATCACAAAGCGGAATTTTATAAAATTTTTAAAGAAATAATTGTATAAGTTCATCTATCCAAATGAAGTGTTACTTCTGTCTCTATTTACAAAATTATATATTAACTTTTTTTAACCGAACAGTCAACTTACCCCATGCCCTTTATTTTAATAATATAGATTTTTGCAGTTGCACTTTGGTCGATTGTTTAACGTTCCAGAATAACTTTGATGAGAACTGAGATGGGGCAAAAGAATTAACGGGACGTTCGTTATACGCGACTAATCTTTTATTTTCTAGAAATCATACTTGAAACAACGGAGGAGTAGGAGGTTTTTTTCTTATAGTATTGTGCCACCGTAGCGATTCCAAATTTCTCATGATCGTTATGTTTCATTAAATTTATAGAAGATTATTTGTGTAATGTTATTTCTCTTCTCCATGGTGGGAAATTTACACAATAAACAGTTTGCGGGGAAATAGAAGTGTATTTTGCCTATCCTTATTTTTGAGGACTAAATACGTCTAGATTTAAGCTTTACATTTATTCGTGTGAGCAAGCGAATTTGTGATTACAATATATTTATTAATTACACAAAGGTCAGTTGAAACATTGCTTTTATATGAGGGCTGTCGTGATTAAAATTCTTTAATCCGACATAGAGGAAAACTTAGAGACCAAACGGAGGGCATAGCCTCTTACAAGGTCATTTGGAGGACGGCCGCGTCCGACCGACCAAGGAAATAGAGGAAAAGTCCTGTTTGTAGGGGAAAAACAGGAAGGTAACCGGAGGGGAAGAAATAGGAGCAGAACGTCGCGGACGGGCACGTTTTAAGGAAAGTTTTTCTCCTTCACGAGGCTCACCGCGAAGAGCGGATTGTAAAAAGGCAAAAAATCCCGTAGGCGAGTGCAATCTGAGGATAGTACGCCATCACCCGAATGGCCCTACAGAATTAGCATACTGATACTTTGCAGCATCACCCCTGGAGAAGCGTAATCGATCTTCTACGGCCATTTTCAAAGGAGGACACCTCACCATCCACCATCTTCACCAATCCTGGAAACTTTAGAATGTCTTACACATCAGGTCGGCTACTCAAACCTCGGAGAGAGGACGCCCCAGTTACGGAACGACGTCGAGAAGGTCACCCATCGACGCAGCACTTGTTCGTACTCTTTCGCTCTTTACCCTGGTCCGCTACCCCCTAGAAGGGGGTATAAACGAATAGCAACCCCCCCCTTGATTGCTCTGCGCAGAATTACAGTCTGTTTCCTTCGAGGACTTAGGGCCAATCGGACGGAGTAAAAGGAATAAACTCGTTCTCGGGTTTAGAATTCTTGCATTCTCTTATATTCTAGTTTATTATATTTCTTGTATTCTCTTGTTTCTGGTATTCTCTCATTTTGCAAGCCGGAATCGTATCTCGTCTCATTTCCGTAACAAAAATTATCAGGCAGAGTCAGTGACATAAGCTCTGCTTATGATAGGACTAAACGGAGTAATAACTAACAGCACAGAAGAAAAAGGATATTGCTAACACAGAATAGGATATTTTGGACCAATATTGTTAATACTGTAAAACCCCTCATTAGCGGTCACTCGCCGGTCAAAAAATTTTTTTAAGTAGCTGAAATATTACATTTTAGATGTTTAAATACTTCATTTTGAAACTTGTATATTTCTGAGTACATAAGGAAAGTTTAAGATTAAGATAACGAACATAAGCATTTGTTGAATACAACAACTAAGCACAACAAAACGTTAAATATTAAAATTTATTTGTCTTGGAAAAAAATTTATCAATAGCTGTTTGGTGGGTTTTACTCACCAGTCTTCCTTCAAAATGTATTTTTAATTGCGAGATTAAATCCACCATTTTTCCGCCGTTATGTTACAGGATCTGTGTGGTAGTCGAGTAAACAATAATAATAAATTTAAACTTCTGTAGTTTTGTGTTGATAATTGTTTATTAGTTTCGAGCAGTGTATCCTTACATGATTTGTTTATTATCAAAGTCTTTTTTAAGCATTACTCATTTGAATCAGTGAATCTGAGTCAATTTCCACTCTTTGTTAAAAGGAGGGGGAAATTTTCCCTAGCTCTTATCCTGTTTATCCTTAGTTTCCCGTTGGGAGAAAACGCCATGAAGGTTGAAGTTCAAATGTATCTTGTCCATACATAGGTTCTAGTCTAATGGAATGAATCATGAAAACTGTATCCGTATCCCTATCTGAGGGTGACCGCTAAGCAAGGGTTTGAAATACATTATTGTAAATCAGTTTCTGCCGGGAAATTTTTATCTGACCGTAAAAGCGGGGTAACCGTACCTGAGGGGTGTCTGTTAAGAGGGGTTTCACTGTACTATCGTTTGAAACCAATAAATATATTTTCACTGATATTTTAAGTTCATTTTTCCTTATCATGTTTTTAACAAGCGAAATATCGCTAGTAGTTCTTGAAGACTAGAAAATGTTACTATCTGTTTCAATCATCACTGAAATGATCTATTTTTTAGATGGAGAACTGATTATTGGTTTATAGAAATCGTTTCCTATTGTTACTTTGAAAGTACAATAGAACCTATAAATAAACGAATGAGCGGTGCACTGCGCAGCGAAATGTTAAAACGTACATAACAAACGCGATTATGTAAGATGACATGTTGTTTTTACAATTGTTTCGGCAGGGAAACGTCCTGCCCTCGTCAAAAAATCTTCCCAGAATGATGCATTGCCACTGAATCAGAACCGATTAGCGTCTTGAATATTCAGATTCAAGCTTAAAGAACACAAAACGTACGTCCAATAGCAAGAATTTTAAAAAATCGACTATTGTGAAACATCCATGGAAACATGATCATCAGTACCATTTTTCTGACGATAAAGTAATTGAAACGGTTAAATTTTCTACCGAGCTTAATTTTTTTGAGGTCTATCACATATACTGCCACGCCAGTGAATTGTTAATGATCCATGTGAGAAAGCTATTTATCCGAATGCTACAGACATCCATTCTCCAACCCTAAGTAAATTCATTTTGCTTCTATTTCTCTACAATAGATGGCGACACATGATTGTTACATTTCGAGGCGCTAATCGCTTCTAATTTATTGGCAACGTATGTCTATAAGGATTTTCTGACGAAGACAGTACATTTTTCTGCCGAAACAATTGTAAAAACGGCATGCCAGATTACGTAATTGTATTTGTGTTAATTTACATTTTAACGTAATAGAATCATCAATATTTTTGTGCTATGAACATTAGATTATATAGCCAATTCTGAGGAACTTATCGTTTTCAGGGCTTAAATCAAGAATACTAACATTATATATAGTATGGAAAAAAGCCGCTACAAGAATAAACGTTAAAACGTTTACAAAGGAAGATAGGTAGTTAATCTGATGACGCAGCATTACGCAGAATAAATAAAAATAGAAAAAACAAGGCTTTTCAGCGTAATTGAAATTTTGTTAGACAAATTTCAATGCGTTTCGGACGGACTTAATAATAATAATGTTTATTTGTCACAAGGGATACATATTGCATACAGTCTTGAATTTCAATTTAAGTATAATAAATTTCACACAGTTTAGAACAGACAATACAATTTGCATTTCCCCGTGATGGGTCCCCAGTTTAAATTATAAAATTTAACCGGTTGAGGACCCTATTAATCCGCTGGCGCACAAACTCCGTTTAATAAGTATACAATTAATTTCTTTTTAAACAATTTTATATTATTAATATTTTTAAGATTATTTGGTAATTCATTCCAAAGCTTTATTCCCATATATTCAATTCCTTTCTGTACATTTCCGTTCTAATCTCTCGTAGCTTAATTTGGTTGCTTCTTCTTAAATTTCTATTGTTTTCGTGATATTGGATATCAATATTATCCAAAATGTTTTCCTTCTATTATCCTTTCATACATTAGTTCTAGCGTACAATATTCATTGATTTTATCAATTGGTAATATACCATATTTTACAAATAATGTAATGTAACTTAAGCTGGTGTTTCGTTCGATGGTTTTTAAAAATTTATTCTGTACGGATTTAATTACCTTCATGTTGTTCTTATTCAAATTTTCCTATATACAATTGCAATAAATCAGGTGACTATATAGAAAAAGATAGTACAGACTCAGTAACACATTCTTATTAACTTCACGTGACAATTTCTTTATAATTCCTGTTCCCGAACTGATTTTTTTTTTTTTTTTCAATTTGTTTATTCCAATATAAATCGTTCGTTAATGTTACTCCTAAGGAATCAATTTCTTTGACAATTTCAACTTCTTTTCCATTAATATAAATTCTATCTATATCCCTCAATTTACCAATTTTTTTTTCTTCGTTTTAAAAATTAATTTTTCGTTTTAGTTTCATTTACTTACGAGGACGGCCAAAGTCCGTCCGAAACGCTTGAAATTTGCCTAACAAAATTTCACTATTAATTAAAACGTTGTTTTACTTGTTATTTAAATAGATAGCGTTTGCGTACAGTTACTGGAATGAAACTAAAGATACAATATTAATAAATTTAATATTATTTTTATTAAATCGATTTGAGAAAATTAAAATAATTATCGTTCGGATTAGAATTTTCACAAATGTAATTATCGAGGATATGCAAACTAAAAATGCAAGGGACATTAAAAATACATAAATTAAAAGAATAATTGAAGCGAACGAAATAATAAAGTCCTTATTTAGTACAAAAATAATTAGCAAGTAAAAGCAAAAAACGGCAGTTTTAAGTAGAGACTAAAAGCTAATTGATGACGGAAAACCTCAAATACAATGAATATGTAAAACAAGAAAATTGCATGGACTAAGGCAGAAGAAAAAGAGCGGAAAAAAAAAATGCATTTGAAAAAGAATTGAAAAGACTTTCAATGAAAAATCAGAATTGCTAGGTAAAACCAAGGTGGGAGAGATATGCCTTTCTCTCATGTATAATTCATGGATTTGTTGAAAAGAATTGCAGAAAAGGAATAAAACATAGCTAAACATATACATGTTCAGAATATAAAAACAATAACGCGTTTTTGTATTAGTATTAATTTAAAAAAGCGATTTTTTATTCCATGGGAAACCCCCCTTCCCTGTCAGTGACAAAAAATCATTAGCACTAACTGAGAATTCTTTTGACGCTGATTAGAGATCTGTAAAAGTTTTTCTGGCATAATGTCGGGAATTGACTTTTTTTGGGACTTCAAATTTCAATGGAAGAAACATGTTTCTACGAATTATGCAAAGGCAACTAGGGGTGATCTCAATTCTCTTTTTTAGAAACGAAATTAGAAGCACATATATTTATGTTCGCAAACTGTCGGGAATGTGACGAAATTCAACTCTAACAAAATACATTGACTTACATTTCGAAGTTGAATTTGAACATGTTTCCGACCATTAGTTTAGATGCAGCATAGCTTCTAGTTCCTTGTACAAAAATAGAACTGAAATCACCTGTGGTCCCTTACGTAGAAATCTCAGAAAACCCATTTCTTCCACGGACTCAAATGTAATAGGAAGTCCTGAAAAGTCCCATTCCGACATTGAACCGAAAAAAGCTTTACAGATTCGTAATTAGCTTCAAAAACATTCTAAATTAATTCTAAAAACTCACGATCATGCTCAGGGGGAATTTTTACTGGGAAATATAAATTACTCTTTCTAACACATAATTAAACTTCCTAATATCTATTGAATCAGAAATAAGTTCTCCGTAGATAGATTAGAAAAATTTAGTTTTTGAAATATCTCTGTTGTAAAGAATGTAAACAGGATGGACTTAACGAAAGCATTGTTTTTAAATCGTCCAATAGAGAATTTTCACTGTAGAAACTTTTGAAATGAAAGTAACATCTAATGCAGCAATTCACGTCAAGCTCGAATTGTTAAATTGCAAATTAAATTGTCGGACTGTAAAGGAAACTGATTGAAAAGTACCAGATCATTTGCATTTCAATGCAATTGAGCATTGTTGCTGTCAAACACGTCTAACCAAACGAATGGATTATCGATACCTTTTCTAAATTTTAAAGCAGTTCGTAGATTTTATTTTGCTATTTTGAATTACGGGTTTTCTCTTAGAATTTACAGTTATGTTTTCATGTTTCCTTTCTTATATTAAATCATTAGTCGGGTCGTAAGGATTTTGGTTCTATGGAGATAAGAAAAACAAAGGGATAAAAGATAAGTTTCTAATTTAAAATACACAGTCAACTCGAAGACCAATTTTTCATATTCTTTTATCAGCGTAAGCGTTAAATAATATACAGTCGAACCTCGTTAAGATGAACACCAGCAGGAACAGAAAATCTGTTCGTATTAACAGTAATTCGTCTTATCCGGAAAGGATAATATGTTATACAATCTGACGGGACTTCAGAAAACGGTTCGTATTAAAAGTAATTCGTCTTAAGCGTGTTCGTCTTAAC
>QLNU02015360.1:277611360-277626774 GCA_006491805.2 Dysdera silvatica
TTTTTCGCTCAAACACTCTATATTTGATTCAGTAGGTAGCTTTCTGTACACGTGAGTCATTCACATAAGTCATTAAAGAAGCCATTCACATATAACGTAAACTGCCCTTTCTGTTTTTTTAATGGTAAAATATGTTTGATTTGTATTTTAAATGAACAAAATGGGTGATCTATTTTGTTACTAAAGGTGCGCCTATATCACACAGTTGGCTATTTTCATTAATTCAAATGCATCTGTTAACCGGTGGTTATATCTGTTCTTATTGCCACATGTAAAGCAATTTCGTCTTCTAATGATACAATCACCCCTAGGGGTAGTAATAATAATAATAAATTTTTATTCAACCCGATATACAATATTTCGTGATACATAGCTTGAGCAGTATAAAAATTATAGAAATGTAAGAGAAGAGCAATTGAGAAATGAAGTTTTATATTTAGATAATTTTATATGTCATTTAATATCGCTATTTTCAAGTTTTATTGAATTTATCAAACTTTTTAAATTAAAAAATATGTATGAAATTTAAAAATAAGGTGGAAAAAAATTATAGTAACAGAAAAACTAGCACTTAATTGAACTGAAACGGAAGCGCAGCAAAGGCAAGTAGCTAGAGATCGTGGAGTAAATGAACTAACAGTATAAGAATAGACAAATAAAGGAAGAAGTCTTACAATGTAGCCAAGGACGAGGAAATATTTAAAAGATTGTGACAAAAACACATGCAGCCACCTTAGGATGAATAATTGGGTAAGGCTCTCTTTCAGTGGTTTGTGCAAGAACGATCTAATGTCTATCTGCATATACACAACACTTGCAAATATAAGCTTAGAAATTCCACAACTTTCACAGAAATGTGTCCACGGCTTTCATCCGAAGTAATGGATGACTGAATCGTTTCCAGAAACATTTAAAATAAATGAATGGCTATTTTTGGTAAGATACTTCCAGCAGATTATGAAGTCGCAAGCTCGTACCCAGTTTAGCTCCAAAAGGTTCTCGAAGACGGTAGCTATACCGCAGAAGAGATACATAAATGTGGTAAAATTGGAATTTGCTGCAAAATGTTACTAAATTTAACGCTTGTTTGTAACAAATCGCAACGTGTCAAAGGCCTCAAGCAAATTAATGATATGGTGACTAATATACTGCCTAAATTAAATAGGAATTCTCTCTATCTTTCTCTTTCATGGTATATTGTTTCATTTTCTAGGGCAAAATTAAATTTTTAATAAAAAAACTAACGGAACGCATATCATTCTCGGAATCGAACTCAGGAATATATGTTGCGACAAAACTCGACTTTCGAAGATAATAATTAATTTCTCAGCTGTTTTTCACAGGGTTGAACTGAGAAATTTTTGTACCTGAAGCAACGATGTAAAATGGCGCCCCACCTAATAAAATATTAGTTTATAACATTTGTTATTTAAAAAAAATATTAACTTTATTTTTTTTAATTCCTACATATAAACTTCCGCCTCGAGCTACAATGCACCTCATGCTACCACATTTAGCATCCCTTCAACTTTTAACCCGAGACAAGGGCCTCGTTTGCCACACCTTCAGTACGGCCCTGACATCTTATACCCTTTAGAGCAGGAATTGTAAATTGTGAAATTTTAAACATCCGTCATTTTGAATTTTGCATTTTGCATAATTTTTTTTGCAATTTTGCATAATTTTGAATTTTGCATTTTCTTCGTTTTCCTCTAGTCAAGAGAGTGTGAGAATGAGGTGGAACACCCCTCCATGGAGGCTCATACAAGTGGAACGGTTTAGGACAGGGGTCGGAAACTCATGGCACGCGCGTCATACCTGGCACACGACTACTTTTGGATGACACGCGGAGTGATTTTGAAGAAAAAAAAAATTCTGAATATACTTGCTGAAATTCAAAAGAAGTATTTTATTTATTTTAAAGTAACGCCTATTGTAAAGAATCCCTTCCCTGAGTAAGATCTTTTATTCTCTAAATTAATTAATTATTAATTTGTATCCTTCTGAATTAGTAGTTATTAATTTTTATTCTCGTAGTTAACTAATTTATTAATTTCCATTAATAATTAGATAGTAAACTAAACATTCACAATTTAGGGAAGTGTAGGCCGGCACGAGGAAGGAGATTGCAGTATTACTTTGGCACAACAGCTTAAGAAGGTTGCCGATCCCTGGGCTAGAGCTTCTCTTTACCTAAATCCGGCACTGTTTCATACAATATTTAGACCAAAAATAAAATATTTTCCCATTACTGATTATTTTTGTGTATTTCTGGGGAAAACATGATAGCGTCTTCTTAAAAATATAAATATTTTTATATTAATTAATTTTAAAATATATTACTCCATGTTCAAAGCTGCCTTAAAATTCATCTTCCATCACACTCATACATACAAAATCTCGTTCAGCATTACTGTAATTTGTTAAATTCTAAAAATAAAGGTGATTGTAAATAAATGGTTATGAATACGGCAGGGAGATTTTTAAAAATTTTCGAAACGCGAGTACGGAAAGCAATCATTTTAAAGAAAAGAAATGTGTGGAAATTTATTTTGACAAATTGCATACTGTAAATATTATAAAAAGTAAAAACGGAATTTTGTCCAGAATTGAATATTTACTTACATTTTATCATTGTGTGCAAAATTTCCACTTCTTTTTAATCATAACTTATAACCACCTTTATTCGGTTTTATTAGTTAAAACTATTAGTTTAATTTAGATAAGCAGATATATTTTTTAATTAAATTTCGATAAAATGTAGAGTCACGATTTAAGCAATATTGGAAAAGAGCTCGCTCTGAATTATTTTTAAAGCATGTTGAGCGACCTCATGTTTGAAAATTAATACTGAGTGCTAGCGTTAAAATATTTGAAATGCTTTAAGATAGCGTTAATTGAGGCATCGATTGACTTAGATGTGGAACGGACTAAAGAAAAATGGAAAACATATAATATTTGAAGTGAAATTATCGATAATAAATTCTCGCTACTAGGTTGAAGATTAGTAGAAAATGCATTAAAATTTAATTACTACAGAGAGTTTACAAAAAAGCTATTGAATTTACGCTTGAATGTATAACCTCTTCTATTTGTTAAACGGATGATAAAGTTGTCTTTTTTCCGAAACCTATTATTTATGTTGTAACTTTATGTAAATACGTGTTTTGAAATAACAATTTTTTACATTCATTACGCTGAGCATTTTCCCTAATTTTGTAGAGTTTCATATATATCATCATCATCGTACACCAAAAAGTTACTATCATCTTGATCATTGTGTTCACGCATGTCCGATTTAAAGAAAAGTAGCTTTAAAAATAGAAGGAATGTCTATAGTCATATCTTAAAAAATTAATGTTTCACTAGGAGCAGGTTTGTAGCCAAGCTGGGGCTAGCAGGGGCCTGGCCGCAGTTGCCCCATCGAGCTATTTGTTTATATATAGAACAATCACCGTGTGCCTTTTGCCCCATATGTCCCTTGCCTTGTCCCAGTTGCCCCTTCATCATGGCTAAAGGACTGACTAGGAGATTCCATAACAATAATAATTTTGACACTGGAGTAAGGTTAAGTGAAGGTAGAAAGTTACTGCCTTTACTTGACTATGGGAGTAGTTGGCTCGTGAAACGTCATGTTTATAAACCTTACACCAGTGTCGAAATAACTGTTATTGTAGTCATATCTTACTAAATTAAGCAACACATAAAAATGAAATCTCGAAAGAGAATACCTTTTTTAAATGGTATTTGACATATACTGCAAGAATTCTTCAATATTATCAAGATTAAATTTTAAATGTAGAATTTAAAACGAACATGAGTCATTAGAAATCTAATTAAGAAAGGATCTATCTGAGAGACGATTGAAAACTTTTTTCAGAAAGAGGTAATTTTTTTTTAATATTTTGCTGAATTTATACTCTTGAGATAGCTCTGAACTGAAACAGTCCTGTGGCGAGTACTATGATATGAAGGAAATTTCCTTGGTTCTATATGATCTCATTGCAAATATTTTCGTGGGCAAATTTTACTTAGGATTGTTTTAACTTAAGTGTTGCACTTCATAGTAATCATGCTGCTGGATGGATCTGGACTTTCCCAGAAAAACATTCGAAAGCTCCGTGCCCTGCCACAAAGTTTGGCTTGTTTAGAAATGGATAAATCATTGCCAAGCATGTCGTCTGCCATCTGAATAATAAATAGCATTGATCTGAATAGAATTTTGCATTTGTTTGAGGGATGAAATACAATTCAGCATTCTCCAGTCGACGCTAATGTCGTTCTTGGTGGGCAGATTCCTAGATATATCATTCTCTTCATTTGGCCCAGAATAATCCAGAGAAGCTTCTGCGCTTTGGTGAAGTCGATGCCAAACCGAATGTAATCAGTTATTTCGGTGAAGGTGGCTTAATATCCTTATTAGATAGATCATTATAATATTCTGACCCGCGAGCGCAATTTTTGAAATAATGTTTTAATTTTATTTGGTACTAGATTATTAAATAAAACATAAAATATTACCAATATTTAGTAACAAAAGGTTACAAAATTTTTAAAAATTGCGATATTTACTTTCTCCTGTATTCTGGCAACATTTGTGATTGTATAACAATATTTAAACATACGTTGGAAAATAAAAATTTTTGTTTAAGAAATTTTCAAATATTTACATTATCCTAATTTAGATAGGCTATGCAAGTGTAGTTTGTATCTGTTTAGTTCATTTATTTTATCATTAAATTTACTAATTTCAGGTTTAGTAATTTGCATTTAAAGAGGATAATCGTTTTTTTGGTGTGAAATAATTTATAAGGTTATATGAAATAGAGTGATTTCAGCATATACATTTTTTAACAGAGCGGAAAGCAAGACTTAGAAAAGTAAAGTGCCTTCAAGAGTTATTTCGATTAAAGATTATATCTAAGTCGATAACTTTCAAAATTTTTTATTTATCAAAAATGCTTATATGTGAAGCAAAATTATTTTAAGGCCAACCAATTACTAAATATGAATATGATCCAAATTTGTAATATGCAAATACACATAAAAGGGTTCTAAAGTTCTATAATTCAACGAAATATGGAATTGGTGTTCTGGATCAGATGGCAAGAAAATAGTTAAGTCGATAATCAATTATGAAATTGATCATTCGTATGAATTTCCAAAAAAAGTAACATAAGAAATGCATTTATTGTATTTTCCATAAATTTCTATTATTTTACAAAAAGTTGTGAGGCAAATTATTTAATGTTACGTACATCTGAAACGTGTTAAACAACCTGTAACGTTGTTTTGAAAGTTTTACTTTTTTTTACTAACTTCAATTATACTCTGTTTGTGTTTGTTAAGTTCATTTTAAATGTGATATTGTAATTTTGGAAAATGAAAAAATATGGACAACATGGCAGCCGCCTACTTAAAAAAATAAATATCTTAGTATTCATTAATTATAAAATAAATTACTCCATCTTAAAAGCTGTCTTAAAATTCATGTTCTATGACACGTATACATACAAACTCTACCTTAGCATTGCTATAATTTGCAAAATTTTAAAAATGGAGGTGACTTTAAAGAAACAGTTATCAATATTGCTGGAATAAATTTAAAAAATTTCAGAAAATGTGTACAGAAATTAATAATTTTTTGAAAAAAAAACCAAAAACGATGTGTGAAAATAAACCCAGTCAAAAGATAATTTCAATACCTATTTCAATACCTGGTGGGGAAAATTCAGTTCAGAAATTTTGCTCCGGGTGGAGTAATTTCAAGGTTGGTCAGTGTATTTTATGAAATCTACGAATTTTAATCACTTGTTTAATGTTTGGGAATCAATTCAGTTTAGAAATGACTTTAAACCTTCAATCTTTTTAAAAAAACACTTTCAAGGC
The DNA here is from genome assembly GCA_006491805.2 of Dysdera silvatica. Lineage (NCBI taxonomy): Eukaryota > Metazoa > Arthropoda > Arachnida > Araneae > Dysderidae > Dysdera > Dysdera silvatica. Next base: position 277,617,250 of record QLNU02015360.1, read on the forward strand.
TTTGTACTCAAAACCACCAAAGAAAATTATAAAATTGCATTACTATACGTTTTACAATAAGTTAAAATATTTATTGTATATAATTAAATAGTTCAAAAGACATTTACCCTTTAAATACGCACTTTTTACGCATTTACCTACACCCACTTATCTTTTTAACACGCATAAAATCTAGAGGCTGCATGGAACATATAAAATGCAAAATAATGTCATGTTCTCATGATCATTTTACAACGATGTATGGATTGGTATATCACGCATTATCAGGGTAGAAATATTTACGACTATGAATATTATGTGGCTTTGAAAGTATGTATCTAATTACAGAAATCAAGCTTAAGTTATAGCTGAAGCAGTCAACTATTTTTGGATTAATATTAAAAGTCACTGGACAATCAAAATACCAGTTGCAAGATCGAGTATGTAGAACTTTGCAAAACTTTGCGCAAAAACATGAAAGAAGATATAAGAAAATTCAATTGTGAGTTAGTAAGGAAGGCCATTGAAAGCAACAAGAGCCTTAGGGTTGTTAAAGGGAGTTTGTCTATTGGGAAGAAACACATCATTGCATTAAAAGGAGAGGATGGCACTGTAACAAGAAATAGGGAAGAAATACTTAGAAGAGTTGAAGAATTCTACAAAAAACTATATGAAAGTAACAGTGGATTAAACGAAGACTCTGAGATAGTCGAAGGAACAGCTCCTAAAATCTTAAAAGAAGAAGTTTCATTTGCAATAAAAAGTATGAAGAAAGGAAGATCCCCTGGCGATGATGGCATTACATTAGATATCTTAAAAGAAGCTGGAGAACATGTAGAAGACATACTCGCAAAATTCTTTACCAAATGCCTCAACAGTGGTAACATACCAAACCAATGGGATTCTGCAACAGTAATTCTTTTGCATAAAAAAGGTGATAAAGAGGATTTAAAAAATTACCGACCAATTAGCTTGTTACCTGCTATTTATAAAATCTTCACAAAAGTGCTAACACATCGCCTGCAGAAAAAATTAGATGCAGCTCAACCAAGAGAACAAGCTGGATTTCGAAGTGGATTCAGTACAGTGGACCATATTCAAGTATTAAGAGAATTAATTGAAAGAACACATGAATATGAACTTCCATTGTGTGTGGCATTTATTGACTATGAGAAGGCCTTTGACTCTATTAAAACATCAGCAGTCATCAACTCTTTAAGATCAGCAGACATCGAGGATGTGTACATTGACATGGTGAAATGTGTGTATAAAAATGCAAGTGCAAAATTTCGGTTACATAAAGATACCGAAGCTATCAAAATTGGTAAAGGTGTGAGGCAGGGAGATACCATTTCTCCAAAACTTTTTACTTCAGCTTTACAGATGATTTTTCAGCAGATAAATTGGAATGACAAGGGAATAAAAATAAATGGTGAATATTTAAATCATTTGCGGTTTGCTGATGACATTGTTATTTTTTCAACGAACCCATCAGAACTCCAAGACATGGTACAGGAGCTCTCAACTAGAAGTAAAGAAGTTGGACTCAAGATGAACCTACAAAAAACTAAGATCATGTTCAATAATTTCGTAGAGGAAACAAAAATACAAGTTGACAACATTGAGCTAGAAATTGCTGATTCATATATTTACCTTGGCCAGCTGATTTCAATGGATGGCAACATTATGAAAGAACTCAACAGACGTATTAAACTTGGCTGGAGTGCATTTGGAAGAAACAGTTTTATCCTGAAGGGGAAATTGCCTTTGTGTCTAAAAAGAAAGGTCTTCAACCAGTGTGTATTGCCAGTCCTCTCTTATGGATCAGAGACATGGAGTCTAACAGTTGGAGCAATACGAAAGTTACAGACAACGCAAAGGAGCATGGAGAGGTGCATGCTTGGAATAACTAGGAGAGATCGAAAAAGAAACACTTGGGTGAGAGAGCAAACTAGAGTAGAGGACATCATTGTTAAAGTAAAAGGGCTGAAATGGCGATGGGCTGGGCATATTGCAAGAAGAACTGATCAACGATGGACAACAGAAATTCTGAACTGGATTCCAAGAGACCACCGAAGACCTAGAAAACGTCCTCAAACTAGATGGGTGGATGAAATAAGAAAACAGGTTGGGGTGACGTGGAAGCGAATTGCTCAGGATAGACTTGTGTGGAAAGCATTTGGAGAGACCTTCATCCAGCAGTGGATAGATAATGGTTGAATATGATGATGATGATGATTAAAAGTCACACCCGTGATGTGAAACCAGGCACCCTATTGCATCGGCAAACAAGCTACAATCGCTGGAACTAAGTATATCAGATCCAACTGACTGAGTATAAGAGATGAGGAAAACAGGAAAAAGTAATAAAGCTAGAGAAAACTACGATATTATTAAATTTTCAATGAAATTGAAAATAATGTCAATGTTGAAAATATTTTAACTCCTTTTAACTATATCCTTTGCAAAGTAAATTTCTAGGTATAAAAAATAAACATCAGGATTTCACTACTTGTTTGCTCGTATGTCTTTGCTCATGGAAGTTTGCTCGTTGGTTAGTTTATTTTATTTACAAGCGCGATATGATTTCACAGATATACTTGGATTATTTCTGTTAGTGTTTTACACCGTAGTTATTTTGTAGTTTATAGTGTGTTCGTATGCACCGTCACACGTATTTTCATTTATATACCTACATTGTCGATTATATATAAAACAAGAATTTTATTTCTATGGGATTAACATCTAATTTTATAAAACGGGCCTGAAACTCGAAATGTAATACGCTAAACGTATTAACAAGACTACATAAATTGTAAATATGGTATGAGTCATCAGGGCCGGCTGGAGGTTGATTTTGAACCCGCGCCGCCTGACACGAATTGCTTTTTGGCGCCCCACCTCCTCCGGCGAAAACAGGAGATTTTCACAGATGCACAGTGAGCCATATAACATATAGAAGTTACCAAAAGTTTCAGAAAAAAATTTCTCTAAAGATGTCTTGAACTTTTCCTTTTTAGAGAGATTTTTTACTGTTGGGTAAATTAAAAAAAATTCGAACTTGACTTCAGTTTGGCGCCCTCATCCAAACGGGGACCTGGGCCGCCGCCCCTGTGACTCATAGTTTGTAGAAACCATTACCGTACAGTCGAATAATAATATGTAACATTTGGACCTCATGGATTATTGTGTAAACTACGTCATGTAGCGTTATGTGACGAACGTTAAGAGTTAAGCTTCTGTTAAAAAAATCGCAATATCTGAAATTAAAGGTAAATTAAAATATCCATTGAATTTTTACATATCAAAGTTCATTTTAAAGTTATAAAAAACTAGAAGTAGCTATTTTATATATAACATTATGATTTAAATTATTATTATTGAATTATATACAATTAAAATATAAAAAATGTATTAAAATAAAAATAAGGATTAGAATTTTAGCATTTCGTCTTTGAATACTTTATTTGTATACGAACTCCACTATTCTTTTCTTTTGTGTGAATTTAAGCATTACATTTTCATAAACAGTTTCTTCAAAGTACTTTTAATATTTAAAAGACTGTTTTTCTTTATTGACAAAACAGCCAAGTTGATCAAGCGTAATTTATCTTCATATATCATGTCGAAAACACGGCTTTTTCAATAGTTTATTATTGATGTCACTCACTTTCACTAAATCATACAATACATATTATTTAGTTTAATCCACTACCGCCACACACATCATACTATTTCACGAATTATACAAACAGCGGAATTTTTACGGGCGGAAGTATAGAAACTCTTCGTTTGGGCCTTTGCTGAAGGCATTTCCGCTTTTAGTGACTATTGCCAAAACAGCGATTACCGCAAATAAACCATAAAATTTAATTTTCGGTAACTCCTCTAATATTCCACTTAGAGAAATGAGAATTATTTTATTTAACGAACTGTATACAGAAGAACATTTTTCTAATTGGAAGTTTTTCGGTAGAGGGTCCGTCTAAAACGTTAAATTGTATATTTCTATACAGATACAATTCATTATAGAATAAATGCTATGTCCAACATTTATACATGATTTGAAAACTATTTATAATTGGAAGTACGCTTTTACAACCAACGGTGAAAAAGATAATCGTTTTAACATCTACGTTGCAGCACCAAACGTTAGCCGCCAATGATTCGTTTTTCAAATGGAAGACCCCGCCAAGGAAATAGCAAACCTTTCAATGCTGGTTTTTTTTTCACGCTGTTATCGTGGCAAAACAGTTTCTTTCCTAGCAGCGCAAAAGCGAAAAGCTATCAGAAATGATTTGGATAGACTCGGTATTTTTTTTTTTCTAATGAATTGTACAATATATGCTTTTTCCTCGGGACGTCCCAAAGACGACCTTTGTTATTTAGGAATTCTCAACGTTTGCGTTTGCATTCTTTGGGCTTCAGAGGTAGCGTTGCTAGCCTCGAGAATACTCCAATGATATATATATATATATATATATATATATATATATATATATATATATATATATATATATATATATATATATATATATCTATAGATATATATCTCCATAGATATATAGATATATATATCTATATAGATATTATAGATATACATATATAGATATATAGATATATATATAGATATATAGATATATATATAGATATATAGATATATATAGATATATAGACATATACATACCGACGAAGAGGTTGAAGAATTTTATGAAGAAATCAAACAGCTACATACCAAGGGGAAACAACATATCAAGCTCATCATGGGGGATTTCAATGCAAGAATTGGACAACAGGAACAAGGAGAGACATCGGTTGGTAAATACGGATATGGGGAAAGGAATGAACGTGGCGATCAACTCATCGAATTTGCAGAAGCTGAAAATCTTAGCATCATGAATTCATTTTTTAAGAAGAAACCGCAAAGAAAATGGACATGGAAACACCCAAATGGGGGAACTAGTGAAATTGACTATATCCTGGCAAACAAGAAATCAATTATTGAAGATTGCAGTGTACTGAACAGATTTAATACTGGAAGTGATCATCGAATGGTGAGATGTAAAATGCACTTAAATACTAAATTAGAACGACAGAAGCTCATTAGGAAACAAGTAAGTAAGAGGGTGGATTTAAAGAAATTAAAAGAAAATACCGAGGCATTCAAGTTGGAATTAAAAAATCGCTTTTCTGCACTGGAAGGACTTATTGATGAAAGTGATATCTCAGAAGCAAATGAAAACATTGTTAAGACAATAGTTGAAACTGCTGGGGAAATTGGTGGTGTAACCTGTAAAAAGCACAATAGCAAATTATCTGAGAAGACGAAACAGCTCATGAAAAGGCGAAGAGATATGAAGGTGGACAATCAAAATACCAGTTCCAGGATTGAGTACATAGAACTTTGTAAAACTCTGCGCAAAAGCATGAAAGAAGACATAAGAAAATTCAACTGTGAGCTAGTAAGGAAAGCCATTGAAAATAACAAGAGCCTTAGGGTTGTTAAAGGAAGTTTATCTGTTGGGAAGAAACACATCATTGCATTAAAAGGAGAGGATGGCACCGTAACAAGAAATAGGGAAGAAATACTTAGAAGAGTTGAAGAATTCTACAAAAATCTATACGAAAGTAACAGTGAATTAAACGAAGACATTGAAATAGTCGAAGGAACAGCTCCTAAAATCTTAAAAGAAGAAGTTTCATTTGCAATAAAAAGCATGAAGAAAGGAAGAGCCCCTGGTGATGATGGTATTACATTAGATATCCTAAAAGAAGCTGGAGAATATGTAGAAGACATACTTGCAAAATTCTTTACCAAATGTCTTAACAGCGGTAACATACCAAACCAATGGGATTCTGCAACAGTAATTCTTTTGCATAAAAAAGGTGATAAAGAGGATTTGAAAAATTACCGACCAATTAGCTTGTTACCTGCTATTTATAAAATCTTCACAAAAGTGCTAACACATCGCCTGCAGAAAAAATTAGATGCAGCTCAACCAAGAGAACAAGCTGGATTTCGAAGTGGATTCAGTACAGTGGACCATATTCAAGTATTAAGAGAATTAATTGAAAGAACACATGAATATGAACTTCCATTGTGTGTTGCATTTATTGACTATGAGAAGGCCTTTGACTCTATAAAAACATCAGCAGTCATCAACTCTTTAAGATCAACAGACATTGAGGATGTGTACATTGACATGGTGAAACGTGTGTATAAAAATGCAAGTGCAAAATTTCGGTTACATAAAGATACCAAAACTATCAAACTTGGCAAAGGGGTGAGGCAGGGAGATACCATTTCTCCAAAACTTTTTACTTCTGCTTTACAGATGATTTTTCAGCTGATAAATTGGAATAACAAGGGAATAAAAATAAATGGTGAATATTTAAATCATCTGCGGTTTGCTGATGACATTGTTATTTTTTCAACGGACCCATTGGAACTCCAAGACATGGTACAAGAGCTCTCAACTAGAAGTGAAGAAGTTGGACTCAAGATGAACCTACAAAAAACTAAGATCATGTTCAATAATTTTGTAGAGGAAACAAAAATACAAGTTGACAACACTGAGCTAGAAATTGCTGATTCATATATTTACCTTGGCCAGCTGATTTCAATGGATGGCAACATTATGAAAGAACTCAACAGACGTATTAAACTTGGCTGGAGTGCATTTGGAAGAAACAGTTTTATCCTGAAGGGGAAATTGCCTTTGTGTCTAAAAAGAAAGGTCTTCAACCAGTGTGTATTGCCAGTCCTCTCTTATGGATCAGAGACATGGAGTCTAACAGTTGGAGCAATACGAAAGTTACAGACAACGCAAAGGAGCATGGAGAGGTGCATGCTTGGAATAACTAGGAGAGATCGAAAAAGAAACACTTGGGTGAGAGAGCAAACTAGAGTAGAGGACATCATTGTTAAAGTAAAAGGACTGAAATGGCGATGGGCTGGGCATATTGCAAGAAGAACTGATCAACGATGGACAACAGAAATTCTGAACTGGATTCCAAGAGACCACCGAAGACCTAGAAAACGTCCTCAAACTAGATGGGTGGATGAAATAAGAAAAGAGGTTGGGGTGACGTGGAAACGAATGGCCCAGGATAGACTTGTGTGGAAAGCATTTGGAGAGACCTTCATCCAGCAGTGGATAGATAATGGTTGAATATGATGATGATGATATATATACAGGATGAACCAAAATTCATGACCCACACGTGAAGGGGTTGTAGTGGACATAAGGTAAACCATATTGGCCGAAATTGCCATGTCCGCAAAGGATCCGATTTGGCTGTACAGTGGAAGAATTATTTACATCCACATCGTTACTACGTAGGCAATTACATGCACAAAAAAAAATGTTTTTTGACACATAATTTAAGTGATTGACCTAATAATGCAGCAGATTAAAAAAAATTAGGAAATTCCCTTCCCTGGCCCTGAGTAGTGTTGCCGTTTAGTCATAAAAGGTGTGGAAAACAATTGGTTTACTATATGGAGGCAATTGGGAATTGTCAAGCATGTGTAATAGGTGAAGGAGATCAAAAGAAACAACTTTGGTCCAGTGAACCAATGTCCGAAAATGAGCCGTTCTGGAAATGTAGGGATGCTATTATTTGCATCCACATTAGTTAATCATGTAACAAAATTTGGAAAATTTGCCGTTCCGGCCTAGAATCATATTGGAAATAATTCCACCACTTACTATTGTCCAAAACAAATGCCTATGGCCCAAACGTGAGCTCCACGTTTCGACTATGAGTTTTTACAAACATACTCAATAACAGTTTAAATTTTGAGGTAAAATGCTAATATAAAGCGACCGTTCAAATATTACGTACGCATCTTTGGGTTAGGGGATGGGTTTGAGATTTGCTTACTTTTTCTGACAACGGGGTGGGAGGTGTCTGAACTCTGCTTTCGTAATACACAGAAAATAATAGAAAAACACATGGTCACAAAGTGCACTACCGCCTTGATAGAACTGCAATACTTATACGGCACAATAATGCTTGTACGATACACAGCGAGTAAAAGATATAAAATACAGGTAGTCGCAGTTCAATATTTAATTATTTAATCCGGCGGTTCTCAACCATATTTAGTTCGTCAGCTCCCCTTCTAGGCTCCCCGCCCTGCGGTGGCGCAGTGTGGTAACGCGTTCTCCTATTGCGCGGCTAATCCGGGTTCGACTCCCAGCAGTGCAAAAAGAACGCTTACTCAGAGATCTCATAAAAAGATCGCACTGCTCACTGTAGTCCGGGGTTTGGTTCCCCAGGCCTTAAGAGGTTCGGATTCCTCGGAAAACTGTAGGTCCCGGCGCAGCATGACCACTGTAGTCTTTGAGCCGTAAAACAAACAAACAATCTAGGCTCCCCGTGGCCCCCCGTGACATTTTTAAATTTTATAATAAATGTATTATTTTTAATACATTTATTACTTATTTACACTATTTTATTTACAATATAAGAAATATTACAAATAAAATATAAAATACTTCATAATGAAAATAGCTATTAACAGCTTATTAAACTTTTAAACGCACTAGATTATTCTCTGTACATTAACAAGCTTAATATTATAACAACTCTACAAATAAATGATCAATATAACAATAAAACGAAATAAGTACCATGATTTCCATCACATATTACATCTTTTACTTTAAAATCGTACCAAAACTAAAGAAATTACGAACTACCAATCATGAGAGGTGGAGGAAGCCGTTTGCTTTATTTTTCTTTATAATTAGGGAGGGGAGTATGAAGTGACCAGAAATGTACTTGTGTAATACTTTAACGGCACCAAATTTTAAATCAGCGCATTTTTTAATTTGTTACTTTTTCATTTCTTTAAAATGTTAATGTTTACGTGATTGTATGTGTTTGCTATAAGAAGTACGAAATATAATTTTTTTATTTTTGCTAATTATTTTTATACATCTACTTTTGGTGTCATTTACTGATACTTGGTGAGGAATGAAATCTTAGTGGTTGGTATACTAAAATTATTGACCACGTGACGTAATTTCTACTGTATATCGCCGGGGAAAAACAAATTCGCATGCGCGTTGGCTTTGAAAGTAAATTTACCGAACAAACGATCAAAAACATCTATTCCACGCCTTTCCAATAACAAGACTTCTTCAGTTCGTTTCAACAGGACTATAAAAGGCGTTAACAAATGAAAACGGCACGAGATTGGATAATCTTTAAACGTTAATAACTACGGAAATATGGATTTCTCAGCATTTTCACATTAACATTTCTTGCTTAGAATTTTGTAAGGAATCGCGCTATATGCTTTTCTTCCGGGCTTTAACAGACACACCGAATATACATCCAACTATTGATATGAATATTTAATGTGCAATTTCTAGCCATTGATTGATCTTACGGTCTTGATTTTTCGATTTTTTTCTTTTATTATTTCCTTACCTGTGTATGATCTGCATGTACATTTAATTTCAATAAAAACAGATAATTTCTTCATGATGCTTCATTTTTTTTTCTGAAAAAGAGTGCGTATGTATGTATGTA
>QLNU02015360.1:277635961-277656132 GCA_006491805.2 Dysdera silvatica
AATCTAAGAGGTTTTTATCAATCTTTTAATAACCAATTAGGAACATAATTTCTGAATTTTTGAAAATTTGATCCTCGTGTAGTACAGTAGGTATCAATATTTTATTTATAGCTAATTGGCATCTTTATCTTTATAAGAAAAAAATCAAATTGATACAACTAATTAATAACTTTTTCCCTCCCTTTTTTTTAAAGAGCATGAATTTTAGGGTGAGCAATTCTTAATTACCTTTATTTTGCCACTGTAAAGAATGTTCTGTTATTTGCTTTTTAGACTTGATTGTCATTTATAGTCAAAAGAAAAAACGTATTTGTAATAAAAATAAATTTCCATATTTTAGGTTTAATCAAACGTTGTAATTTTTATTTATACGATTAAAAAATTTCAACCAATTTTAGTTGTGATCCCTAAAAATTTAGAAAGTAAAAACTAATGAAAATTTCTTCAAAAAATTAGAAAGCTGTGGAATATTATCTGTGCATACCCTATAAATGGTATTGTTTAATATATATTGTAAAACAGTTGGCGAAAATTATATCACAAGGAACTGTGGTAAAAATTTTTATTTGTGAAGTTTTTAGATAAAATATACGAATGTGTTTTTATTCTTGTCTTGACACACGTCCCACTATTACTTCGCGGGGCCGGTTTTACCGCAGGCAGTAAAGTGGTTAGCATTCTGCTGGTTCGCTAATTGCACAACCGGCAGTGGTCAAGAGAATAATCGACATTTCACTGGGCCGCCATCTGCACAGTCGACGCTGGTCTAGAAAGTGGCTGGCAATACGTTGGTCCGCCGGCGGCATAGCCGGCACTGGTCTATAAAAATGTGTGGCAATCTGCCAGGTCGTCAAAGTGCAACCGGTAGTGGTCTAGAAAATCGTCGGCGTTTTTCAGGTTTGCCAGTATGCATTTATAAAGTCATTGACATTTTGCTGGGCCGCTGGCGGAGTGTCGTAAATTGCTGGAATGCCGGAGTAAGCCCGAGAAATATTATTATTGCCGGCCCGGATTAAGGCAGCGCGGACACTTTATCAACGATCCCGTTGGCGGCAATATGAACAGGTAAGACACCGGCCACGTCGGCCAGCCGAGGCAGGCCTGATTCAATGCCGACATCATGTGTTTGCTGGGTAGTGCCTACTTCCTATTTTCCCAAAGCAAGAAGCACTTGAAAGAGCACTTCTCGGGAATAGTGTTCGCTTCCGACGATGACGCTCAAGCAGCTGCCAAGAACTGGCTATATGACGAGGGACATGATTTCTACCGAAACGTTTAGATAAGTTGATCCTGCGGTCTGATAAACGCCTCAATCGATTAGGAGATTACGTGGAAAAGTTATATGTAACCACTATTCTTACATCCCATCAGTATTTCATGCCAGTTGTTTTTTTACATTTCTGGTTTGGAGCTGTAACCTTTTTTTTCCTGGTTCATCTACATAGAATCAAAACTACCAAGCTAATTTGTTATTTGTCTGCATTTAATTGAAATCTGGAATAAAATTAAGCTTTAAACTAATTTCGAACTGCAAAACAGTGGCCAAAAGAGGTGTATGTAATAAAGTCAAAAACACAACAAGTTTATATGAACTTATTCACCATTAAATGGGGAAACGAAGTAAAAATAATAATCGGAACAGCAGACGAAAAACTTCCAATTAGTTACACAGAATTTCCGAAGTAAGGAGAAAAACAAATTATTTTTATTTATTTTTTGTTTCCTACGAAGTACTCGAAGTTCTTTCCTCGTGTCTATTTTTATGTTAAAGATAGCAATAATCTCATTCCAAGCTTAGGAATATATCGTCTTGCTTGAAATAGTGACGGCAAATATTCTCTGCTACTGCTGTTTTCCTGGATAGCACATTCCAGCTCTTAAGTTATTTGGACCTGTTTACTCCAGACCAATAGATTGATATGGACATGATATACCAGAAATAGCAATCTGTTGATTCTTGAAATAGTTGTAATTTCTTTCTTGATGGCAATGTAATTGACCTATGAATTGCTGAAATTGCCGCATTTCCAAACAAATATGACAGTACTTAAAAGGAGAGGAGTACTTACAAAATGGGAAATATACAACTGGCATAATAAACTTTCGAAAAGACTGTTCAATGTGTGCTTGGAAATTTCTAACAGTTCTCGCGAAGAGTATTCGATTAGTTGCATCTGTAGGGATAGTTCAAAAATTTTATCAATTGATTTGAGGGTTTACGTTTTTTATCGCCTAAGTCACCGTCTGGGTTTATTTTTAACACGGTCCCTAAATAATGACCAGTAGTTTGCAGTTTCTCCGTTGGAAATTTCGTTTAAAGCTATAAAAATGCTTGTTCCAACAGATGCGGCAATTGGAGGGTTTCGTTTGTAGTTTCTGTTGGAGCACAGATGCTGTGATTTTTTTTTTCCGGTCTTTGCATTTTTGACAGTTGAAAAGATTATTTCAAATGTTTCAATTGTGTTCTATTGAACGAAAACAAAGTCTTGCGCAGCGGATTTAAAAACAATAATGAAAAGGAAAAGGAAAAATCCAACTAACAGATTTTGCGATAAACTGCTGGCACTGATGAGTTTAGAATAAAAATAAGCAGCTCTATATTTTCAAAATTATACTGACAATTAATTAGACGGGTCATCTGAATTAAGGATAAATTCAGATGGTCTCTCACTGAAAGGTACGCACATTATATCATATGGGTTTAGTGTCTGATTTAGATGAAGGCAGACCCTAGGTTATTCCAATTGTGAGCTCCCCTACCATAAAATTGTGCGCCTTCATGACTGGAAGAAGATGAAGTGTGTTTTAAACAACATTTTTAGTGAAGCCGATGATGCTGAGGTGTGCTTAAAATCCCATAATTCATAACTCCTGCTTTAGAGTGTATAAGACAGTTGTGGTTTCATCACTTGAGAGGCCTCAGTCGCAATCTAACTTCGAGGCCCCCCTCCTCCTTCTAAGTATCTTCTTTGCGGCCTTTCCTGTCCTTATCTTACAACCATCGGCGTAACTAGGGGGGGGGTAAGGGGGCGTATTCCCCACTAGAAAAATATTACCCCCTAGAAAATTTCTGACCATTGAGGTGGGAGCTATAACCCCAAAGAATTAGCACCCTATATTTGAAAGTTCTTCAAATCCGTGGTTCTAAAATTTATTATCCTATAACTAACCTTTATATGAGGATGCCCTCCCCCCGGTTAATACGAATTTAAATTATTATTGGTAAATGTACTCTACTTTTAAACTTTTAAATACAATAGACTAAGATTTTTTAATTTGGTTGGTAATATAAGTTTTCCGTTCATCAAGTGTCCAATGTTGTCGTTCTTTAGCCCATAAAACCTGTTTTTTTTTGGTTTTTTTTTTGGTTTTGCAGTGAAAGCAAAGGAACTTTCGTTGGTTGCCGCCTATTAAAACCAACTCGTTTTAAGATCCGTCTTGTGGAGCGTACGGCTATGCTTTGCAATGATCCTGCGCTGTATTGCACTGATATTTGTTGCATTGTAGCTCTTCTGTTGCTGCCCACAACGCTTGTCAGTCGCCCGGCACCTTCTCTGTCCACAAGCGATTTTCGCCCATTATTCCGCTCTTCGCTCAAAATGTTTGGCTTAGCTGCCATTCGTTAAAGACTCGAGACACTGTTGTTGAAAAGCCCAAAAGGTTAGCGGTTTTGGGAAATATTGGAACTGGCCCTTCTGGCGCCCTAGACCATGCCGCGTTTAAACTGACTCAAAGCTCTTCTTTTGCCCATTCACAGGCGAATTGTAACTTTCACTGGCGCTTCAAACCAGGGGAAAAGTTTTTATTAGCGAATCCAATGCACATGATGCCAGGACAAGTCAAAGTTTGAGTGAGGGTGTTTTTAATTTTGACCACTCAATGTATATATATAGTCAAACCTCATAACGGACCTCCTCGTTTGTGAATTAGAATTCCCATGAAATTGGGCTTTAATGTATTTCACTTCGCAAACGGACACTCCCGATAGAGGACATTTTTCAGAAAATAATTTCTTCGTTTCCTTCGAATATCTGGTTTATTCAAAATTAGGGTGATCCCTACCTCTTGTTCTCATCAATGAATTGTGTCCTCACCAGGGGAGGATGGGGAGGAGGTAGAACTAACAGCAGAGAACTGTCAAGCTCTGAGGAGATGATCCTTGACGAAACTGTCAATCAAAGCTGATCGATTTTTTTTTCAGGGGAGTAGGAAAGGTCATGCGAGATTTTAGCCACTTGTTTTTTTAGGGGGGGCGGAATCTGTATAAGCTTGTAAAATTGAGTCTACTGTGTACGCAAATTTTTTTTGGTGATTGCTGCCAAAATATTAGTAATATAGTTAAATCTAGTAGCACGTCTCGACAGCACGCACTCCCCGTTAACGGACAAAAGCCTTGGTCCCATGAGTATCCGCTGTTAGGAGATTCGACTGTATATATATTAATAATTTTAACTAGCTTAATTTATTTTAATATTTTATAATTTTGTTTTCTGCGAATGTTCTTATTTGATGTGGGGTCAATGAATATACAGTAGAACCTGTCAAAGGGGTTACCTTTGGGACTGGATTGCGATGGTCACCACAGACAGGTGATCACTATACACAAAGGCGGATTAAGTTCATTAGAGGCCCCTGGCGGTAAAAATTTCGAGGCCCTTCGGATCCAAGCATCAAAATCAAAAAAATTGTGGGAGGAACTGATGATATTTTCGGAAGGATTTCAGCATTAGAGTTTTAGTGAGTTGCTTAAACGGGGAATATGTAGATGAAGGGTGGATACAGGATGTTATTAAGGGGCGGTTTCGGGGCCCTCACCAGGAAAATTTTTAGTTTTGGACTGTTAAATAGTTTAGGTAAATGTTGTTATATTACTAGCCTCCCTTTATACTAGTGGTCGGAATCTGCGGCTCGCGAGCCAAATTTAGCTATTTGGCTATTGGAGTGTGGCTTCTTTACGAATGATGTATTTAATTTTTTTCTATTTTAATTAAATAGTATTAGGTTAAAATAGTATTAGGTGTCAGGATTTCAGAAATAGCAAAGTAACGTTAGCCTTCGTTAAAAGGCCTCTCAATGCTACTGTATCATAATTAAAATTTTCTCCCTTTAATATTGACATTAGCACTTTTGAAATGCAATTGCTGGATTTAAAAATCAAAAATTTATGGAGCTCCAAATTTGAACGCCTTAATGCTGATATGGAAAAATTGGAGAAAACCAAATGTGTTCGAATTCACAACATACATGGTCTGCTTTGAAATAACTGGGGAACGAAGACGATGATTTTTGAGACTTGGAATGATATTTCTGAGTCTCATGATCAGTTAAAAAAGCTAGTATTTCCTGTTCTTTTTTTATTCGGCTCAGCATATTCATACGAACAATCTTTTGCAAACATGAACCTTTTCAAAAGTAAATTGAGAAATCGTCTTGATGAGATATTGTCTGATGAGAATCTGGAATCATGCCTGGAGTTGTAAAAAACCCGGGAATTTTGGACACATTGGAAACTTTGATGGGAAGAAACCAAGATAGCTAGAATAAAGGAGGTAGTCCCGTCCTTACCTTTCTTCCTATTGGTCGATTGGACACAATCGACCAATAGGAAGAAAGGTGTGGACGGGACATACGTCCTTTATTCTAGCTATCTTGGTTTCTATGCCCAAAGTTTCCAATGTGCCCAAATTTCCTGGGTTTTTTACATCTCTAATCATGCCTAACATTAAAAACAACATACAATCTTGACTTACCCAAACTTTCCAAGGAAATACAAGACCATTCTTCCCATTAAACAAGACAATATTTTAATTTTAATAATAAAAAGTAATTTTTATCTATAAATAAGATTATGTTAAAGTATGATATCTAGTTTTAATCAGTGTACCTAGCTTTAATGAACTTCTAAAAACAGGGTTTTTATTTAGAAATTTGGCCCTGAAAATAAATCTAAATCGTTGTACTGTTGATATTTGGTTCTTTCGACTAATGAGTTTACCGACCACTGCTCTATAGTTACCAAAATATTTAATTTAAGACAATGAATTAAAGCTGGGCTTTTCTTTAATTAAACTATATGGTTTAGGGCAGACTATAGTCGAGTATGACAGACAGATAACCTAGTAAAGGAGACATATACAATAACGAAAACGATAATTTACAATGTAATTAATAGAACAAGTTTAAATTATAGAAGCATAATTATTTTACTTTTTTTATAACAAGCGACTTTTTTTAAAAAAATCAAGTTAATAGTGCAAAGTCTAGCCATCTTGGTTTCTTTGAAAATTTGTCAATCACTTTATTTACATCAATATGAATGTCTCTATGGGTGTGTATTAAAAGTCTCTTCTGTCATCCGCGTTCGAAGCCAAGTTTAACGGCGCTTCAAGGATAAAAAACTACGTTATGCTGAAGCAACACTTACTGAAAAAGTAGTTTGAAAGGCAAGTAGCTTATAGATTCGTGGAAAAACGTCTTGATCGCATTTCTCCAAGACTTAGAGACTTTGGACGCCTGTGTAAGACTTTTATTTATTACAGTCGTAACAAACAATACATAAAATATCCTTTGTCTTAATTTTTCCTATTTAACCCTGACGGAAGGGGCGATCGCCCCCTCCGACCTTCGCTGCATCTGTCCTTGATGTAACTAATAATAAACTCAACGTTTCAAGAAAAATCAGAAATTATTTTAAAAAGTCTAACAGCGACTAAGTTACCTGAGTGCTTAAAAAATGTTTTGTATATAAATTTGTGTCTTGATTTTTCTTTAGCAAATACAGCTATTGTTTTTGCAGTATCTATTTTGCCCGAAATTTTTTGTTCTACGTGTAGTATAGCCATATTGTTCAACCTATGCTCTCCCATCCTACCCCTTAAATGGTTTTTAACGTATTTTAAAACTGACAAAGATCTTTCACTTGATTCATTTGATATTGGCATTGTTAAAAATATTTTCGAAATAATATCTACATTAGGAAAAGTTCCACTCTCTTTGTACACTTCGAACTATTATTCAATAGCACTTCTGGCTATTTATTTATCAGCTTCTTACACTCTTATGTTTTCTCCTTTCATAACAATATATATTGATATTCTTTGAAAATGTTCTTGCAAACTTCCTTTATCATTTATAACTTTTTAATATCACTTTAGTATCACACCTCCAAACATATTTTTTTCATTCTTTAGCCTATGTAATTATTATTTTTCATAAATTCTGCAAAAATAGAATAAACAATACTTACAATTCGATTGAACTCTTTACGTCCTGGTATGTTTATCCAAGTGATATATACTCACTAATAAATACTTCAATAATAATGATGCACCAATAATCCCATTGATTATATGCGCCCAATAATAATCAAATAGTTTCTTTCCTTTTTAAGTTTTATTTATTATATAATAACTATTATCTCTTTAAAATAATAATAATAATACAAAGGGGATTTTAGAAAAATTAATACAATCGGGACGGACCATAAATGTCCTCTCACCTTCATTAGGTTTACTCAGAAGATCCGATTTTCGCGCGGAAATATTGTTTAAACAACGGTTTTCTCTTCCCGTCCAATTACCCTCTAGTATTTTCGCGCTTAAGTGTAAATACATATATATATAGGTTAAATATTAAGGCGCGTGCCTAGAAGTCAAATCAAAGTTTATCTTCACTTCAGCTTTTTATAAGAAAAATGGCGCTATTGAGAACATGGTACCTGGCATTATAATTTAATTTCATTTAATTCTCATTTCGCTCATTTAATTATGCACGGTAAAACTACAGTTATGACTGTAGCATTTAATTGTTATGGCACTCAGTATTGCACTAATATGATTTTTCATTACTTTAATTTAATAAAAGAACGTTCTGTACTTATATACGTAGAATACGTGAATAATATTAAATATTGCATCTTTCGCTTTTTGTGTTGTGGCAGTTTTTAACTAGGAATCTCTCAAGCTTGAGGCCCCTAAAAGATTTGGGGTGGAGCTCCTGACGTATCCTAGGTCCGCCAGCCTCTTAATCCGCCACTGACTACACACGACAGATTTTTGTATAGACATGACTAAGTCCCTACTCGTTCTCTCTCTTATAAAAAGTGGTCAATTTCTTCAGGTAGTAAATGTAAAAAGGTGACCACTTTACCAGGTTCCACTGTATGTACTTTGTTAACACGAAAATTGTGTTTATACGTTTGTAGAAATTAAATAAAGACTATTATGTTATTTTTCTTATTATTATAAGATTTTTGTTTGCATTATTCTGAATCGCCTACACATATGTTCTCGTGTCAATGTATGTTAGAATGGGAGAGGAATGTATATTTATGAGATAGCGTGCACAAGTAACATAACCCAAAATCTTATTAAAACACATCATATTTGAGTCAATTATTTTGTATTTAATTTGCAATTATTTCAAAATTCATATTAAACTTATTATCAAATATAATATTTCTTGCATGGAGTTCACATATTTTCGATATAATAAATACGAGTAAATTAGTTGCTAAAATGATTTTGCAGTAGGCAATTTTTGCTCAATCATTTCACCAATTATTTATATGCATTTTTTTATAAAATAACGGAACCATACAAATTTATAAGAGCATTAAAATTAAAGGAATGTAAATATCACATTAAAAATTGTTGTATGTAGTTAACGTATTATGTTATAATCAATGAATAAATCCCCATCGAAGCTTAAGAAATCTAAATTTTCTGATTGAAAACGAAATAAATTATTAAGATATTGAAACAAAAGTAAGAGCAATTGATCTCTCGTAAACATCTGGATACGGTGCAAAATAGCAGTAGTAATTGTTTGCAGCATTTGCCATATGTTGATGTTTTTTTTATATCACTGACATTTCAGCTTGCTTCTGTGCAAGTATTCTTCAAAAGATTGCAACGAAAAAAAACCAAACAAACACAGAAACGCGATAAGAAACCTTAAAAAACATAAAAATATTGGCAAAGCATAGCAACTTGAAGTCAATTGCTGTAGTGTATGTCTATAATCATTTTTTCAAGGGGAACTTCTATGGAATCATGATAAAAATTGTTTCATTTAAAAGGCAAACCATCAATTTGTCTAATAATTTAATTTTTGATTAATTAAGTCGCAACTCAAAAAATTGTCATGGCTTTTAATTTAGATTGCTAATAGTCAGTTCCATAAATTCTATTAGAGTTTAAAAAAAACCTGTTTATAAAGCAATAAATAGTCAATCGTCACTTTCTTTGTGCACAGTTATTTCAAACCTATATCTAACCTGGGAAATGCGTGGGTCGGAAGAGACTGAGATGCGACGCTAGATGAGAACGAAACCACCATTAACAAGGATACCGTCCAATGTGTGAGTTCCATGACGTCACCAATAATAACTAAGGAGTCGTTTAGAATGTAAGTGAAGCATCTGCGCACGCTGACGTCACTTTTAGAGTTTTCCCTGGCATCAGATGCGACAGAGGATTGGGAGAGGCAGAGTTCAGAAAGAAAGAAGACAAAGAGAGGGCGGCTTTGAAATGTAGGGGCAGAGGAGGGAGCGTAGGTGGTATACCTTTAAAAGCTGAACGCGCGGACATCCGCAGCAAACTATCTTCGGCTACTTTCCACGGCAGTTGCTATTTGTTGAGATTGTAGAAATTTCAGCGATTTGACTTGTTGAAATTGCTAGAGGGAAAGGAGCGTTTCGCTTCAAAGTTTTGCGGCGACTTCGTGGGTGTTGCCAGTTGTAAGTTTTTTTTTTCTTGATAATTTTGTTAAAAGTGTTTACGTAATCGTTATGATAAAATGTTCCATAATGTTATGACTTATTTCAACAGATTTGAGTTGATTGCGTAAGTACATACATTGAAGTGAAACCGAATTGAAATAAAAATGGATTTTTTTAGAACATAACAATATATATCTAAAAATATATTCTACTAAAATTATGTTTATTATAAAATACAGCATATATATTTGATGTCAAAATTACATGTACTGCTTACATCACAAATTTATTACAATATTATGAAAGATGTTTATACTCTAAAGTTTTTTCTAAACAATTATTTGTTTCAAAACGCAGATTTGCCTTTTTCGAGGTGAGCCTATATATGTTTACTCGGAATTTATAGATTACCTTTGATAAAATTTAAACTAAATTTACAAAAGTTTAAGTCATCACATTAACAACGCCAGTACTTTTTAAGTTAGTCATTTGTATTTATATCCTCTCAAAAAATTTTAAAAGAAATTTGGAAATAAAGGATCTACTCATTGTATATAAAAATTTCTTTTAAAATGGAATAAGACAAAATTATTTCACGTGTACAAAACAAATAGTAGTTTTGTAATTATCCAAGATACATATTCAATTAAGAAGTAAGGTGATGATTCAAATTCATAAAGAAGAAATCATATATAGTCACGGAAATGGAATTTATAGATCATGGAAATTCAGTAAACTTTCTCAATAATATCGTTTAAATTAACGACAACCTCTACCTAACGATGGTATTTGTTGTCCCTGCAAATTCTTCATATTGTTATACACATTCATAAGAACTTTATTTTGCTTAATGATGCGTTTCCTTTGAAAGTCTTTAGAGCGAGAGATTACGTTATTCTTATTTCACAGATTTTATATGTTATTTTAACACCGAAAAAGGTAGAATTTTGAAAAATTATTTATCCTAATTAACCGAATACCTACTTTCAAGAAAAAGCATGGAAACATTTACTTGTTTCTGAAGATTTTCACCATGTAAATAAGACTAATAACTTCACATAAAATTGTTTAGTGTTAAATTAAGAGAAATAATGTGCGTTAGATCGTTATTATCAACCAGTTCACAATAAAATTAAGAATTTTAATGAAAGAACCAACAGAAACAGAATTTTTTTAATAAATTAAATCGGGAATATTACTATTATTATTTCTAGTAATTTGGATCTATTTGCACTTCTTCAGATTGAAATCTCGTCACAATTTGGTTTAACTGATTTCGGGTAAATGATTTTAAGCATATTGGCATTGCATTAGCAAATAATACTTTTGTTTTTAAATTATTAGATTACACCTAGAAAAAAATACCCATCCTTAAGAATATTGTATTTGGGATCTCTCTCTCTCTCTCTCTCTCTCTCTCTTGTCTTTCTGACAAATCTCCCTGAGCCACAGGCAATATTTCCAGATTGTTTCGTAGTAATTTCTCATTGAGCCATGAAGACGATTTTTAAAAATTCAATATAGTTGCGTAGTTAGGAATTACAGTTTACAAATTATTTTAACTGTAAAATTAAAAGTTTTTAACTTATTTGTGTAACTAACCTGATCTTAACTATCTCTATGACATTTTTTAAAGTTCTTGATAAAAATTTCAACTTTTCTTTTATTCATTAAAATTTGATATCAAGCAAAGATAACTTCAGAAGTTTTATTCATAAGCGTTGTAGATAATATTGTTATTATAAATTGACTTCATACACACAATACGACATATATATATGTATTATTTTATTATAGTTAGGCAAATTATTTTCTCAGGACTAAAGATACAGTCTCAAAACGTTTAATAAACTGGATTGCATAGAATTATTATGAAAAAGCTGATTTCAAAGGCGCTTGATTATATATAAAATTTTTTTCTAAACAATTAAAATGATAATTTAAGTTTCATATTAATTATTTTAATCAAAATAAGTTTTTTTCCTAAATTTTAGAGAGAGTATACGGTAACTTATACAACGTAAACTACGTAACTTATCATTTCATTAAATGTATGTGCTTTTAAGAAAAAAATCGTTTTAAAAATTGCCTTTAAAAGTTATTGCGTAATATATTATTCTGATTTTTAACCTTAGACATCGAAAGCAAATATGCGCTTAAATTCATATTTGAATAGAAAAATAATTTTTTTTCCCTTTTTTTTTAAATTTTTACAATAAAAGGAATTTTTTAGGCGTAAAATTTTTTTAAAGTGGTTAGTTTTTGATAATAGAGTTTTTTATGTATTAAGTGTTAAAAAAAAATCACCTTACAAAACAATTTGATGCAACGCCGAATAAAAGCGTAAATAAGATTTAATTCGGTTAAAGTTTAGAGGATAAAAAATATAATCTGTTTTAAGAATATAAGCTTCTTCAGAAAATCTTTCAGCCACTTAATTACAGTCTTAAATTCTTAGTAAAAGAGATTTTTGATTCCAATTTGTTTATCACAACCACAACATTACTTTTTACCGAAACTTAATTAGAAGGTTTAATTTTAGAATGCTTCCAACGAATAGCTAAACTGCTCATTTTCTTTTAATAAATAAATATGTGAATTTTTCTCTGCTCAAAATTTAATTGGTTTCAGTTAGTTACCTTCCACGTCACATTTCAAGCACGGCTGACGCTTGGTGAAACCACTTTAATTTATTTGAAATGTTTTTACATTTAATAACTGCTTCTCGAAAAAGCGAGTTTGCTTGATTCTAATAATAATGCCTCTTTTAAGAGGACATCAAATAAATACAGACTTGTTTGTTTGGTTTGTTTGTTTTGTGGTTTTACGGCTCAAAGACTACAATGGTCATGCTGCGCCGGGACCTACTGTTTTCCGAGGAATCCGAACCTCTTATGGCCTAGGGAACCAAACCCCGGACTACAGTGAGCAGTGCGATCTTTATGAGATCTCTGAGTAAGCGTTCTTTTTGCACTGCTGGGAGTCGAACCCGGATTAGCGGCGCACTAGGAGAACGCGTTACCACACTGCGCCACCGCAGGGCCAAATACCGTCTTGGTTTCGATCCCACTTATATATTGGAATTAATTTATTTTCGCGAAGTGATTTAATTAATTAAATATGTCGATTACACCATGTTGCGTAAACAGAAAATCAAGGAATAAACTAACGGAGAGTTTCGATTTTTAATTAAGCCTAAAATAATAATGAAATCTCGGATCAAGTAAATAATTTGGTTTCAGTTACTTTCAAAAGACAGGGTCCATAACCATTGGTGAAGCTAACCTCAATGTCTAGTGTAGGCGTGGGGGGGCTATAGCGGTAAATCCATCGCTTGGTATATAGCATACATTAATAATTTTTATTATTTAATTATATAATTATTTAATTTTATTATTTTATAATTATATTACATTATTTTACTATATTATTTATATTATATAATTATTTAATTTTATTATTTAATAATTTTCTAGGGAGAGGGGGGGATAGTTTTTTTCCTAGATAGGGCTGAACCACATTTAGTCCTGCCCTAGTTACACCAATGTCTATAAATTGACTTTAGTTTTTGAGCTTAAACCTATGTTGACATTTGGTTAAAAACAATTTATATTTCCTTTCGTTTCTTAAAAAAATTAAAAACATTCTAAGAATTTTCTTTACTTTAACCATTATTTTATTTTAACCATATGAATAGCCCTTTCATTTGCGATATGAATCTTTTTTCTGATGCATTTACTTTTTTGACAAAAACAGCTTTGGCAGTGGGTTTGAGCATATGTTCGTGTTGTAAGAAAGTGCGTGTTCAGATTTTTGGCCAAGACATCGGCTTTTATAGTCTCGTAGTTTTAGTATGGGGAAACTAATATATTATCTGATTTCCGGGAGCTCGATGCCAATTACCAAAAGTATAGAAAAAAATTATATAATAAACGTTTAAAATACTATATATTGGGAATTCCCATGTTACCGACGCGCTTTAGTTTTGCTACTCCGCGTGTTATATTTAGAAATCTATCAAATTTTCAGTAATTATTTGTGGTTTATTTTTAATGAAATAATTATGAGTTTATTTTTAACAAAATTATTATTATTTTTAACGAACTTGTTATTATTTTAAAATTATTATTAACAAAATTATTATTAACAAAATTATAAGTTTACTT
Source organism: Dysdera silvatica (assembly GCA_006491805.2). Taxonomy (NCBI): domain Eukaryota; kingdom Metazoa; phylum Arthropoda; class Arachnida; order Araneae; family Dysderidae; genus Dysdera; species Dysdera silvatica. Next base: position 277,649,849 of record QLNU02015360.1, read on the forward strand.
TGAATAAAATTTGTTTTGATTCTTAGAGAAAACCAAAGCACAAAAACGCAGTTTTAGTAAAATATTCACATATACATACAGCAATAAGATAATGATATATGATAAAAATAATTAAAAATATTTTAATTAACCATGCAAAATTCCAACGATTTGATAATAAATTTTTCAGGTAGGGGTAAGTAGGGTAAAACCGGGTACACTTCTGGGTTTGCCTGCCTGTAAGAAAGCAAAGGGCAAAAAAATCTATTCATCATTAATAATCTTAAATGAACCTTGAACTATAGAAAAATGAGGTTATTCGAGGAAAAAAAACCATTTGTCTTTCCAGGATAACACGATTTTTTGAAAAAGTCAAAATACCCGGTTTTGTCCCAACGGTAGGGATAAAATCAGATACCCATTTAAAACCATGTGAAATACCGTGCACTTAAAAAATCTTCGTATATTTTAATTGAAACACGTGGAAACATCCATTTAGGCACAGAAATCATAGACATCATCTTCCCCTTGTACATTGCTGCAAGTATCATGTGCCCATCCCCGACATACTATGCACTGGATCCAGCCCTCTCTATATCTCGAGTACAGTTAATTGCAAAATATTCAGGCTTCATCTTTTTTCTCCTCTAAAGATGAGATTTCCTGTTGGCGTTTTCGCCTCTTCTTATATTTACACTGTTTAAGGCTATCATTAATATGCTTGTTAAGAAACAAATAAAATTTAAAAACAAAAGATGCCGTCACAAGATATTTTAAACAAAGCTTTTCTACTAAATAGTTTAGAAAAATAAAACGCGGGCGGTCCACACTTACGCAACCCTCCTCGCCAAGACCGTAGCCGGAGGTAGGCCACGGGCTCGGACCTCCCCTGAAATGTCTCACTTTATCGTTTGACAATACAAGGCCTTAGTCTTATTTTTTGTCCTCCCATGAATTGTCTTACATACGGCCATGCCTCCTTCGCCCGCTTTAGCTCGCCCTCTTCTCAACGTATTTTATGAATGTTCCTACATTTCAAAATACTTTTGTCTCATAAATGCAAGAAAAATAGGAACGAGTTATTTCGCCCCCCCCACATTATATCTCGTATGGGGCAAAACCTGGTATTACCCGGTTTTGCCCCACACCCAAGTGCCAGGTTTTGCCCCAACATGAGAAAAATAATAAAATGTCGGCTATGTTTGTCCACCGTACAAGGTTAAAATCAAAGATATTGCGATATATACTCTTTAAAAGGTATATAATACGATGTTTTCCTTAATTCTCTACGTAGAAGTCGTCCAGGACGGTAGAATCATCAGTTCGAAAAAGATATTTTTGTGCATAGAAACTTTTTACACTTCTTAACAACTAACGCCCGCACGTATTCAAGGTTTGTCTCAAAATGCTAATGATGCCAACCTGCAACTAACATCATAAGTTGACTCAGGTAGCAGAATTCATCATAACAAAACAGAGATACTCGATCTGGCCCGCCTGCCCAGTTTTACTCTACTTTATTCTATATAGTTTATTTATGAACGTATATACACCACAATAAGTTTATTATAAATATTTTTGCGTAATATTGGTTTACTTTGTTTTTGTTTATTGAACAATTTTTAATTTTTAAGCTACAATTAGGATTTTTTAAAATCTGAATAGATTATTTGAAGATTTTTAATTTATCCTGTAACCGTTTTAATAATATCCAAATTTCTATCTTTAGAGTGAGAAACAGGATTTTTATTGTTAAAGTTGTGATTATTTTCAATCGTGGGGTTTTGAACTCTTTAATGGATTTCATTTACGATATAATTAACTTATTTTCAAATAAGTTCCGATTTTCCAAAAAGCTTCATCTAATAAGTTGTATAGAATAAAGTACGTATACACAAATAAAGATTTTTTTTTATTATTACTATTATCTTTATATGGCTATTAGAACAATAAGCGTTTTTACTTTGATATTAGAAATACCATTCTTTCCCCACCCCCATCCGGCAAGAAGAACAATGCTTTTTTTTTTGCGTTTACGTCAATGTAATATGTACACGCGATGATATGTTCCTAAATTTCATGTTTTATGATGTTACTATGATTCACTTTTAACATTTTTGCTATCATAGTGTTAGAAGCGGTAATTAAGGTAATTGATTGTCGGAAAAATTGTCTGTAGTCTGAATATTTACAGCATTGGGTCTGTTTTAAAGCTTTTTGTTAAAAATAAGCTCTCTTTTACCGCAAAAAGTATTCTATATCAATAAATTTGGTTTTGAAATATATATATTACATACTTTTAAAAGATAAATATAAATAAATCGAAATTTAACATAGTTATTGAAGTTAGTAACGATCTCTTACGATGACGTTTCAGCAGTGGCGTATAGAAAATTTCTAAGCGTTGCTGGAGCTACTGGTACATATATATATATAAAATTGGCAGTTCTCTAGTGTAGTACAAATTGGGTTTCTACAATTTTGCTATTGTTAATAATGGTTTATTTGAGCTGCATTAATTAGCTCTGGAGGACCAATTATTGTTTGTTTTGACTATTAAGTACCTATTTTCTCTTAATTCCTTTCTATAAGTAATAGCTCGCTAACTATTCATTTTAATATATATATATACCGTATATTAATTTTCGCCAAACAAAACATAATGAGTGGAGGTCATGGCCCCATCAACCACCCCTGAGTACGCCACTGGGTTTCAGTAGAACATATTTATATTTTAAACTTTTCTTTTCTTTGCCGCCTAGATTCCTTTCTAGGTTTCTTCATGGCAGCAGTCTGCTATTAAAGCGATTTCATAAAGACTTTAATAAACCTTCAACTGTGTATGAGAGTTGTGTGACACTTTTATTAAATAATATTTAATTAACAAAAAATAAATGAAATATTTAACAAATAAACAAACAAATTAAAACAAATAAGTTTCGTTATCAAATACTTTATTCCGTTTTTTTCTAAAAAAAAACCCCTCCGTTTTTCTAAATCCGTACAAACGTAATATCTAATTTTCCAAAATGAGGAGCTCAAAGAATATTATTCAATATCTATAATTTTTAAAAGAAATTGCCTGAAATCCGTTTTGACGTTTATTGCTGTAACTCCCGAATTCATTTTTTTATTAAAGTAATAAGGCTTCTTGTAGCTCTTTATCCCTAGCCCGTTTACATACATTATCCAAATAAACAAATTTTACTGCAAATTGAATGGGTGAAATACATTTTTTTAAACTCATAAAATCCAAGAAAGTTTGATAGAAGTGGAAGCATTGAATGTTAGCTATTTAAAAATGTGTTGTACGAGAAGATTTTGTCCTACATTTCTTGAGAACCATATGTAAAATTTTTATTGATATATTCCATGTCTTCTTTCATTTTTAAACTAGAAACTCATGAAAGAAAGAATATAAGCTAATTTGAAATAGTAATTTTTTGCGATGATTTTAACGAGCTTCGGAATTACGAATTACTAATTTTATATTTCTGTAAAGCATTGTTCCACTATTACATATCAAAATAAGATGCTGATAAAATTTCTACCTTCATTTTTTATTTATTTCGGGTTTGCTTTAATTAATCGGTTGAAAATCAATTCTTGTTTTTTTTTTTTTAAAGAGATGAATATAATTCTAATAACATCTGTATTAGAAAGTTTTCTTTGTTTGATCGTATTTTCACATCTTAAGACGTAACAGAAAGACGTCGAAGATAACGTTTAAGGCAACACATGCGTTAAAGAAATAGGTGACGAAAGCGTGACACAGGCGTGTTGTCATGTATAATAAAATTGGCTTGACAGAAGGGCCCGATTAAGACATATGGGGCTGTAGACACAGTCTTAGCTGGGGGCCCCTTACGCTCGGCGATAGATTTAGGAAGGTGTCTGAAAGTATATAAAAATAGTACTTTTATATATACTCATTATAAAACTCTTCAAATTTCTGGTAAACTATCTAAAATAGCCCAAAAAAAGTAAGCTTTTACCTAAAATTTTTTTTATATACTAATCAAAAGTGAATAAATAAAAGTCAACATAAAAAAAGAATAAATTTGGGGCCCCCCTCAAACTAGGGGCCATAGGCCCGGGCCTTGCAGGCCTAGTTGGTAATCAATCAGGCCCTGTTGACAAGGCGCTTGGTGACATTTCTGCCAATGTTGTCCTTACGTTAGGTAGATAAGTAGCTATAATTTTGTTGTGTTTTGTCAACAGCCCGTTCTTGTCTCCGGTTATTACAATGCGCAGCTTACCTTAATGTAATTGGTTTGAAAGATTTCGATCGATTGCTTAATGTGACGCCCGAACCATGGTACGCTATACACACTAAGGTTTACTTGGAATCGAGCCCAAGCCAGTAAGCTTATAGGCCATCATCTTGGTCATTTGGTTACATGGGGCCGTGTATTTGAAAGTAACGATGAATACATGTGTATGTTCTGTATAATAATTATGAATAACTGGGTTTAGTAATATTCTGTAAGAATATATCTGGGATAAAATTCTCTTTGCAGTGGCGCAATGGTAAAACGTTCACATAGCGTGCGTTAATACGGGTTCAACTCCCAACGGTGTCAGAAAAAAACAAAAAAAACAAGAAAGCTTACTCACTAACTGTTCCCCGCAGTTCGGTAGTTCAGGGGTTGGTTCTCTAAGGCTTAAGAGGTTTGGATTCCTCGACAAAATGGTGTAGGTCTTTTGCCCTATGGTGGTGCAGTGGTACCGTATTCATCTATCTTTCCACTAACTCCAGTTCGACTTCTAATGGCATCGTCGAATGCGTGCCGTCTTTTTGTCCAGCTTAGTTTGGGGTTTGGTTTTCTTGACAGCAGAAGTCGCGCCGCCTCTCTATCCAGATTAGTCTGGGGTTTGGTTTTCTTGACAGCAGAAGTCGCGCCGTCTCTCTATCCAGATTAGTCTGGTGTTAAGTTTTCTTGATAGCATAAGTCGTGCCTTCTCTCTATGCAGCTTAGTTCGGGGTTAGGTTTTATTGACAGCAGAAGTCGTGCAATCTCTCTGTCCAACTTAGTTCGTGGTTTGGTTTTCTCGACAGTAGAAGTCGTGCCAGCTCTCTGTCCAGCTTAGTTCGGAGTCTGGTTTTCTTGACAGCAGAAGTCGTGCCGTCTCTCCATCCAGCTTAGTTCGTGGTTGGGTTTTATTGACAGCAGAAGGCTTGCCGTTTCTCTATTCAGCTTAGTTCGGGGTTACTTTTTATCGATAGCAGAAGTCGTGCCGTCTCTCTGTCCAGCTTTGTTCGGAGTTTGGTTTTCTTGACAGCAGAGGTTTTGATTGTTCGGAAAACTACCAGTCCTGGCGCTGCAACATCTTTACTATTCGTGTGTCGTAAAAACACGGACAGACAAAAATTGATTTCCAAACATGATTTTATGGAAGCTTTGCTGCAATATTTTAGGTTAACTTCAAATATATTTATTTACTATTTACATCGACTTTTTAAACTATAATAAAGCTGTATTAATTCAATGTTTCAAACTTTTTGAAGCTTAAATGCAACTTTTTTAAATTTTCTTATCTTTAAACTAAATATTTTTCTTTTTTATTGAAAATCTTTCTGCATACTCCTTTTCAGAAAAAGTGAATTACTAGCTTTGTTCTTCATGTCTTTTTAATGGTTTATCATTATTTGCAACTACATTGAATTTTTAGCGAAAACTCAGTCATTCATCGCCTTTGTGTTATAAAAATTACTATAATTTTACGAATTTCATTATCACACAGTTGTATAGTTTGTCATTATTTTTTTTCCGTTCCTCATAACGGCGGCATATATCTGCACGCAGGAAAATTACAAAGTTAGAAGCTCAGAAAAAAATAAACAAAAATGAAATATCATAAATCTTAAATTAAACACAGTAAAAACAATATCACATTTTTAATTTTTATATTATACGATAAAACTATTATTGAAATACATGAATTTGCTTGTTGAAAAAGGTCGATAAAACCTTGAAAACGTTAACGATCTGCTGAGTATCTTATGAAAGTGAATCATTCCTATCACGAATAAGGAAAGAGAAGTATGGTCGGAACCAGATTTACTATGAGGGACCCAAACATTAGAATAACTTACCAGACGAAATAAGAAGAGCAGTTTAAAATTAAGAAGAAACTGCAAAGGGAACTGGTGGGTAGGTTTTTGAAGAGCGATAGACTGGCATAGACTGCCATTTTGGATCTGGAGCAAGTTGTACTAGGGTAGTTACTCTAGATCAGTGGTTCCTAAAAATTTTGTCCCTCCGGAGCCCTTTTTAGGAAAAAATTCGATCGTGGAGCCCATG
>QLNU02015360.1:277670967-277682291 GCA_006491805.2 Dysdera silvatica
TCAAAAATCTCAATTTTTATTTCTAATAAAGCCTTACCTCTGTTTTGGTAATTTTTATCCTTTTTCCATGCAAAACCTCTAGATTCAGAGGTAAAACCTCTGATCTGGCAATACTAGCTGGCTTGATGATGCGACTAAAATATCTCTTTTCTGACAGCACTTGCTTTCGCCGTAAATACTCCGTCGCCATGGTATGTTCGCGAAGCATTTCCGTTTTGAAGCGAAGCACTGAATTTCTATCGTCGCTTCATTCGGTCCTTTTTCTCGGCGGGCAACATTTCGTTGGTGCGTTTAAAGCACTGACTTAAAAACGTAGCCTTCTGTTCTCGAATGTAATTCCAGTTATATTAAAGGAATTAAATTAAAAACAAATAGTGGGCTCAAAATAAAATTCTAAATTTTATTTTTCTAATCAAATTTTAAATTTGACAAAAAAATAAAAATAATTTGGAATTTAAATTAAAAAAACTGTTCAACCGCCCAATTTTCCTAGGGGAAATGGCGCTTCACTCGCGTTACCCGACGAGCCGCCACTGAGTGCAATGCGTGCGTGCACGCAGGCGTCCAATTTCCAGGGCGGCCGCATTTGATCATGTACTTCTGTAGTAAAAAACTTACTTTTTTAGAATTCAAAAAACACTTAATAAAAACATACATACAAACAGCCACTTTCAGTTGTGTTACTGTAAATAGCGGATTGCACTTCAGTACAGCTCCAGTAAAATCACAGCAAGTCGATCGACAGCCGCCCCTCCCCAACGATCTATCAATCTTTCACACATGTTTAAGTCTTAAAAATTACAAAGTACTTCTTCCATCATCTACAGCTTGGCCGACTAATACGATAGTTTACAAATCCCCTCTGGGAAAAAGCGCATCCACTCCGTCCAACTAAAAATTGCTCATAAAACGGTGGGGATTCCGGTACGTACCCAATGCTAAATCTCGTCAACCAATCGTAGCATTCATATTTTGACGACGTCATACTGCGCTTATTCTCGAAACGTTTTAGAAAGTATATCAAGGCAAATTTTACATCAATTTCTATGCAAATAGTATGCATCTAAACACCTGACGTAATTGTGATCTCTGTAAACATCAACAAGCAAATAAACGTGTCTTTGTACATTACTCAACCGCATTGGTTTTGGAATATGATCCAAATGAAAGATTTAGTGATTTCACGTATGAAAAATTATCTAACCTTCACAGCCTCCTGTTAAACTTCCTGAGAAAAAAATTAGAGGTAAGAAATTTATATAAATTGTAACTCACTATAACATATAAATCATGTCAAAAAAATTAGATAGCGAACCAAGAAATTAAGTAGGCAAACATAAGCAGAGTTACAAAACAAGGAAATCTTGGGGGCATCAAATTTGATGAACCGGAGGGTGGGGGGGGGAGGAATAACTGATGACTGAAAATTATGAACACAGAGTTTGAAAAGTGCATGCACCAGAATATTGTTAGAGGGCGGCGTCCTAACCCGTATCTCCACTTATGTTACCGAGACAGTGGCGTGGATAACTTTTCTTTCTGGGGGGTTCCAACCCTTGAAAATATAACATGTTTGCATGCTAACAAACTGTTTAAATACAAAAGGTTAAACACTGGTAAAATAGCAATGAAAAAGATCACTCAAGCTGTTTTACCAGTGTTTAACCTTTTGTATGTAAATTTCCTCCCTGGTACCCTGTATTTTATTTCTATAAAATGTTTAAAGTTAGAACTAATGAAATTTTTCTTGTTCTGAGGAGCGGGGGTCCAGACCACCTGGACCAAACTTATCTATGCCACTGAGCCCAGATAAGTCATCTAAATAAGCAGATTAATTAAATGACTAATTGAAAAATGTCTGATGGTAATAATGCATGTTACATATTTCTGTATTAGGTCATCTTACATTGTTGGTAAGTTAGAACAAGAATTCTTTTAGTAAATGATTTTTTTGTGAAGAAAAGGGCTTTATGTACATCCCCCACTCCCACTATTTCATTTTTTATAATTCAAATGGTGTTTGTTGTCCTCGTTTCAAAATTAGAAGTTATGCATGTTTTATTAAGTTTAGGTAAACACTACAAATATACAAATGGAAGCAAATTTTGATTTGAACAAATTTTGAAAATTTAATAATTTCCGAGGGGTGTCGATTGATGGGACACGGATATCAATATTCTCTTTTAATTAATTATTTTTTTTTTAATTTTAATCTTAAGGTAAACATAAAAGATCATTTTTACTAAACAAATGTATCTTTATTAGAAAGATATAAAATGACTAAAAATATAGTTGCAGATTTTTCGCAACTCTTTTTACAATTTTTACAATTCCTAATTCATACCTTCGAAAACATTTTTAAAAAGAAGTGTATAATGTTGTGCTCTACCAGCGGATTTTCTGAATTTTGCCTACCATTTAATGAAATTTATTTTAAATAAGCCGCCACTGTCTTATTTTAAATAAGCAGCATTTATCTTCATTAGCTTGAACCTTGCTCTTTACCTGCAACAAGTTTAGGTCATTCACTATCATGGTATTAAAATACGACAATATTTAAAAACAATTATATTTTCAAAAATTAGAAAAATATGCACAATCCCTTGGTATATTTTAAGGTAATTTAGGTTTTATTGTACGACCAAATTTCATATAGTACATAGGCCTACTATATACATGCATCCTAATTTCGAGGAGATAAGCTGCGGTTTATATGAGCTTAAAAGTAAATTTCCGGCACTTGAAGTTTATACAATATAAGGCTTATGCGTGGTTTTTTATCTTTTCTTTTTTTTTATTTTGGCCGCGATGCAAAATTTGGAAAATAAAACGAAATCACCATTATCCTTCAAAGGCTAATTTCGTTTTGAGTTCAAAAAGAACATGAAATTTTTTTAGTATTTTTAAAATCGTTATCTTCGAAGCTAAAAAAAATAATATGATGATTATTTTTTAAGGTAAAAATAGAATTTTGAAGATTTAAAAAAGTATTAATTACGATTGTAATAATTTAATTATTATTTTGTTAATCAATATTTATGTAACGCATGTATGAGTTTTTTATAAATTAATATTATTTTAGAGTTTCTCAGATTTTGTATCATTTTAAAGCTTTTATTACATTTTTTAACATACAAATACTGAAGAGACGTGCAGCTATATTCTGATCCCCAACTCCCTTTTCTTCCGAGCAACCAAGCGAAAGTCTTGCATTTTGCAGAGGGAAACTTGGTCGGTATTACTTCTGAGGATGCTCCGCATAGCACTGAGTGAAACGTTAAGTGTTTTTAATAAACAGACGTTGCGGAATAACCCGCAAAGCTCTATGATGTATGTTTTTGCACATTTCTGTAAAGTTTTGTTCAGAATTAAAATAAAGATTTTCTTCTCAAATTAATTTTCGCCTTTGCGAATTTAATAGAATTGTCATAAAAGTATAGTGGCTGACCCATCCAATGGGTTGGTTTACAAATCTAGAATATTATATTCACTTATGAACAGAAAATAGATGAGGAGTTGTGGGGGCAGCTCCGTATTTCCCAATAGGCTATAGACTGGGGCGGCAAAATTTTGTGTATTAAGTCTGATATAACAAATTTAATACCATATCTGATGGTATCTGATGATATAATCAGATGTTTTGCCGAGAAGAAAGCTAGACGTCATGCTTTCCATTTAAATACCAGTGTTCGATAGGCTTTTATTTTTTGCTAAAATTAAAATTTATTTCAATAAAATTGAATTTGATTTATTATATACCAAAAAGGAATAATGCTTCAATATAAGTTAATATTGTTTAATGTTTATGTTTCAATTTATGAGTTTGTTTTTCAACATATTTATTGTCAATACAAAATTTTTTGGCGTATATTGAATGTAACAATTTTTATGTTCCTACCACTGATTAATGGACGGACGGGTAGGAAGAGGCGGCAAAAAAGCAGCCTTGGGGTGGCAAAAATAGCCTAGCGGCGGCAGAATGATAAATCTGCCCATGGAGGTGGGGGGCAGCGAAATATCTGTGGCACGCTGGAGGACAACGATTCAGAACCGGCATTGAGAAAGCCTTCCATAATTCTTAAGTTGATCCAGTTACTTTTCACTTTCTTAACAATGTTTGTCGTCCTCTTGTATAAGTAAAAACCAACTCATAATAAAGAGAAATTTTCCTCTTTTCACAGCGTTTATTATTCAGTGGTAGTAGAAAATGTTGCTGGCATAACGCGAAGCCGCTAATCTTGAAAGATGCTAGGATTTCAGGAGGCAATTCCATCTGCGGCTTGATGTCGCACAAAATAAATGTACGTATCACCGTAAATGGACAAATTAGACGCACAAGTGATATGAATTTGATAGTGGTACACAAACCAGTTAATTCATAGCTTTAAGTAACCTAAACTTTAAACTTTCTACCGAAATATAAAGATATAGTGGCAACGTGACAACTTTAAACGCCTTGCTAGACTCGTGAAAAGTTTTGAAATATTGGAATCTATTAAACTAATCCGTGAAAATCTGGCGTTTATAATTTTCACGTAAAACTGAAACTCCGAATTTTATAATTACAAGGAAGGATCCCATTCGTGTCTCAGTAATAATATTTATCTTCATTATCTTGAACCTTGCTCTTTACCTGCAACAAGTTTAGGTAAACTGTAGTGTGCTCATATGTTCTGCATAATATTAAATAGGCATAAATTGTCTTCGACGCCTTACGTGCAGTGAAGTCATTAATATGGATGATTTCAGCAGTCTTCTTCGATAACTTGTATATTGGAAAGCATAACGAAACAATACAGAGTTTCACAAGGAGATTCCATAACAAACAGTTATTTCGACGCTTCCGTAAGGTTTAAAAATACGATATTTTGGGAGCCAACTGCTGCTCTCTTTTTCAAGTGAAGGCAGAATCAAATCTCATCGTCTTTGTCAAGTCAAATCATCATCATTGTCGAGTTAAATCATCATGTTTGTCGAGTCAAATAATCATCTTTGTCAAACCAAATCATCATCTTTGTCAAGTGAAGGCAGAATGCCTTCACTTGACAAAGGGAGCAGTTGGCTCCCGAAACGTCGTGTTTTTAAACCTTACGCCAGTGTCGAAATAACTGTTTGTTAAGGGAAAGCGTATGTCAATTTTGAACGTTCATTCATCTCCAAGCCGTGTATTATTATAAACAAAGTTGGCTCTTCTGCTTCAATTCTCTAAATTCAGGCTGCATATCTGACTTCGAGCATGGCTTGTTTCGTCATCAATAACTGAATCTCTTCTGACTGGATTCATCACATCTGAAAATACAAGTACAGATAATCAGAACACATAACTTGTTAAATAATTTCATCTCAATATATTATATTTTCTGATTTTATTACGTGACATCATAACAGCTTGGTAAAGGTTCTAACAAGTATTTTAGGTAAAATTTCACAGGACATCTACTGACTTTTTCTTCGAACGTCGAACTGCGATAAACAGAGAAATTACCCAAAGTTGATAAAAACTATCTGTCGGTGGGAATGGGAAGTAATTCCTTAATGGAACAATTGCATGCGAATACAGAAAGTTTACTTCAAACAAGTTAGCCCGTTAATTGTTTTCGGACAGCAAGAAAGCAAACCAACATTAGAAAAAAATTTGCAACATAATCTACAATTGCAAAACCAATCTTCAAAATAAATGCATTACTCAATTCAATAAAATCACGGTTTTTATTAAAACTGTATCACGCATGCCAAGGTTTTTTATAGTGGCTGATATTAAAATTCTTAAAAATCAGATGAGTTCTATAAAAACGTTTCAAATACGTTCTTTTTCTTTAATTGTAAGTTAGGGCGCGTTCACTCTTTCTCTCTTTTCACCTAACGAAAGGCTACCGAACAAGTTGGCTACCGAAACGTCGTGTGTTTAATTTTTTACACCAGTGTCAAAAAACAACTGTTATAAATAATTCTACACGAGAAATACACTCGAAATGAAATACCAATAAATGATTTTATGGTAATATTATTCAAATGGGTTAGGACTGTTGAAAAATTGAATGCTGTTTATAAATACACGAATTTTTCCTATCCCGTATTTTAAATATGCAAACCTTTTGTATAATCATTCGCTGCAACTGCTTAATTTATATCATATCATTTAAAACAAGAAATAATATGCTCTAATTCATTATATTTACAGTTGAAAAATAGATTCTTACCTGCTATGGCGAGTATCCACATCCACGTCATCGAAAAAGTTTCAAAGAGAAGCATGCACACGAACTAAATTATGCTCCTGTCTGCTACTGAATTGATGAGGTTTATTCGTACTTCGGGAGAGTCACAAATATCTGCTAATTAATGGTAATAGTCATCATTTGGGTCGATAGGTGAGGCTTTTGTGGCATCGAATTCCCTGTAGCTCGAGATTTAGGTGCATTTGAGGCGACAATTGAAAGCTTTGAGTTCTCTATTTCCCATTCTTCTAGGATTTCAAGTGGGAATCATTGGCTGCTGTTATAAAGGGCGAATGTTACCTGTTACCACGAATTGGGATGCACATACATCATCTTGTAGCTTCTTTATTCCAACTTACCATTACTTTACGCAAGTTAATGCTATACTTTGAAATGAAAAGAAAGAGAAAAAGAGAGAGGGGGTGTGCATTTTTCTTCACTATATTAATGGCAATTATTTCATTGATATTAATAAATTCCTTTTCAATTTCCAGATCTCTTTACTGTCAGACTCCATAATTAGCATACTCCATAATTTTCATAGTTAAAATATTATTTATTTGTTGTTAAAAACTTTAACTCTTTGCTTAGAAACGACAACATGTTAAAAAAATTTCAAAGCAAATGTTTGTGTGCGAAAGAAAAACCGTCTTTTTTTGTCTGTTCTTTGCTTTTTCTAAAAAAAAGAAGGGTCTTAGGTTTTTTAAATCCTAGATTATAAGTAAATAAATATTAATTCTGAACAACTTCCGATTAATTAACGTTACAAATAGATTTTTTTTTCTAAGGCAAAACTTAAATGTTTACGGGATGAACGTATCTCCCACCGTATGCACACATCCGCCTTTGTTTGTTCGTTTTATTTGCTTATTTGTTCGACGTTTTTTTTTCAAATCAACGGTAACCTCTTAATAATAATCGCAAACAAAATTTAAGCATACTCAATCCTTAATTTATTTGAATGTAAGTTCTTCGTTACTGATAGATGAAGCAGTCCTGAGTCTTTTTTACCCCAAGTACTTATCCTAGTTATTATGGAAGCTTTCTTAAGTGAAATTCCATGACGATTAGAATTATCGATAATATTGATAATTTTAATTAAATCAAAAATAATGCCGTCTTCTTCTCGAAAAATCGGTATTATAATTAGATACTAAATATTCATGAACAAAACTTGTATTTATGTTTAAAACGTCTTCTCTCCCTGTATTTTATATTATTTTATATTCGCACCTCTGGAAGAGAATCTCGCAACACAAGCAATGCTTTTTACTCTCTTCCAATTCTAACCCATCTAATAGAATAGAAAATGTTTCTATATTAATTCGATGAATACAGCTCAGCAACTGTTTTTAATATGTAGCCATGCAACATATATAATAAGCTAAATAAGCTACTATTATTATTCTAAAAAGCTTAGAGGAGATTGCTTGGCTATAAATCGTAAACTTAGTCACCTACGAAAGTGCAGATTATTGAGTCAGACGAAATAGTTTAATAACCCTACCGATTAATTTCAATCTGAACTATTTATAAGTGGCATTAAATATAAAGTCGACATAATCCCTAACCCAAGTAGATTCATATTTAAATATGTTATTGGTTAATGCGAAAGCATACTTAAGTAAAACTCTGTGATTAAATAATACATTACATGAATTATATCACTAAAAATACCTGCATTATACCGCTTTGATGTACTGTTTGCAATCAACTTGTCTACTATACTTGGCGTGAAATTGCCAGACGGGTTCCAGTTGACGGCCAAGTTTGCATATGTGTTATGATTAGTCATGTTCATGACAACGTGTCCGCCTATTGACACCCATTTCAAAGATTCAAATTAGTACGCCAAATAACCTTTTCAATCATACCCCACGCATACTATATAACAAACAGTTATGGAATCTCCTGGTGAAACTCTGTATTGTTTCGTTATACTATATAACATAGGAGTCCGGAAAGTCTAACGTTCACGGGAAGATGATAAATTCTATTATGTCCCTCCAGCCAATTGATTGCCTACTGTGAGCCCTGACATGAATATTATAAATAATTTATTCATAATAAACGTTTCATGATTATTAAAAGGCATCGCTTGCATAGACAGGTAAACAAATCATAATTTTTGTACCTCAAATCTAGACATTTAACTGGTACAGCTCAAACCGTGTCAATAAGAAAAAATAATGGAAATGATAAGAAAAGATTCATTCTGCAAACGTTGTTATATAACATCTTACTATTCACGAGATCCATTTCATAGGAATATGTCAATATTTTGTATTTTAGTATTAAATTCTCACCGTTTACAGGTAGCACCAAAAGCGTACACCCCAGACGCTCTTCAATGCCCATGTGATACCCTGCCGTGCGCAGTGGTACGCCTTCCCTTTTTTTTTTAGCATGCCGTTAATCTGGGATCGACTCCCAACAGTGGAAAAAAACAAATAAAAAACGCTTACCGACTTAACTATCCACTGCGGTACGGATGTTGGTTCCCTGCGTATTAAGAGGTTCGAACTCGTCGGTAAACTACAGTCCCCTGCACCGTAGAAACACGAACTAATGCAAGGAATGAGCCTGAAAGTAGCAGAATGTACAGTGTGTACCGTTTCATAGGAGGTAGGTAAAAAGAAATTTTTACCTTCTTACATGTGCAATTTGTTACATGAATATTTTCTTATATTTCTTATACTCTGCATATGTCTGTGCCCTTTATTGAAACTCGGTATTTTCCTTTTCGGAACAAAATCACAGACTGACCGTGACCTCGGACAAAATCCTAGACTGGCCACCCATCTCGGCATACAACCTCGATCAGTTTCAGTCAAAACGGGACGTATGGTATGTCGCAGTAGAAGAAATCAATCAGATGGTTAAAGTCTCTGTGTCTATTCATGTATTACGTCATCGTAATTGGAGAACCTTGAACGTGTTTAAAATTCCAGTATCGAGAGCCATAATTTTCGACTCGGACACCTATGATGCAAGCATGCGCAAAATTTCAATGTTACTTACGTCAAATGCAGATTCAATAGTTAGCGTGATAAAGATGAAAACGTAATTCTTGAGACCACGCGTCTAGAACTACAAAAATTGAAATACAATACCTGATTTACGGAAACCCAATCTTTGTGATTTTTTACGTTTTTTTACGTTTTTTTTCCCATGCATTGTTGTTAAAGAGAGAAATTACAAAAAATGATTTCATTGTTTTTGTATTTCCAATTGTGGTTAATTGATTTATAGATGTTATTTAAGTATTTATTAAACATAAATAACTTTAAACTTAATAAATTTTACACCCACGTTTGGGCTCAATTAGAGTTTTTTCTGGTATAGGAGAAAATGAGACATCGTCCCCGATCTAGGGTCTCTCCGTTGAGCTCTGAGCCCCTTAACCGCTAGGCCATCAAGGACAGGAATAAACTTTCCTTTCTCATTATTTAATAAGATGTTATTACCCTTCTCGGGTCTAACACAATCTCGTCAAATAATTGTCAACACACAAAGCCACCAGGGTGAATTTTAGCGATTTTTCGTGAGGGATTTATTAAATTTAATAATTACAAATAACTTTCTGTTACTATTTAACGCATCGATTTTTTTATCATCTTGATATTCATGCTTATTTTGCGATGCAGCGAAGAGGAACGTAAAAATGTGAAACCGCATTTTTGAAATAGATATTTTTATAAGATTTTTATATTAATAGAATCGTTCTTATACGAAAAAAAGTGGAAAAAACAGTCATCTTCAAAAAAAAAACCCATTCGCAACCAAGCAATGATTTATGCTTTAAACAATTTATTTTAATTTCTATTTGCAATTTATTGTAACAATGTAGAATATTTAACACCTTTTTCCCTCTTCGAAAATATATTTGTAAAATTGCATCTTAGTAGCGTAATTTGAATAGCAGCGGTTTCTTTCTCTCAGTTTAATAAGCTTTGTTTATCATTATCAAGCGGTGATTCTTTATTCTTTTAGCAAAATTTAAAAATTATACTACTTTTGCATTACCTTAAAAAGTCATATATTTATATGAAGCAAGGATTGGGTTTGATATAGGTTATTACGTCACTATTTTCCAACTGACACTTTTAACTACCATGAGCTCTTCCTATAAATCATAATTATGTTTTCTCATTCACGTTACTAAAAACTTAACCAGCTGCATAGTGCAATTCCAACCGGTGTGTTCCTTAATCTAAAATTCACAAATGTGACTGAACTGAATTTCTGTAAATGTGCATTTTTTGAGGTAAGTCATCATTATCATATAAAATATTCTATTAAACAGTCGGAGACCATAAATATAATTGCAATTCTTAACCACATTCTTAAATATAAAAAAATTCTCAAAAATCATCTCACGAAACTTTTTTTCCTTACTTTATAATGATCTATAGGATCCAGGATACTTTATTAACTACAATATATGTAAAATTAATGATAAGAAAACCACGTTGTGAGCATAGAGAAATTTATTTTACCTACGCGCTTTTTATAACGTTGTTTTCTTATCATTGATCTTATCTGCGTAGTGCTACTTCTAGTTATCATGGGTACAATGCATATAGTTGAGTGAAAACAAAATATGTGTTGAAAAAAATAATTTGAATGGAGATATCTAAAAATCGTTTTTATGAACTTAGGTTTTCAATAGTGCTTCAATAATTACCAACTTCCTAAATGCACTTGTCAAAGACTCAGTTATATCATAAAATAAAAGGAATAATGCCAGGTAAACCGTCATAGAAGTGCCAAAAGCTAAAATCTCTTAGCTAATTGGAAAAAATGATATCGGATTCCCACAGTTCTAGAACATCATTCGCAGTTGATTAACTCACGAATAGTATACAGACGACAGAGTTTAATATGAAACGTGTTAATTAAAATCACTGCGAACTATAGAGAAGCCAATTTAATTGGCTTTGGCCGGAAACTTAATAGTTGGTTACTACGGCGCAACAAGCTATCGTTGTTCCGCATCTGCGCATTACGCTTGACAATTGATGAAAATGTTATTTAGTCAAACGTACAGTTGGATTTAATCAGAGTCGAAAACAAATTCCAATGTAGAATAATCAGGTTGACATT
>QLNU02015360.1:277682391-277695680 GCA_006491805.2 Dysdera silvatica
GGTACAAAAATATTGACTATGCCTAAAAACTTTCGCCTATATGAATACGAGAGGAGTCAAATATATTCCTACTTCAGTTGTGGTAACAGTTTACGTGAAATAGGGAAGATCCAAGACAGCAATTAACGGCTACTTATCTTTGAAAGATAAGTATGGCGAAAAGATGTGAAAGACGAAGAGAAAAACTGACAATTCGTGAAAAAAGAACTTTTGTGTCATTTACATCCTCTGGAAATCATTTCGCAAATGAAATTCGCACAAAAATGAATCTACCAATAACGAAATAAACAATATGCAATTTTTTTAAAGAAGTGTAAAAACTTGCAGTACTTGAAGGCACTGAAAGACCTGCATCTAAGAAAGAACACATGGTGCAGCGGTTGGAGATCGAAAGGATTTTTGATATTTGATAATAAATGGATCGAGGTCTTTTTTTTTTTTTTGGATGGGAAGAAGTTTAATCTGGAGGATCCTTGATTTGAGCAAAGGTAAACGAATATTTTTAACAAGACTACGTTCAGGAGGATGACTGCTGGTTTGGGGCCTGCTTTCGCTAAGTAACGGTGTTATTGCAGTGGCGTAGCATCCGGTGCCACTGGGGAGAAAACGCCGGACGCAACAAATTTTAATACTGACTGGTTGGAGGGAGTAACTTCCCGGGTTTTAGAGGGCGTTGGCAACTCCACGCTTCTGCTGCCGTTTGCCTCTATAGCAAAGTTATCAAAATAGAATAAGTGGCTTAGGTTACAAAAGGTTTTAGAAACTAATCTTTACCTATTGCACAAGAAATAACTAGATGTACCAGCAAGATAATGCATCATTCACAGGTAGTGTTGTTAAAACACACGATGGTGTGCGTAGAATATTACAACCCTTCTTGCCTTGCCTTGTGATAAACATGTAGAGGGGGCGCCTACGAAAGATTCGTATATCCCCAATGAGTGAATGATAATGTTGTGTAGGGTGGGAAGAAGTTGTTTACGGAGGGCGAATTGGTTTTTTATTGATATTTGTTTTGGATTTACCAAGGCAGACTATTGATGTGGTGTTTTAGTATTAGCGATAGTAGCGGACGAGGCAAGGGGAGCAGAGTTTCAAACGGTGCTCACGAGTTGGTGGGGGTAGAAAAAATTAATTATTTGGTGAGGTGGGATATTATATTATATTAACAACTGTGGTATATTGTAGTCGGTTAATTTAGTGTGATGGAGTAGGTAGAATTTGGTGGAATGATAAAAGTGATTGGGGGGGTGCAGGTGTTTGTGATTGGATATGGGCGGGCAAATTTGAATTTCGTTGGTGAGCTGTGAGGGGAGAATGAGTTTCTGGCGGCCGAGGGGCCAGCCGGCGAAGTGGTGGGTGGGCTAACGTAGGACGGAGTCCTGGGTTTCGTTTCCTGGATCTAGTTGGGTGGAGTCTGGATAACCTTCGACGGATTCTCTGGTGTGATAGGGTTGAAGGCCATTGTGGTGTACGGAAATGGGGGGGGCGGAGAAGGTAAGATGTTGGGGTAAGAGTTAATGGGTGGGTGAAAGCGATTTACAAAAGCCTGGAGGGGACCCAGAAGTCTCCTTTGACGTGTGTTGTGTAGGATATGGGATTGTGTGATTAGTGGGTTGGGGTGGAGGTGGATGTAGTCAAAATAATTAATGCAAAGGTCTTGGATGGTTTGGGTGATTGTGGGTATTTGCAGGTCTTTGAAAATTTGGGTGTTTCGGATGAACCATGGTATATTAAAATTTTTTCTGAGAGTAGTGTTTTCAAATTTTTGGAGAGAGGTTAGGGTTTTGTTGTTAAGAAGAGACCATGATGGGGTAGCGTAAGTAAGGATAGGGAGTATAGCGGTAGTGTATAGAAGGATTTTATTGTTACTGGAGAGGGAGGAGCGTGGGCCTAATAAATTACTTGGAAGGGAACAAGCTGCTCTAACTTTATTTTTTATAATGTGTAGGTGATTGGCGAATAGAAGTTTTCTGTCTATTGTTACGCCCAGATATTTAATTGAGGTGGACCAGGTGATTGGGGTGTTGATGATGCAGAGTGTGTTTGAGGGTGAATTTCGATGTTTTGAAAAGAAGATAGCTTGTGTTTTTTGGGGGTTTACTTTGACTTTCCAGTTGTTTAGCCAGCGGGTGAGTTTCGAGATGTGGTTTTGGAGGGTTTGTAAGGCGAGGTGGGGCTCTGGGTTTGAAGTATAAATGGCTGCATCATCGGCGAAAAGAGCTAGAGAAATGTTAGTTGCTTTAGGAAAGTCGTAGAAAAACAGGGAAAAAAGGGTCGGAGAGAGTTTAGCCCCTTGCGGGACGCCTGCTGTGATGTTACGGGGGGGAAGAAAGTGTGTTATTGTTTAGATTAATTTGGAAGCGGCGATCTTTTATGAATGAGGTTGATTAGGTATGGGGGGGTATTTATATGTAGAAGTTTCGCGATAAGCCCCTGGTGCCAGACTGCGTCGAATGCCTTTGAAATGTCAAGGCTGATTAGTGTTGTGGATAGGTCATGGCTGAGGGCGTGTTTGATATTGTGTAGAATTCTTGATATTTGGTGGGTGGTGGAGTGTTCCTTCTTCCATGGCCTGCAAGGAGTCCAAACTTCAACCCTGCCTTCGTCTTGTGAGGAATATTTGTTTTTCCTTCAGCACATCACGTCAGTAGTAAGCATTTCTATTAGGACCGTTCAGGTTAAACTTTTCATCTAAAAACATGACAAATTCATTTACCATCAAATGTAATAACTTTCTTCCCAAACTCCAATCGCTTCCCCATATGCTCTTTTTTAAGTGAAGTTTTTTTCAGTGCCCTCAAATTCTGCAAGATTTTAAACTTCTTTAAAAATTTGCATATTGTTTGTTTTGATACCGATAGATTCATTTCTGTGCGAATTTTGTTTGCCGAATAATTCCAGAAGAAGCTAATCACACAACAGTCCTTTTTTCACCAATTGTCAGTTTTTCTGGTCATTCTTCACGCCTTTTTGCCATACTTATCTTTCAAAGATAAGTAACTATTAATTAATTACTGCCTTCCCATTTTCCCCTGTTTCATGTGAACTGTGCCCACCACTATATTTATATTTGACCGCTACCGCTATACTATATTTGATATATTTGACCGCTCTCGTATTCAGATGGGCGAATATTTTTAGGCATGGTCAATATTTTTGTATATCAGCACAATATATTAAATATTACAATATTCAGCACTTACTTCTTGTAGTGTCACAATTAAATTGGATTGTAATTGTTACTTACACTACTGAACAATAACTACATATATATGTACCAACCCACTAGCCTTAAAGTTAAAACTTAAACTAATAAAGCTCATAACAGTTCATGGCCTTTTATTATATAATTATTAAGTTATAACTATACCAAACTAAGATTTGTATGGTATTTACTGATTTTTATATCATTAATATAGGATTACTTTTTATACTAGTCTTTCTTGTACAGCACCAGAATTTAAAAATATACTGTTGAGTCTTTTAAAAAGACGGAATATGAAAGCAAAAAAATTTTACTGAGGTAACAATTGATTTTGTTAAAAGTTTAATAGTCCTTAAAAAGAAGTAGACTCAAAAAATTCTTCGGTACTACCTGTATTATAAATACATTTTTGAGTCTGTAGCCGAAAATGAAGGCAAGGGATATTCTAAGTGTAAAATATTCAGTGCATCCTTTTGAACTAAGTGAACAGTGAAAATCCTCTTTAATATATATAACCATAAGATACGTCTAAAAATGAAGGGAAACCACACTTTTTTCCTGTAGAAACTTCAATCTCTGCAAAAATGTTTATAATATATTTTGTTTAAGATCGCAATTCTTCTTGCTTGCCACCTGAAAAATTATAAAACTAAATTAAATTTTACTTTTATTTGAGAGTTGAGTGACCTATTCTCTGAACGTAAAAGTTCTATATATTTTTAGACTAAGAGAAAGGAAAAAGAGAGGATAGAGTGCTATATTTTTTTCCTCGATCGTAGTTATCGGAAAGTGTTCTGGAAAGAGTATTTAACTTAATCAACCCGTCCATTTGGTATCAGTGTCCATTAAATTTTAGACTGGATTGTTTCAATGAAAGAGTGCCATTATTTTGGAGACTGGAAATATTTTCTTGGCACATTTAGACATGGATTCTACCCAAAGTTATAATCAAAAATATTTTAAAAATTCTTACAGAGCTTTAGATATATAAGTTATGGCAGTTTCCACAGTTTTAATATACTTCTGTATGTAATGCGTCTAAATGCTGAAATAAAATATCCAGATATTTCAGATCATATCCCTATGTTCCTTAATTTAAAATCCGTGTTTGATATGAATTTTGCACACAACATAAAAATATCCGAAGTTGGGTAATCTATAAATGTGATTTATTAACTAAAATGTGCTATATAAACATAAAACATTTGAGAAGAAATTAATTTTTTCTCAAAGAAGAAAGGGGATTCAAGAGCTAACCACTGACTACTTAATTTTTTTTCTTCTTTTTATCAAAGTCGCTTCAAAAACTGCATATTTCTTTTTATTACATATTTCAAATCTACATGTAATTGAGAGTTAAAATATGTAGCACATTTTTGTAACCAAAGATGGTGTGAGATGAAACATGGAAAAATTTCATACCCAGGAAAATCGCTTGAAAAGAAAATCTTGTTACTTTCATGTTGCCCGTGGAAATCGCGGGATAAGCAATTAGAGGGTTACAAACCTACGCTTTTTTTTCGAACAAACAGTCAACGAAAACCTAGACCCCCTTTGTTATAATTGTTTGCATCAAATTATTTCCCCGGGTATTTAATTTAACCAAGAGGAAGCTACGAATATTACATAATATCGCCCCGTAGACGTACAAAAAGTGGTGCCTCCTTTATGATTTCTATTATTCTTACCCTTATAGTATAGTTGGGGGTAAGATTTACAATTTTAAGTGATTATTTTTGAGGCTAATTACGAACATCTTATGGATTCAGTTTAAAGTTTTTTTTTATACGTATTTTACAAATAAAAATACATTTATATATTTTTTAGGGTCTTGAAAAACCACAATTTGTATTTTTTACCCTCATGTTTACTTTGATTGCTATTACTTTTCGTTTTCCAACTCCAAAAAATCTGTCTATATTTTAAGCCCTTCGCAAGCAGCTAAAATGGGCAATTTTGATGAGATACTTCACTCCATCGCTTTAGGGAGTTTTTATTTAAAAAAAAAAACACTCTCTGTATACTCACGGATGTATTTTTTGGTTTTGTTTATCGGAATATTTTATTTTTTAGCGACGTTGTGCATAATTCAAAATGATTTTACTTTGATTGATAGTGGAATTAAACAAAATATTTTAAACGTCGATCTTAATACAGGATCGATAGTAAAGACCTTTTTGTTAAATATATTCTGGAGCGTTAATTAAAATTAATTATTCTAAACATGACTAAGATGGAAGAGATACAGATTTCTCAGATAATCTCATACATGAAATTTTTGTGAAGAGTAAAGACTGCACCTCGTTAGGTAAAAAAAAAATAGAGATATGTAAAAAGCAAGCATCAAGTCAAATAATAACTTCAGATTTACCTTAACCTTACTCTATTTTAACTTTATTTAAATAAATTAACTTTAATTGCAGAATAAATTGCAATGAAAATTTGGAAAAAATGGATAATAGTAGAGTACCCTCCTCCCCAAAAATATAATTATGTACAATAAACTGAGAGGAAAACAGACACGATGAAAAAGTAAGGGCTGGATAGAGGGCGAAAAAAAATATTAGTCAATGTATATATTTGATGGATGATGTTAGCGATGACTGAAATGTATTCTGTAGTAGAAATAATGACTACAACTGAGAGATACTTAACTATACTAGTACTTATTTCGACTTCTTCACTATAAATTTATGTTTTATTTATTATTATGAATTTTTTTCTCCAGTATTTGTTTATTAATGGAATTTCTCAGGGTTCTTTGATACATGTATGCTATGAACAATTATCCTCCATGTTACCTGTTTTTTGGATTTTATGTATTTATCTTATGTGAAAATATCATTTTGGTGTTCGGTGGTCTGTGGGCATTTAGTTGTGGATTTGGGCATTACACGGCCTAGCAGCATGCTTGACTCATTGTCGTTTAAACCTTTTCATTTTACGGAAGATACCCTTAATTTTTGTTTGCTTTATATCTAATACGGACATCATAAATCCAGTGGTTATTATCCCTATTTCTGGGCTCGCTAGACTGAATTTGACTGCCAATATGTTTGGTTGTGTGTAAATATATTGCTGTTCGATGGTCACGTTAAACCGACTGTCCCGTCCAAGGGGACCCACAGACGGTGAAGTTCAAGAACGTAACATATATAAACATAGTACATTAAATGTTTGCTTCTTCGATCTCTTTTCATCATTTTAAGTGTAGAGTTTTCTAAACAGTTTCGAATTGCTTTCAGTTTTTTGCATAGTTGTTCCGCTATGAATTTTAACCCTGCTGAAAAAAATTATATTTTCGCTATTATATATATAGGAAGATAAGTGAACTAATTGCACACTTAAAAATGACAATATATATACGTGCATGTATTAGCTATTATGGTTAAAAGTCAAGTTTAATTATGATACTAATGGATGTTTTTAAAAATTATTTTTTAAATTTATATATTCCATATTTTCATTCAACCTATAATGCAGTCAAAGGGTGAATACTAAAATATTAAGGTTTTGAAAACTCTTTTAATTAAAGATATGCTTGAAATTTATTTGTAAATCTAATAGAATTTTTTCTATTCCACTGCTCCCTAAAAATAATTTGTTCGAATTTTTTTAAGCAACAAAAATGAACAAAGGATATTATTTTTTCAAAGAACTTCTCTCGTAGGATTGTCCTTAATCAAGAAAGAGTCTCAGGATTAACGAACTGAAATTTTAAGTAAGATTTATGTGTACCGTGTTTGTCTTTCGCTACTTTTTTGAATTCTTCTAAGAATTCGCTACTTTAAATTAAATTTTTTTGCTTAAAGCCATAGTGTGAATCAGTTTCTATGAATTTTAGATTATTTTAGAATGAAAAATTACCTATTAGATTTGGGTATATTCTGTACACAAAATATGATAAAGTGTGTATCGTTAACAAAATATTTTTAATTAATACCGATTTTCGGATGTCTTTATTAAGAAGACTAAGAATTGACGACATTTTTTATGCAGTTCCGAAGAAATCCCCACATCTAGAAAATTGTCTGACAAGCGTGGAAATTCTAGTACAAATGTCTCGTATTTAACCGTGTAAATGATAAAAAAGTATATATTTTATGAACGTACAGAGCTGGTCTAAAGACTGGGAAATACACACTCGAATTATATATACTGGGCATAGTTTCCTCACTGTGTTAAGTCGAACTGAGTCGGTGGTAGTATTCTTTGTATAAACAAGTGAGAATATCCCAAAGAACAGTACAGATATCTGATTTAGTTCCACATGACTCGCATCACTGTTCTCAAAGAAACGAGTCGGTTATATCGTTGAATCTTCCGAAAGTTCAACGATGTGGTTACGCATGGTTCCAACAGGGTGTCCAAATAAAAGCACTATTATTATTATTATCAAATTTGCGCATCAAACCTTGTGAAATATTTTATTTTGCGCAATATTCAAGCATATATAATGCTTTTAGAAACAAAGACCAACCCCTTAAATTACAGATATTTCTAATAACAAAACGAAGAAAATAAAAAAGTTCTTCTGTTTTTTGGACAGGGCGACTTAATCAAATGAATAAGTGCCTTCTTACAATTTGATGCGTAACAGAAAATTGAGCTTTCGGTTAAAAAACTTTCGTTGTTTCCTCTGGATGCACACTTGAAACTTCGTAGTGAAAACTGGAATTGTGATGTTAGAGGTATTACCCCTTTTTTCACGTGTCACATTAAAAATAGGCTTTTAAGTTTGGCGGTTTATCCAAATTAGATTTAATAATTATTGGCTCTAATTTCGAAAACCCCTTCAAAAAACGTTATTCAAAAGAATAAATTTGCAGCTATGCTTGTCTCGGTTCCTGCAGTTTTAACACATATCACGGACCACGTGTTTTTCTAAGGAAGATGTTATATGCCCAGGACATTTGAAATATCGACACTTACGTTGAATTAGTAAATATTAGATCTTAAGTGTTTCTTACTTTTAACAACACTGATAAAAACTCGATTATGTAATTGGCTTAAATATATACAGGAATAAGCTTAAAAAACAAGAAAAGATATAAACTATAATATAATAGATATTAATTATAAAATAAGACTAAATCATCTTATATAATCCCCCATATATTTAACTATGGGGCTGATGTGGTTTTTTCAAACGAGGTCTATTAAATATGTTAACAAGGAATGAGAATGTATAGCAGATTTCAAATAATTGAAAATATTTTGAAAACTTGTTAAAATGATACGACAATGTAAGTGGATAAAAGAAAATAAAAGTAACTTGGTGTTGCTCAAAATTAACGCAAGAATATGTAATACACACACACACACACACACGTCACCGGGGTTTAAATCTGTTAATTTTTACTTTAACAGTGCATAATACAAAGTAAAGATATTCGGTGTGATAATATAATTATTATTAAAACTTCAGTGAACATGGTGAAGGACAATATATAAATTTCTTACATAGAAACGCACTGGATTAGACATAGATATATTTTGTTATTAGACCTATAGTTTGTAATGGTTAGATTGGAAGTGAAAAAGAGTAGAAAGGCTAATTTGTAGTGAGCCTCTCTTCTGAAATGAAAGGAAAACTGAAAGCAAAATTAACGGTTGTTTTATTACAAAGATGTCAAAATACAAGAGCAAATCAAAGGACGCATCATTATAGAGTTAATAATCTCTTTAATAAATATTTAAAACAGTAAGTATTTCGTGTACAAAGATATCTCTGTTTATACGAAATTTATATATGTCACTTATATGTTGCTAATTTTTACAGATATCAGCACTTTAAATTCTATGCGAAATTTTACGCGAATACTATGAGAAATTACAACAATAAAGTATTTAATTATTTTGTTTGTTTGGATTTTTATGGCGCAAGAGCATCTGGGCTATACTGCGCCAATTATTTTGTACATTTATCTTTTGGCGAAAATAGAGGTTTCAGATTTAGATGCTTAAATCAGCATAAATGAGGTAACTACAATTTAGATTGGCTGAGAAAAAGATTCAGATATGCGTTTTTGCTTTCTAAGTTAATTATCTAATAAATTGACTAAAATTATTACTACACGCCTTTTCAGGTTCAAGTGTTGAAATTGATCACGAAAGACGGTTAGGAATAGAAACTGCATAAAAATTAGTTGAATACATATATAAGGAAAAAAATAATAGCAAAGCGTACATAAGTACATACTACATATGGCTGTAAGGGTTAAGTGATTAATAAAAACAACCTCCATTCACCGCTATCTGTAGATGATTATAAATTACAATTCCTTGGTTTAATATGGAAAAATAAAATACGTAGATTCATACATAAGTGTATATTCACGAATTAAAATCATACGATTGCTTTTATTTAATGACGTATTAAGCCGCGATACCTACTTTCACACGCATTCGTCTGTATCAAACCACTAGAATTAATATTAGATGATGAATTCCTCGCAAAGAAAAGAATGATTTCACAGTGCTTGGTGGGAAACTAACCCACAAGTCGTCTGTAGCTCAGTTGGAATAGCCCTTGGCCGGCTACAAAGAGGTCGTAGGTTCGGTTCCAAACCAGGCACCGTGAAATCATTCTTTTCTTTGTGAGAAATTTATCATCTAATATTACCACATCATTGGCTATGTCGAGAAAAATTTCCCAACTTTAATACTAAAATTAATATAATAGATTCGGGTATTTTATGCAAGCTGGACAGAATGGCCATCTAGCCGAGGCAAGGTACTGGCATTAGTTAGCAAATGACGAGACCCATCTTATCCCACAAATATTTGACGGTATGCAAGTTAGAAATATTTAGCTTCCGGGCATGAGATCTTCCAATAATTTCTGCAAAATTCCAGGCTTGTTGTGTTACTCTACTGGAAAAGTCGAAATAGATTTTGTCACATGGCCATTATGAAGGACAGTATTTAGTCTGAACAATATTTAGAAGAAATTTAACAGGAAAGGTATAACGAGGTTAAAAATGACATATAATACCCATACTATACCACCATCATTTGCTTGTTTCGAATGTGGATGAATGGGTTTTCATAATGCTTGGATTGATGTGTATACGTATATCGTTTAGCAAATCTCTTGGAATAAAAGCTTAATTTTTCACTTCCTAAAAAAAAGAAATTATTAAACGTAAGTGCAAAACGACACGTTAAAAAATACAATCAGGTCGATAGCGTTTAACAAAATAAACGTTCTATACCTGTGAATATTAAAATATAAACATTCTTTATAACATTCTACTAATGTATTTTAAAGGTAGGTTTCAATATTTTAATGAATATTTTAAAATATCAGTAGGATCCATATGTAACAACGGGTTCGACTCCCAACAGTGCAAAGAACGCTTACTCAGAGATCTCATAAAGATCGCACTGCTCACTGTAGTCCGGGGTTTGGTTCCCTAGGCCTTAAGAGGTTCGGATTCCTCGGAAAACAGTAGGTCCCGGCGCAGCATGACCACTGTAGTCTTTGAGCCGTAAAACCAAAAAACAAACAAACAAACAAACATATGTAACAAGGATTTTGGGACCAGTGCATATGCTCTTTATATTCGGTCGCCCGCTAAATAAGTTTTGGAATTTAAAATTGGAAGCATGTTTGAAAATAATATCTGTATACGTAACATATTTGAATGAGACATGCATACATTAATATTCAGCTTCGAATTTGCTTGAACTTTAATCACCAACGTATTATATTGCAACTTGAATTTCAGCGCAATAAGCTATATAAAAAAAAAGGGATATAAAGCAACTCATATTAGTAATCATTCCCAGAACATGTTTTATATGGAGATGCTCAAAAAAGTTCAATGTTTGTTTGCTTCCTTTTGCAGTTTCTATGCTTATTGGATTTTTGGCGTAAAATATTTAGCGCATTAAATACGTAGCTATCAACCGTAAAAGCTTAAAAAAAGCGCTTATTGTGAACTCCTTATTATGTACTTTGAAAGTGATGGACATTCTCAGAAATTCTTCAGTTTCATTTGTTGAAAAGTCAGTTTCACCATGTTCGTCTCATTTAAAAGAACATCCTCGACAATTGATTGCTTTTAAAATTTTCGTGAATATTTTTATATTTTTTTTTGATAATGTTCTGCATTTAAGTTAAAAATCTCACAATTTTTTACTCATTAAATTCGGGGTCCTCAAATGTCTTGTTCGCTACAAATAATTAAATTGTATTGCCCTTAATCATTGTATAAATCGAAATTTATATCTTCCTCCCTGGACCTAGTAATTTGCTAAATGTGGGCTCTTTACATGTGGATACTACTGTATTTTTGAATGTTTCTTCAGTTCGTTAGGTCAGTTTTATTTGCAAAGAAATTCATGATATAATATCAGCAAACGGAGAATTGCGAAAAATATTCCAATCAGATCTTTGGTTAATTATTTACGTTAATTTCTTTCTGTTGTTTTGTGAGTATATACTCACTTAAGAAACAGAAATTACCGAATTCCATTTTAATATAAGTGTCTTAAAAATTAATTTCGTTTCTAGAATCGGTACTAAATTTTACAAATTGAGTAAACACAAAAACTACATTCAGCAATATATTTTGATTCTTTTAAAAAGCCAGCAAGTACTGCTTATTTGTTAAGGCGAAAAAATTCTTTTCTCTTCTTTTCAGCGAGAGATATAAGCAGAAATCTTTAATTGACTACTGTCTTATTTAATTATTGCTAACGTTGCATTTTAAACACGCCATTGTAAAAAGCATAGAGAATTTAGATATATGATTCTTTAACCTGATAGTTTTCTTATTGTGTCTGTCATGAATGCCATCAATTTCAATTAAAATTTACCACGTTGCTCCTAACAAGGTGATAATGAATACCTTTCTATCGAGTTGTCATGCTGTTACATAAGGAATTTCAATCTATTGATGTTGAAAGTTGATGAAAACAAAAGTTTGTTAGATGAAACTTGATTTTTTCAAGGGCAATTAAACTATTTTCGTAATTTAAAATCAATCAAAGAACTTAAACAATTCAAAAATTATCAAAATAACAATTTTAAATGTATTTCCCAAAAATGTACATTCTGTTACAGAAATATATGAAAGCTAGGTTTGTATATTTAGAATAATTGATTGGTTGGAATGTG
Organism: Dysdera silvatica; assembly: GCA_006491805.2. Taxonomy (NCBI): domain Eukaryota; kingdom Metazoa; phylum Arthropoda; class Arachnida; order Araneae; family Dysderidae; genus Dysdera; species Dysdera silvatica. The sequence goes on from QLNU02015360.1 coordinate 277,694,727, forward strand.
TCTTATTCTATCTTTTCCTCTCTATGTTATTATTGGACCAAATAATTAATATTATCTATTAAACGCGAGAAAGGATTTCAGTACTTAATTTTACTTATATGAATCAACACAACGCCGAATCATTGAAAGATCGTAAATATTTAAATTTTCTTAAAACTCTCTCGAAAACATTTGTCCCACAGATTGGATTTCAAATCATCGAATTCATTAAAACCCATCGTGTAAGCACAGATCATAAAAAATTTCTACTAATTTAATTGAACACATTTATTCAGAAAAGCTCCCTTAAATAAATTATCAAAAGTAAATTTGGAGGAACAAAGTGTTTCCCTCAATGGCTTCTATGCAGTTTTCAAAAATGATAAGAATGTATATTTTAATCTAAGATCCATTAAGCTAGGGCTTATCATTTTAAATATGAAACTAAGAATCAGGATTTGACTATTTCGAACACTTTGTCTCTATTTAAGCAATTTTATAAGGCCAGCTGTTGTGAAAGACAAACTTTTTTTTTTTGTATAATTCATATATATAATGCTATATATATATAATCATATAATGCTATAATTCAGTAAAATATACTTATTAACTAACAACGACTGCTTAATTTTTCTGCTTGTAAGATGATGGTTAAATTTGAATTCAGATGAATTGAAGTTAGACCAGTGGTTCCCAACTGGTGGTCCGCGAAGGTGTCTCAAATAGTTAGACATATGTTATTCGGTATTTCAAAAAAAGTGAAAAACAAATACTTACTTGAAATTATTATTATTAAATATTAAAATTAAATATAAAAATACACTTTGAAAAAACACTTTGTTTGCTTCTATACGTCTACATCTTTTCCCCAAAAAAGACGCGGCTCCCTTTTTTATTAAGGTCTTAAGGTCAACTTTTGCAGGGACTGATTTAGAGGTCATTCAAGGGGGGGGGGGCGATTAATGACTTGATTTT
>QLNU02015360.1:277703057-277719924 GCA_006491805.2 Dysdera silvatica
AGTTCAAATCAAATCAAACTTTATTCAGACGGATTCAATTTTTTTTTACATAATGTGATAATTATTTACAATTTATCAGATAGGTTAATCCGTCTTGACAGCAAAGGGTAAAGACTTTAGGGTCTGACAAAGCCCCCGCTGCCCAGGATTGGATATAATAAGCGGAAGTCATAAATACAATATACAAACTAAACATACAATAAATAAACTAAATACAATAAGATAAAAGACTTGGTTGTTTAGCAAAAGTATGGAAGGTATAAATAGAGAAAGATGTAGTGATATTATAATTCTCTATCCAATAGATGTCTGCGGATGAGTGTTTTATATTGAGCAAAAGAATAAATAGATTTAAGTGGGTTAGGAAGAAGATTCCACACCCTAGGGCCAAAGCAAAAATGCGGGAATGTCCAAGTTTCGCTCGTAAATACTCTGGAATCAGATCGTTATGATTTCTTGTAAAGAGGGTATGATCAGGAAAGCGCAGTGAAATGAGATCAGAATGAGTGCCATTTCATATAGTGTTAAACATGAAGATGGAAGTTTTGTACGTAAATAATTTACAATTAATAATATCTGATGATCATAAGCCATTTCAGTAGTTCTTGAAGACAATGGTATTTGATAATTTAGGAGGCGGTGTAATCTTTTCTGCAGTCTGTTAAGTCTGATGACATTAGACATGGAAGTGTTTACCCATATCAGAAGGCAATAGTAATGGAAAGAATAAATCATAGAACAGTAAAGTTAAAAAAAAATCGAGACGGGTGAGTAATAGCTGACGTTCCTAATCATTCTAATATTTCTACTAATTTTGTTACAGATATTAGAGGGATTAGGGTCTTAAAAGGTACTGAGTTCTTGAGAAAATGCAGGCACGCTACCTTACGGTGGTATGCTGGTATCACATTTGCCTAGCGTCCCATTAACTTGGGTTCGAGTACCAATGATATCGTAAGATGCGTTTCATTTTTTTGTCTAGTTCTATAGATAGGAATTTAGTTCTCTTGACAGGTTCAGATTTTCTGAAAAGTTGTTGATCCCAGCACAGCGTGACGTGTGTTGTCCTTACAATGTAAATCCAAGCAATGGTTTGTACTTTAGCTATTTCTAAAAATGAAATATTATATAATATCTCTTATATGCATGCAGTTTTAGATAATGGTGAGTTTTGCTAAGGATTCATAACTGATTTTCTCGGATTTTTCTACATGTCCAAGAGGCAACTGCCAAATTAGTATAGGAAGGTTATAGAGGAAATTAATTTCTGATATGTCATATTTGTTTAGAGTAAAATTGGAAGCTCTTTGGCTCATAGAGGATAAAAGAACTGAACGTGCACTTTAGCTAGAATTACAGGAAATTTGGGTCTCATCTCTATGCTTTGAAAGCCACGCATCCGAGTCATATCCGAGTACATAGGCAGAAAGTTCATAAGGGGGTTATAGGCTTAATGGGAGGGGTTACAGAGCTACAACTCATATATTCCTATGTTAAATATACAAAATTTCATTGCGATGGGGGTTACAATCCCCAAAACCACCCCCTGGTTACGCCTCTGCACCGAGTATAGTCATGTGTAATCAATTTTTCGTACTTAGTTTGTCAAAGACGATGTTTGACAAACGTAAATACGAGAAATATATTATTGAGTACATGTTCTTTCTTTTTCTAATTCTTTTAATATCCGACTCCTAGGAGTCAAATTGTTCTAGTTTGAATCTGCGAAACGTGGAGTGGAATTAGGCAAATAGTCTCGTAATTATGTTCAACGAAGACAATTGTTGACAAATATAAGTGTGAGAAATATAGGATAGAGTGTATCGTTAATCATTCAATCCTCCGACTCCTATGAGTGAATAAGATTCCAGCTTGAATCTGAAAAACGTAGAGAGACAGAAATTAATTTTCATAATTTAAATAAGAACTCTCGAATTAGAAGCAAAATTCGAATCGGAAGAAATATTTTCCCCTGGGGAATAAAAACCCCAAATTTAATACAGAATTCCAAATTTTGTAGTTTAATTTGAATGATTTTGAAACTTTACCTTTCTGTTTACATATTCCAGAAACTTATGCTTTTAATGAGCAACATATATAAATGGATTTTCATTTTTCTCAATTTTGTGGTTTGAAAAGAGTCATAGTGGAAAACATTTTAATTGATAATTATTATTAAGGCACCGCGTGACATAAATTATTTAACATGCCTGACATTTCAAAGAGTCCCATTATCTAATTAAAATACGATTTACTCATGCAGAAATTCCTTCGAAATATGAATTTTTTATTTATTTTGATTTGCTTTGAATATCGATTTTGAAATTTGTTTATAAATTTATTTACTAATTTAAAAAATTTAGCAGAATACACTTCGTTTTATGTTAGTCATATCTTACACATATAGTTTTTTGTTCGTATGGAAGCTGTCACAATAAAAAAATATAGTATAAATAGCATCATTTTCTTAAGGCATTTGTTGCATTGACTTTCTTTTATTTTTTTAACATTAGAAACAAGGTTAAGAAAGTATTTTATTGTAGGCCTTTTAATTAATATATTAAATTTTTTTCTAATTTTGCAATCTTCTAATGACTTGCATAGAATCATGTCAAAACGTTAAGAAAAATAAAAATCTTAGCAATTCAAATGCACATGAAAACGAGTGATATAATTACTATAATAGTATAATCACTTTTTACTTTCCTAAATTTATAATTGGCGAAATAATTATAGCAATATCGTTTATTTGATAAATAAACAAAGCTGTAGAAGAAAATATTTATACTGTGTCATTTCTCACTCCAATAGATAATTTTATTTATATTATACAAGTTTGGCTCAAAGAAATTTTTATCAAAAACTGAATTGTAAATGTAGTTTCACAAAAAGATTGAGCCTAAAAATCAGTTTAAGGGGGTGGCAATTGGCACTCAAAGTTAAAGTAACAATTTTGTTGGGATATTGCTGCAAACCAAAGTAAGCTGAGTTTTATTGAAAATTCTCTCCTGACCTAGGGTCTAGTGGAATCTTCGTAAATTTTTAGTAAGAAATAAGTGCAGGGCAGCGCCAAGGAGATTCAAGTGATCCAAATAAAAGCCTCGGCCAAGAATTCATGGGCTAAAACAAACTGAGTGAAACATTATTTTTTATTTACAAACAAAATGAAACAGTATGCTTTGTTGTGTATGTTTTGTTAAAATACTACATCGAAAATCGATGTCAAATATAATTTTGATACCCAATTAATCGAAATTTTTGTCATCTATAATATTAAAAATAAAGTCTTACAAGTTTATTTTGTTCCATAAGTATTTGGTAAAGGATATTAATTAAGATAAATATTGTAAGTAATTTAATACAAAAAATAGATTTAGTTATGTCGATAGTTACAAAATATTATGTACGGCGTGCTCGTCAGCCATATTGAATTACGTTGTTCTTTAAATCATTTTGTGTGGATATTAACGTATTATTACAGGAGAATATTAGTTTGCCAAATATATTCTGTGTATTTGTACAAAGTAAGCATGGGTAGAGAAAAAAAAAGCCAGACGACGTTTTATGGGTTTAGGCGCCAGAGCCAGGCTAAAATAAACAGTGAAAATCCCATAAAACGTCAAAATTAATTAAGGGCTTGTAAATTCTAGTATCGTAAACTCAGGGCGTAGTTAAACTCAAAAACAGTAGACCGCCCCGCGAAAGGAAACCTATCAGAGATCAGCAGTATAGTTTGTATATATAGCAACAGGCAAATGTACTGGCAAAACGAATAATCCTGTGAGTGGATTGTGTAATTTAATTTCATTGACTTGAGGGTCGTGCTGGGGATAGTAAGAGAAGAAAATAGAAGAGAAGAGCGGGAGCAGCGTACGGAAAAGGACGTCTCAACTTAACGTTGAACTTGGAGTTCTGTCAGAGCCTTGAGGGCAAGCAAAGTTGCAGGTGGGAAGACTCACAACCTTCCTACTTGAAAGTATCGCACGGGCTCCACTTGGAAAGTTTTTATTAAAGCTCCAAAAATTCTCGATTCGCTCACGAGCTACAAAATCATACGCATCAGCTGCGTAGAGTTATATTCATCGCCACTGCAGAGTGAAGAATTCCGGCTGACTATAATTATTCATCGTTGATTTTCGCATCAGCAAATCCTGACGTTTGTCCATAAAATACGTAGAGTCCTACTGAACTGATGCAGCAGCATCCTGTCTGTTCATCGTTGTTTTCCCGCACCTGCAGAGCTTGACGTTTGTCCGTAAAATACGCCGAGTCCTACTGAACTGACGCAGGGGCATCCCGGCTATTCATCGTTGTTTTCCGCACCAGCAGAGTCTGATGTTTTCCTTAAAATACGCCAAGTCCGGCAGGAGTGGAGCAGCAACATCCCCGCAGCCCCGTAAATGTTTTCTCATCAGAAATTGGACTTTGAAGTGCACGACGAGCCACAGCGTAATGCACCTGCAACAAAACAACGGTCACGTGACTGCAACACCCCATCATAACAGTCGCACGTGAGTCAATATCCATTTATTCCCATTTGTACGAGGTGTACCATTATTTAGGTTTAATTTGAAAATTAGGTTATGAAACATTCTATTTTTCCCATTTGCCCTTGCTTACTCAGGCAGTATTTCTTGCATTGTTTTAATTTAATATCTGGCATACGTTCTCAGTATTGGTGTAATTTATTGTATTGTCATATTGCAATTTAGACAGATATTGTTGCTGAGCCGTTGATTTGATAACAACCTGTATTGATAAATCACAGCACCATAGCAAGAATATCAGCTAGACATTTATGTTTCTGTCCATGTGGAAACTTTCGCCATTTATATAACTGCATAGAATTTGTAGAGTAGTAGTTAGTCCTAATTAAATTTGTTACGTTTGTTTGAATTAGTTCTCTCTTTTTTGTGTTTTGCATCCCTATACTGATTTCACAGCCATTTGACAATCATATGTTTCGCAAAGAAACTGACGGGTTATTAAGCAATGATAAGCGTAATGATAGGTGCATTTATCCAAGTTAAGCAATTTGGCACATTATTATTAACTTAATAATAATAATAATAATTTATCGTCTCCTTTTGTCACAAAGGAAAAATTTATAATGAAGTTAATAATAATACTTAAAACAGCGTAGAATTAAAGTATGAATGCATTTTTAGGATCGAGCTTAGGGTCCCACATAAAATGAAAAACTAAATTTATTTCTCGGGATATAATTCCCCAGTTATTTCTCAGTTATTACACGTTTCTTTTTCTATTCATGGCATATGGTATCATTTGCAGAATCAAACTATATTTTTTAACAAAAAAGGAAAAAAGGACAACCTACGCACTTTCAGGATCGAACTCAGAACTTTACATATAAGTTTAACGAAGCATTACTTAGGACTATGAGTCCTTAACTGCCACTCAGTTCTCGCTTTTTCATTGCAAATTGATTATATTTTTTATGACGTATGGTTTTGTTTTTAGAGCCGAATTGCTTTTTTTAATGGAAACGAAACAAAACACGAACTTCATACTCCAAAAATTGAACATAGGATCCTGTACAGTCGATTTTGATTAATAATTTTCCTGATGTTTATCAGTTAATACACGTTACTCTTTCTTTTTACGGCGTATAGTTTCATTTGCCAAAGTAAAACTAATTAAAAGAAGACCTTCTCTTACATTCAGGATCAACATCAGGACGCTATATAGGGACGAGAATCGATTTTGAAGAATAATTTCTTAGCTATTTCTTATTTATTACACGTTCCGCTTTTTTTTTATAACATATGGTTTCAGTTGCCAGGGCAAAACTGCTGTTTTTAAGCAAAGAGAAAAAAAAAAGAAAAAGACACTCACCCTTTTAGGATCAAACTCAGAACCCTACATTTAATAAAAAAAGCTCCACTTTGGACATTATTGAAATCGAAATATTTTTGTAGTTAAATACAAACGAGAGTTAGGTATTTAAAAAATATTACAAAAATTTAAAATATCTCCTTATAAGAAGGAAAGTATTAAGGCGTACCCGCTATATTATAGGTTTTAAATTTTTGTAAAAATCATGTAAAAAAAGTACGACCTCATTATGAAGATGGGGAGGGTAAGTGTCCCACCCATAAAGGAGACCATGTCTTAAAGGGAGCAATAAATAGGGTTTGGTCCACCCCAGCGAAAAATACGCTTGACGCGGCACTGAATAAGCGTAATGAAATCGTTGCCTCTAGATATTACCGACGGCTAATTAGTTCAGCCCTTTCACTCGTGACTAGTTTCGAAGAGGTAGTGGCAAGCAATTTATCATTTTGCAATCGAACAAGCAGTCAAATCTGGCAATTAGATTGAAGGTTCTATTTAGAGAAACTAAACTATATATTAAACGTACATTGACTACAATTTGTTCGCAAGCTCAGAAATTTAAATTTCTTATAGCCTGTAAATTACCAACCTCCCTGTAAAATGTAAAGTTTTTAGAGAGAGAAATTCAACTTTCGTTGCTTTGTTTGAGTTGTCTTTGAGCCCATTTGGATTGCAATGACAAGTTTACATGTTGAGGAGAGAATGGCCCAGACAAAATGCGTGGACAAAATTGAAATTTTGTGATTATTTGATATTGTTTTAATCTACTAGTTTGTTAATTGCATTAATAGTATTTATTAATGACCAAACAAAAGAGTAGTTAATTCTCCTTTACCGTAGACATAATACTATTAAAAATTTCTTACGCACCTTTATAATTATTTTGCTGAATATACAATTGCTTTCCATTTGAAAATAGATAAGGAGTAATACTAACCTCCATCAAATATCTGCTTTTCTGATTAATTTTTATATTTGAGATTTACGAAAATGAGAATATACTGTATATAATAACATATTTTCCCCATAGAATTATTGGTCGCATTTACGATAAATTAATATTATATTCTGTATGTATTAGTGCAGAGGACAATTTCAAAGAATTGAATATAGGCTTTATTATATTTTTGTGGTGAGAGGCCCCTATGCTATTTCGTTCTGTGTTTGAAGTCATTTGAGAAACCCGCATTTTTGTGAAATTTAACCTTTATCGCAACGTCTGTTTAAATTTTTAACTTTAACGTCTAACAAAACAGAACTAATGAATAAATAACGAAACCCAAAAGATTTCAGAAAAACGAGCGGCATACCCGTGGACAGGGGCCGCTGCCCGGGGCCCCGTTTGGATGGGGGAGCCAAACTGAAGTCAAGTTAAAATTTTTTTAATGGACCCAATAGTAAAAAATCTCTCTAAAAAAAGACAAGTTTAAAGAAATTTTTAGAGACATCTTTAGAGAAATTCTTTCAGAGACTTTTGGCCACTTTTATAGGGTATATGGCTCACTGTGCATCTGTGAAAATCTCCTGTTTTCGCCGGAGGGGGAGGGGCATCAAAAAGCAATCCGCGCCAGGCTGCTTGGGTTCAAAATCAACCTCGAGCCGCCCCTCCCCGTGACTAACTAAATTACCATACGAAGTCGAGAGAGCGAGGAACAACAAACGCCATCACATTTCATACTTCAGGAATCCCGCACAATCAACATCGTTGTTTATATGCAAAGCACCGCAACATTTCTGTAGTAGAGTATTAAATCTATAATTGGTTTCTTCCATTTCTACAGCACAAGTTTTTGATAGGCGTGTTTAGCTTTCCTAACAATTAGTCATACAGATGTCTCAGCAAAACTTATGCCATGGGTTTATTTCGGCAAACATACGAAATATACAATTCAAATAATAACGCAATGTCACCCAAATACTAAAAATAGTTGTTGTGCGCAAGCTTTCATTTTATTTTTTTTAATCCGTAAGTTTGTTTTCTAACCAGACAGAATTTCCTTTGCTGCAGATTGCAGCCTTCACTTCAAAAGAAATGAATGATCTAATTCAGTTTATCGTAGCGATTCTTATTCCGTCAGAATCTGTTTTCTTTAGGGGTAAAAATCTAAGAGATAGCGTTGTGACAAGAGGTGTGAAAACATCTCGTTATCTTGGCTTGTTTGAAACGAATCCTTTGAGGACTGACCCTTTTCTCACCTTCTTGACGGAGAAGCTAACTTGATTAACTATTGCTGGGTTACATCCGTCCAACACATGAAGAATGAATCATCGTAACCTTATTTACCACTGGAGTGAAGAAAACATGTCAACATGAAACAAGGAATTTGTTGAGCCATAACGAATTTCGTTTTTTGCTAAGACCTTGGAAAAACTAATGCAATTCAATCCAATTCAAATTGTCCTCGGAGAAAGTTTTCTTTTTTAAAGCCATTCTTTTTAATTAAAACGAACCGAAACTTTAAAAATATTTCAGCGATGATGTTAGTCAAAAAATATGGAATGCATTGTTATACGCGTTTCCGTTTTATTCAGATTTGGTTTTCTTTTAAAGAAATACGAGCATATTTTGCATAAGTTGCTTCCGTTCTTTCTAAAATATAAGTTATTTTATCGAAATAATGTTTTCATAAAAAAACAAAATATAAAGCATGGCCCCAACATTCATTGTTATTTTAAATTTAAATTTCAGGACGTGTTTTGTTTTCCTCTTGTGGTTTGAAAGGCAGGTTTGGTAGAATTATTGTGTTATATATTCAAAAGTTGCATGTTCCTTCATTCTCACAACTGGTTTCCCAGATGTGATTAGTCCAATTAACTATTTATCTGTTGCACTCTGACAAAATACGAAGCAATCTGCGATTATTTAAAAATTAAATGCCTAACTCATTATTTCTAATAGACAAAAATTTAAAGGATGTAAGTACACAATTTAGTCCTTGGAGTGAAACTCTTATTTGAGAGAATTGAAGCTTAACATTTTTAACTTCACGGCGTAAGATATTTTAAATATAAAACAGAGAAGCACTTTTATAGCATCTGAGAGTTTACTGTTCTTCAGACAAGGTGGGGATATGCAGCGAAAATATATATCTCTAATTAAAAGAAGAGCTCAATTAACTAAGAGGAGATACCTTTTCAACCAAGCATATTCAATATTACTCACAGAAATTACTATATTTAAGAAATTATTGTAGTTCTTGAATACTGTAAATTACGCTTAGTGATAATTACTATTCCTTTTATCGCTTGTTTACTCTGGCACAACACAAATTTATTATATAATTGTACAAACAATTATTTTCTGCTTGGATGTCTGTTCCTTTTTATGGTTCATACTAACTAAATATGGCTAATTTGTTTCATTCAAGTTAAAAATTAAATGCAAATTTGCATGAGTCTAATTAAGTTAACAAATTTTCTCTTCAGCTCACATACAAAAAGGTTTATCTTTTAATATTTCCGCGTGTAATTGAACATGCAGTGATATTTTAACGGATTATTATACATCAAATATTGATGAACACCTTTGAAAGCTGTCAAAACAACATGTAGTATTTGTACGAACTTATACCTCAATTAACGCCATAGCTAATTAGTAAGAAAGGTAGTATTTTTTGTGCTTGTTCTATGTTTAAAATGTAGGTTCTTGATCACTTCTAAAGGTAAATTTTGGATAGTTTCCACGAAGTCACTTGGTGTCAAACTTGACACAAATTGATGCACGTATATAATCTGAAAATATTTCGAAATATTTTGGTTGACGTTGAACGTTCTGATTGATAGTTGCGTGATTTGAGGTACGAACAAGACGGGGAAACCTACAACAAAAAGTATATAAAATTCAGCATTTTGTGTTAATTGAATATAATTTTCAAACATGGGAAGGAATTACGTAATCATTAACAAAATAACAAATTTAAACAATTTTTTTAACCAACTATTTTAAGAATGGTTATTTTACTGACAATATGTGGCACGGTATCTAGAAATGACTTTAGAGCAGTGGTCACCAAAGTGGTCAATATCGATCTCCAGGGGTCAATAGGAGGTCGAATCGGGCTGAGGGGTCGAATCAGGTTCAGAGGTCGACAAAAAATATAGGACATCATTGTACAGGTAAGATTTAATTCAATGAACTGAGATTACCTCCATCCTGACTGGCAACGCAATTAAGAGTGGACCGTGAGAACATTGAGATGAATAGGACGTATAATATTTGCTATTTCTTATAGAAAGCGTAATTTCTTTCATTGTAAGAATTGAGATTTCCTGTAAGAAAAGCACTGCAAAACATTTTAATACTCTATATAAATAAAAAACATTTATAAGATAGAGCAAAATCATGCAAATAGTAACGGATATAAATATAGAATTACGTGACGATTTAAGGCTGGAACAAACTAGTCTAAATTGCAACTCGCATATATGCGAAAACCGCATATATGCAAAAAATACCGAGTCCCAAATTTTTACCTATCCTTTAATGTTATCTAAACCCTCTTAATTGCGATTTTATACGTGCAAAAACTGCATATATGCAAGTATTTTTGAAGCCAAACGAATGTTTTATTATAGAATTTAAACCGGATATATGTAGACAAACTTTATGAACAAGTTTTCATCCGCAGAAAATGTGTAGTTGGCAACTCTATTTTTAAGGATTGGCTTTCCCCATCGGAAATAGTTGTCAACCCTTGTCGAAGTGTCACGTACCAGCTTATTTATGGCTTTGTTTACGGTTCCCCCGCTTTCTAATAATAATAATAATAATAATTAGATCTTGTTTATCGCTGAAGACATGTAATGTACACAATCTGTAAAGACATGTCTATGCATTACATTAAACAAGTTCAATGTATAACACATCGCACATACCGACGTACATAATATGCCTGTGTTCGGAATCACTATCAAATTTTGTACTCGTAATTGGCAAAGTGAATTAATTAGGCGTTTCGTGTTTTATTGCGCTACAATATTGCTAGTCTATTTGCAAGTTTTTTGCTTTCTTCTTTTGCACTTTTTAGTTTATATTTATTGTGAACATGGCAGATGAAAAGAAACGACATATCTGCTTAAATATTGATCAAAAGTTGGCGATTTTAAATTCTTTGAAATCAAATAATAAGACAAAGAAATAACAAAAGAATATGGTTATCATTTGTCCACTATTTTCCACAAATACAGTACGTGTATTTATGTAAGTACTACATTACTTCCTGTTATTTTTGTTAATAGAGTAATAATACTGTACATTATAAATATTGAAATAAATAATGTGTATGATTTATAAAATTAGAAATAAGAATATCTAATTTAATAATAAAATTCGATAAAAATTTAATGAGCAAATTATTTGCACGCTATAGTTCAGAGAATACCTCTTTTATGTAAAACCCGCTTATATGCGAAACTCGCTTATATGCAAAGGATTTCGTTGCCGCGTCCATTTGCATATATGCGGTTTCGATAGCGATTTTGAACCGATCATTTCTAATATTGTCAGGAGTCACAAAACCCACCATTCACATTGACAACCTTAGCGATTTTCATACATATATACAAATTGTATTATTATTATCTATTTTTTAAAAAATTTTATGCATTATTTATTTTATTACAATTAATTTTATTTAATTTATTGTAATTGATGTTATTTATTTTATTATAATTAATGTTAAAAATCGATAGCCAGAAAAAATAAAAGACAATAAACTATTAACGAACAACTAACTCAAAATCTTCTACGTGGACGCTCAAAGCTTAAAGAATAAAATCGCAATAACTGAAGAATAATCCAAGAGAATAATCAACCTTAAATAGTGATTCTTACAGAGAGATGGAAAAAGGAAGGTGCAAACCTGAATATAAACGGATATTACGAAAATGCAGTGTTCAGAGTTAACAAAAATGGAGGAGGTGTATCCATTTATGTAAAACAAGAAATTGACAGTCAAATAATAGAAGAATCCTTAATCCTGGAGAAAGATGTGGAGATGGCAGGAGTAACAATAAGCGATTTAAAAATTTTGGCTTTATATAGACCACCACAGGGACAGATAAATAATTCCTTATAAACCTTGAAAATAAATTAAACATTCTTCAAAATACTTTTAGGAATAAAATATTGGTCATAGGGGATTCTAATATCAGAATGGAAAATGAAAATTTAAACAAATAAAAATGATTAGACCTCATGGAATCAGTGGGATTTGAAAATAAAATAAACGAACCGACAAGGGCAGATGATAGATCGCAAAGTATAATAGATTTATGCTTCGTAAACACACAAACTGAAAAAAAAATATTAAAAACACATATAAGTGATCATAAACCAATACTAATAAAATTGATAAATTAAAAAATTCTTGAGCGACAAAATATAAAATCAAGAAGTTTTTTCAGGAAAAATATAGAAAATTTTTGTAAATTGTTAATAGATATCAATTGGGAAATACTAAATAATAGATCTGGGGATGAATTGTACGATAAATTTATGGATACATTGAGGATTACATAGGAAAAATGTTTTGTATATAAGGAGATCAAAACAACAAAATACTTAGATAAACCATGGTTTGGAAAACTGATAAAAAAAACTAAAAGTGAAAATAAAACATATTTAAAATTATGAAACAAAAAACGAAAATGGTTGGGAAATATTAAAAAAAAGAAGTTCAGTAAGAAATAATTAAAAGCAAAGAAATATTCATTATAATAATATATTTATGACGAAAGATCCAAACAAACAATGGGAAAACATAAATAAGTTAATGGGTGAAAAAGATAAAAATTTAAATACAAAATTAGTAATAAATATAAATAATGTCAAAATAACGGACATACAAACTCAGGCAAATGCTTTTAATGATTTTTATATAAATATAATGGAAGAAATTACACAATCAAATAATACTAGTGTGGATATAAATTATCAACGAATAGAATCACGGAAAAATAGCATGTATCTTGCAGAATTCACAAAAGAAGAAATAAAAAAAAGGAACTTCAAAAAATTAAACAAAATAAGGGTGAAAGGCTTGATGGCATTAAACTAAAATTAGTAAAATTTTGTGCCGGAGAATTAGTAAAGCCACTAAATATGATTTTTAATAATATCCTTGAGACGTCATATATACCAATAAAAATGAAAACAAGTAAAGTTATTCCAATATTTAAAAAAGGGGATAGGAAATGTCTATACAACTATAGACCAATCTCAATAATTCCTATATTCTCAAAAATCTTTGAAAAACTATTATACAATAGGCTATTGAAATATTTGGACACATATAATATATTAAATTCAAGACAATATGGGTTCCGAAAAAATTGGACAACAGAGGATGTCTTCATTAAAACAGTTAATAAAATTCAACAAGAAATTGAAAATAAAGAATTTGTTATAGGCATATTCGTTGACTTAAGCAAGGCTTTCGATATTATAAATAGACCAATCATTGTTATTAATTAAAATGCAAATGTATGGAGTTAGAGATAATGTGCTTAAATTGTTTCATAGTTATTTAACAGGTAGAACTAAAATTGTGCAAATAAATCATATACATTCTAATCAAGAGCAAAATACATGTGGAGTCCCCCAAGGTTCCATACTTGGTCCACTATTGTTTCTCATATACATAAATGATATTACTGACATTGACGATGATGTAAACTTATTTGCTGAAGTCATACGTCTGATTTTCAGAGATATGTCACAAGAAAACCTCTTTATCAAGGCAAAATTAAAACTAGAAATTCTAAATCAGTGGTTTAAAAATAATAAACTAATAGTTAATAGAGAAAAAACTAAGCATATACTTTTTCATAATATAAATAAAAAATTAGATAATTTGGAAATATTAAAGTTAGATAATAAGGAAATAAAGAAAACGGATGAAATTAAGTTCCTTGGTATTTATATAAATGAAGTTTAAATTGGAATAAATATATTTTGGAAGTTAATAAAAAAAATTAGAAAAAGTGTAGGAGTAATACTAAGATTGAAGCATCTGTTACCCATACACATAAAAATTCATTCATGTTATTCATTGATATATAGTTACATTTTATATGGAAATAGTGTCTGAGATAATATGAATATGAAAAATCGAAAAGTATACAAACAATATGAAATAGGTTTTGGAACAATGTAACGCAAAAAAAAAACAAAAAACAAGAAATAAAAATTGAAAATAATATAATGAATTTAGATCAAATACATGGATTTAAAATTTTGATAATGATATTTAATCGAATAAAAAAAGGGAAGTATATTGAGGACATAAATATAGAAAATAAACCAAATATGAACAATAGTTGATCAAGGAAAACTTTAAAAATTAAAAAATAAAAACAAACATGGGTTCCGGTAATATAAATTATTATGGTATTAAGATGTGGAATTCAATACCAAACGAAATAAAAAATATTACGTCAGAAACTGAATTTAGAAACAAATTAAGAAGACTAATTATAAGAAATGAAACTTAAGCCATTCCTCCATGTGCAGGATTGACAAGCCTGTAGCATGGAAAATAAGGTATTGTATTGTTATTTATCATTACAATTAATGTTATTTATTTCATTATAATTAATTTTATTTATTTTATAATAATTGATTTTATTTGTTTTATTATAATTATGTAATATAGACGGGGTGTCGATAAAAGGTCAAGAAACTCATAAAGGAGGTCGAGGGACAAATAAGTTTGGCGACCCCTGCTTTAGAGCATAATACCAAACTTTGGTTATTATTTCTTTGATATCTGTTTTTTCCACGCAATTATGGTAAGATGTTGAAAAGATGTTTAATAAAAATATCGAATTCTACATGAGGAATACAGAAGCAAGGATATTTTTCAAGAATAAGATCAAGAACTTGCAATGGAATGAAAAAGTTTCTTTACAAATAAACGCTTGGCAAAGACTTGGAGAAAATAATTAGTGCCATATGATTTTCTCCTAAAAGAGAAGTTTTAGCTCCGAAGCTACATTAATTGATCTGGCTTTGATAGTAAAAGGGCTGAATTTAACGAATTCGAAGTATTGCGTTTCTGAATAAATAAATGCAACGAAACTCATTTTAAACTTGCGTAAATATTGTCTTTCCTGTTTTGGGTTGTAACAGGAGTTCGCGGTACTTAAAACAAGGATATTAGACAAATAACGAGTTTTCCTCTAAACTTCGGAATTCAACGAATTCTCAACCTGTGGGCAGCATGTAACCAAAGTCTAGAAAAACAATTTCAAACAGAGAAAACTGGGACCGAAAATTATTTATATAACACAAATTATGTTCTAGTTATAGGTTACCAAGAGTTATGTTATTCTTGCAAATTTATGAATAACTTGAAAAGAGTTTTCTTTGTTTTGGCATCAAAATGTGTACACAAACATTTGTGTACAATACAAATGTGTACACAAACAGCGAAGTTAGTGTCCAGTGTACCTTTATGTCCTATAGGAATTACAAATTCTCATTTAGACTTACTTTTGACAACGTGATCTCTATCAATTTGGTTTTAAGCAATATGAAAGGAGAACACTGAGTTTCTCCAATCGTAAATTAAAAGAAAAATTGCATTTTGAATGGCATTAACTGCAAAAACAAAGTCGAAATCTTCATGTGGGAAAAATTTGAAGTCTTCTTTTAACGCTTTATTAAGTAGAAACTGCAGGTGAAAAGGCAGACGAAAATGAAAATAATTTTTGGCATATTTAGATCTGCTAATTTTTGTGTACTCATGCAACCTAAATCAAAAACCATGAATTTTTTAGTTTAAAGTAATCACAGTGCCAGCACAACTCCCAGGAAGTTGTTGGCAATTGGCCGCGAATGGTATAAAGTACGAATCCACAATGAGTGGCGTATAGAAAGAGTCGAAACAAAGAAAATCTTCTCTAGATGTTCTTGACATAGTGGTCATTAATAAAAAATAAAAGCACTACATTAAATTAACAAATATAAAGTGAGAATTACTTCAGTTGTGTCCCAGTGGGCAGAATGCAAGCATATATGCATACAGGTTTTTAGATCGAGACCATTTTTTTAAACACTTGCTATACATTTCCCCTTGTGGTTTTGTGTGCGGTATTTGTGTACCATTTGTAGTTTATTGACATACACTTTAATAATAATTGTGCCAAATCTAGTAAGGGCAAAAAAATGACGGTAATATACGGGTAAAAAAGCTGTATTTTGAGACAGAAACGAGGGTGTCATGTAATTACACGGAGACCCTCCATTCTCACCTCTCAAATTATGCTCTTCAAAAGACTTTACACGTTGAGTTCCAAACTGCATATATATATATATTAAAAACACTTTAAGTTGAAACATGGAGAACAATGAAAAACATTGAAAAATACACAAAATAATTTTACTTACATGCTGGACGATATATGAAAATCCAAAGCGTGTTCTTGCACGTTTTTGAAAACTAACGGATTAAATTATTAGAGCAAAGCAAATAGGATACAAAAATGAAAAGCCAAACCAGCCAAACAAAGAACTGAGTAAAGAGCAATGGGATGAAGTATTTGAAACACCCTACAGGCTCTTTTTCAAGGGGAATCGACCATAGGATATTTCCATATATGGCATGTTTCTGAAGGAAGTATTCTTGACAGCAAATACCTCCTGATCCTCCGACATGCCATGTTATAAATTATACGATATGGATATAATAAACGGAATAGAAATTGGATTGAAGAGATATAAATATACACTGACACACGACAACAGGTAAAAGAAAACCTTCGCTCAGCACAGGCTACTCAAGCTTCTTTGGCTCCCCAACCCCCGCCTTAATTTACGGGAACAAGTTTTTCCACTACAGCGTGTTGCTTAGCGCGCCCTACAGTAACAGATTCAGATACTATATTCCAAATTATTGTAATGTCGATTAGACTCGAATACCCCTCTATATGTGTAGGAGAAAAGATGGGAAATATACGATCGTATTGAAGTCAACAATGTTTCTTCTGCTTTGAAGGCCTGCTTTCAAAG
>QLNU02015360.1:277729060-277747691 GCA_006491805.2 Dysdera silvatica
AATATATATATATATATAAAAAGTTTTCCTCGCCCATTCTTGGCGGAAACAGGCTTTGGGACGGGCAGAGCGCCATGTTCCCAAGCCTCTTTTTACATCACTTCTTAATGTGCCATGTCTAGAAACTTCCTGACAATGTGACACGTGTTTAGGATTGTGGCTTTTTGTATTTCAATGTAGGTGTTTGGGTCAATGTTGAGTATCTCCAAATTCGTCGCAAGCGTTTTTGGTACTATCCCTGTTGCTGAGATGACTAACGGGATGATGAGGATCTTTTCCATACCCCATATATCTCGTACTTCATGTCTGAGATCTTGGTACTTGGTGATTTTCGTTGTGTAGGTTGTCTGTATGTTATTGGTGTTGGGTACTGCTATGTCGATTAAGTACGTGGTCTTATATATATATTCATTAATTTAGATTATTTTTCAGACAGAAATTTAAATAAAGTTTCCAACTGAAAAACTGTAAAACAGATTTATAAATCCGATTTTTTAACACTCCAAAATTGGAAAATAGTTTTTTGGTATTCTAAGTGTTTTCCTCTTATAATATTTTTGCCCGCAAATATTTTTAATTTCTTGAAAATAAAATCCCTTCCCATGGTTTAAACTAACGATACTTATTGTTGATAAACAATTTCATACCAGCATAATACCCCAGAAATTTAGCAATTAGTGAAATTTAATAAGTATCATATTGATTTAACTTACTTGTTTTAACAAAAGTCTTTGTGATAAAACTAATATTTTTCTAATATTCATAAAATTACCTCGATGCACTAATTTAAAGACGGTGACATTGAACAAAGGATATTTCTAGCAATAAGTACAAATATTCTACAAAATTTCCATCCTTTCGACCTTGACTAAATCTACGCGACTTGGAGAAGGGTATGGAAACAAAGCAACAAGCTTCCCCTTTATTTGTGTTATTTCGCATATTCGCTAATTAACTAAGCAAATACTTTTTCAATAAAGCGTCTCGAAAGTCAGCCTCATGGACACAGTTAAATTAAATCGAATATTAGACTTTGTGGAAGCCTATGCCGCATATATCTTTCTGCTAGTGTTTCGAAGTTCCAGGTGTAAAAAAGATCCCGCTTGTCTTAATATCACTTTACCTAAACGTTTCTGACATTTCAAATAGTTTTATAAATCTCGGAGGATTTTAATAAGAAACGACAGTTGAAAAGTTAAATATTTATCTTACACGAAGTCGAAAATTTCTTGAACTAATAAGTGACTTAAAACAATTAGATTGGAACTTTTGTGTGACGGTCTGCTTTTGTATACAATATCAGAACGTCAAAAAAATCAGTCTTGCAAAAAAATCGCGTTTTACAATTTTGAATTCGCCTTAAGTCTATAATTGTTAGCAAAACAGTGTATGTGTCTGAGCCACTGATTATTAAAGCTTCTATGATCTCTCTTTTAATCATTATTAGTGAATAGAATCTATATATAAATATGATCTAATATTAATGTGACTATGACTTTATAAACGGAGATGTCTTTTGAACTTTATATTTTCTGTTAGGAATATTAAGAATAAACACTTCTTCAATTTAAAGTTAGATTTTATTCAAGTCAAATCACAAATTTAATTAAAAAGTCTAATAATTTATAATTATCAATTCCCGTTTTTTTTAATAATTTTACATAAGGAGCTATGTTATAAATCAGGATTATGATAGTGCTTGAATTTACAGATATTTAATTAATAATAAAATAAAATTTAAAAATATAGATTTTAAATATAACAGTTACCTTTCAAAGTAAGTTTTTAAACAAACTAATTTTAAAATATAAATTCAATCGATACTAAAAATTGGCCTTATGTCTGTGATGCATATCATAATCATATCACTATTTTTAATAATATCGTCTCCAATACAGGAAGCTGGCAAAGTCTATGGCAGAAATGGATCATTTTTAGAATAAATATATATATTATGGCTCCCTAAATGCTATAAAAGAATATTCATTTCTTCATAGAGTCTATCACAACTGAGTTAGCATAGATTACTATTTATTGACGATGGCTGAAATCAGTTTACATATTTTAACTCTAAGACTCATTATTTACTCCATGCTTCTCAAAAAAGTTAATTATTATTATATGAAAAAAAAATTAGAGAATAGGAAATTAGCATTTGAGAAACAAAATACAAGAATATTCAAAACATAGCACTGGAGGGCAGCTAACAAGATAGGGTAAGAAATAAGTTCTTTGTTTGAGCGAGAGTACAATTATAATTATATTTATTTGCATATTTGATCACAATTTTGCATATTGCAATCTTTTGAAGTAACTTTTAAAAATGTGTTGAAAACAGATTTCAAAAATATTCATTTCCTTTTCCTTCCGCCATAAAAATAAAATCAATCAACCAACCATCATTTTCTTTTTCTATTGGATTTTTCTTCTCTTTGTTTACTTTTTTTAATGAAATAAATTCAATTACTAAGTTTTAGAAATCTTGTTTCGCGCTTGCAAATGTTTTGAGCAGGTACTTTTAATTTTCTTTCTTATATTTTTATAATACGACGAATATATTGTTTGTCTATGTGACAATATACAGTTTTATCGGGAAATTTAAATACAATCTTCCATTTCGAAGCTTGTGTGAGATTTAATGTCACACCAGTGTTGTAGCAACAATTGTTATTGTGCGTTGTGCAAGCACATTAGTGATTTTAACACTGGAAAACCATCACAATTATACATCCCTTAGAGCAGGGGTCTTCAAACTTTTTCAGTCCAAGGACCAATTTTGCTTATTCTTGTTGGTTTGCGGCCTCACTACTGTGCCGCCAATATTAGGACTGAAAAAAGGCGGATCGGAGGGGGGGGTGATACCCCTAAATTCGTTTTCGTTGCCGTTTTTTTAGATCTCTATATTCGTTTGCCACCCCCTGAAAATATTTTTGGATCCGCCGCTGGAACTAAATATACACATATAATAGTATAAAATACGTATGGAAGCAAAAAAAAAAAATTTACAATACTTTTAGTTATTAATATATAAAGCGAAATCAAACCTTTTAGTGAGATTTTTGGCACTGTTTATTTTTAACAACCTTGTCAGGTCTTATTTTTGACGTTGCAACCCTAAGAGTGTTTTCAAGGCGGCCATCATTTATTCTGGTCTTAATTTTTGATTTTACTAACTTCATCTTGAAAAGAGTTGTTCGCAGACGTAAGTTCTCACGAATAGTGATATCGTTTTCAGAGCATGCAGTCGGATGGTTGGGAAGATGTTCTTATCGATGTATTTAGAATAGAATTCAATGAGTCATAAGTTGAATTTTATTTTAAAATCACTGTTGCACTGCAAATCAATAAAACTACCTTTAATATCGATATAAGTAAGAAAATTAAAGTCATTGGCTCATTCACGTAAGGGGCCGAGGGGTGGCTCCTCCCTTGGGTTAACAAAATGAAAAATTATTACGCCAACAGACAATGAAATTATTTTTTTAAAAGCAGTGATATTGAAGGTTGTGACGATCCCAACGACATTTACCAAAACTCTTGTGACATTGATGAGACTGCTGTTGAGGTAAGCAACAGCAGTGGCTATGGCTGTCTTCAAACGCTTTCTAGGAGGTAAAGGTAGACCAAAACAATTAAATTGGAAATTCTGACTGTAGATATTTCTAATTATGTCAAGAAGCCTAACCTCACCGATGAAAATAGGATAACAGTGTTTAAAAGTCTTTGGTAACCATATGCAAATTTCAGTTTTCTCACGACAGTCACAATAGTGCTGTAGAAAGGCAAGGAAAATCTCACCACAGTCTGAAGTTCTGCTCATCTGAATTGAGTAAGCATAACTATCTAGCTTACCCAAAGGTAGAAAACAGTGCCTATAGAAATTTTGTGTGTTCTCTTTTCACCCCATGAAGTCGGTTTAAGATCGACATAAGTCACAGGTTCCAAACGAATTTAATAATTGGAAGATCTTGGAGAATTTCAGCCAACATAGAACTTTTCTCTATCATAAGGATTCAGTTCACAAAAGGAAAAAAGGCTTCCGTAGATCAAGTAGTGGACAGAGGGCAAGCAAAAGCAAGTTTTGCAGAATAGGGTTATTCTTAAACCTATTATCAAAACGGTAATTTTTTATGGAAGACAAGGGCTGGCCATTGTAAAATTGTATGAACATAATCTAGTACTACTTCTAATTATTTAATTATCTTATACTGTAGAATTACTAGTAATTTAATAATGATAAATTAATAAAAAAAAATTGTAATTGATATGGAACCTGGCCACTTTATCCACCAAAAATTCCTTGCACCACTGGGCCCCCCTTTGGAATACTCTGGGTGCGCCACTGATTAAAGTAAAAAACGATTGAGGGAAGACCGCGAGTTATTTTAGTTCTCTAGCATTTTAAAATATTTATAACTAAATGCGAAACTGTAAACTTACATAAAATAAAATACATAGACTTAAGATTTACAAGGGACAAGGAGTGTGTTTTTGTATGAAACAATTTGTAATTTTTCATGAGCCAGCGGGCAGCATGAGGCCTGCGGACCGCGGGTTGCAGACCCCTGCGTTAGAGAGACCATTATTTATACAATTATATAATTGATTGAAAGATTTAGAAAGAAAAAATATATTAAATTGAATGTATTTTGTCTTAATAGGTAATGTCGCCGTAGTATATAAAAATATTGCAGCAAATTTTTAAATTTCTAAAAGAGATCCCTAAATTATTTCTTTAAAATCAAATTAGCAGGAGGTTGTTTTGAAATATTAATAGCCCATTTATATATTAATCAGCCCATTTCCTTGGGGATACGTTTATTTATAAATATAAGAAAGAAAATCTTCTATCTTGAGGAAGTTTCTTGGGAAGTACATTTATTGCTTCTTATTCATACGTTCAACACAATGGCCCTTGTTAAAACATTTTATAGAATTTCATTAAAAAGCTTATTTTTATCGATGTGGTATATATATATCCTAAGGAATATTGAAAAATTCATTATCCAGAGCTGAAAAGAAGTGAGTTATTTCACCACAAAAATGTGTTTGGAGCTTATAGATTCTGGCTCCAAATATATCAGAAATATATGTTATTATGTAAGGTAGTACACGAAAAGAAATATTAGCTTATCAGTGCTAATTATTGGATTTAAAATTTCTTTTATTGTTAAAACTTTTTCATTCTACGTCAACGTTGTAGAACATCATCATTTTGTTTTATGCGAAAAACCTACACAATAGGGATCGCACTAGGAGATAGAGCAAAACTTTCGTTATTATTTTCTGCCCCTCAAATTAACGATTTTCTTGCTGTTCAATCAAATAAGTTCTCAGTTTTCTTTCAAACGTAATTTATTGTTCACTATTTTTTATGTCTGCTAGTAAATCAACGAAAGCTAAGATGAAAAATAGAAGAAATGACATATATTTAGTGTAATTTATGTGAGAGAGAGAGAGAGAGCAAAATATACGGAATCGTTTTGCCGTCTTATACATGGTCGTTCTTCTCCGAATATGGTTATTCTCCTTCACATATGATTATTATTCTTCAGAATAGTGAAAACATAATAAACACGTATTATAGCTGTGACGTTCCCGAACGTCCTATGCTTTCTGAGTCATAGGAAGAAGAATGCATATAAATTGAAGGAAAAAGCACGGTGAAGAAAAACATCACTCTCTCTTTAATGACGTTAATAGTTACAAGAATGAAAAGGCAAGATATCTCAGTTTTTGCTATACTGTATATTGTGTAATATATATTTTACATTATAATTCGACGTTTCTACACGTATTCCTCAACTGTCAGGCTTTAATATTTTAAATATGTAAAATTAGAGATCATTGATGTGTTTCAAACAAACAAATGCTACTTGCGGAAGGATTTCGCTTAGAGCGGATCCAGTGAAATGGATATACTCCAACCTCGTCAGTGATATTTCTGTATGATCAGTACCCCTACAGGTGACAGATATTATGAAGTTGTCAAGAGTTTGATTTCCTATAACTTGACTTAATTAGTTAGCCACGATATAGGAAGCAAACGTTAGGTGGCTGCTAACATTACTGAACGCGCATCAACGAATGTCAACAAGGGTTGTTAACATTCCCCTTATTAAGGGTTAATGTATGGTTGAAGAATTGATAGGCGGATTTTGGGTCAGTTAAATATTATTAAAGTCAGATATAACGTGGGAGGCTTTCAGAAAACTTAAGTTTAGTGAAAATCTAGATCGGTAAATTATTAGATGATAAATTGCTCGTAAAGAAAAGAATGATTTCACGGTGCCTGCTGGGAACCGAACCCATGACCTCTTGGTATCTTGCTAAGGGCTCTTTCAACTGAGTACCAGACGACCGATCACCCTCATCTCTATGAGCACATATAAAGCTTCATTCTAGGTGAGTTCCGGACTTTAATTTGATAATTATATTGGGCTCCCCCAAAAGGAATTAAATTGGTAGTTACTCTTCCAACGGCAAACGGCGATGGAAAAATGAAATTCTAAGTTTTCAATGACAATATCATTTTCATCCTTTGAAATGACCCACATGAGAGCATTCCGCTAATGTTACATATGGTTGATACAATAAAATAGATTTTCAAGCCGAATTTTCTCCTAAAATAGAAGATAAGAAACAAATTCAACACACTTTCTTTTCTGGATATTTTAAGAAATCAGTTCATCATAAGAATCTACAGGAAGCCTTGTCTCATTTACGTTCGTCGTCCTGGCATCTTATATTCTGTAGAGTAGCAATTATGAATTGTGGAATTTTGAACATCCGTCATCATCCTCGGCTTCACTGAGAGTTTTGTTTAAAACAGTCTTCTCCATTTCCCCTTAGTCGTGAGAGTGAGGGATTGCCTGGCCTCACAAATGGAACAGCCCAGGGCTTCTGTTCATCAAAATCCGACAATACTTTCTAACCATTCGGAAGTTGATTTTTCCGCAACCCTTTCTCTAACCCCAAAATTTGCACCTCTGTAGCCAAATCTTTATGATGGACAGACCCCCGGGTTATTTATACCTCCTAACAAAATGCTGCCTTCTAATTTTAAAGATATTTTTCCTATTATCCAAAGCTGGGGTATCCATACTGTCCTAGTATCCAAAGCTGGGGTATCCATTACTGTGTTGTACATTGGCCAAACTAATTTCTTCTTAAAGCGTAGGTTCAGAAAGCACGAAGTTATCGTTTAAAATGCGGAATTTCAGAAATATTTTACCTTTATTTACTGTCAGGAAAACAAACACTAAATCAGTTTTCGGCAACTCAATATAATTTCTCAGCCTAGATTTCCCTACTAGGGTTAAATTATCTGGAGAAAACTTCCACTTTAAGGCTCACTCTAATAATATGTAAATGACCAAAAATCGACTCCTTATTTCAGCCGGACTTGACCATCCCTGTAAATGAATACGTAACTACATAAGCTATGTTATAAGAAACCACCGTCTTAACATTTTTATAATATTTGCCACCAGCAGGGGCACTTATACCACGTAAATTACACTTTCGAGTAATGTAACACATTCAGTAGACAACAGTAGACCCACTCCACAGAATCCACTCCAGATGAGATTCTCGACGCAAAAAACCTTTGTCTCTCTAAAACACGTCGAATTTCACTGATAATGATGCGTCAATAAATCGTTGTTTGTTATTTAAATATATTGCCTAGTGTCACTTAAAATTTTATGCTCCTATAAAATCAGGCGCAATATTCTGTTCATGTCCAACTTTATGTAAAATTTTCTGCAATTTCGGAAGATTCGATTGGACATTAATGATAAAAATCTTTAATTGTCCTTTTAAATATATTTCTAGAAGAAATATTGATTTTTTTTTTCTATTGCTTTCGGTCTTCGAGGTTGAAAGTCACAAGAGGACGAACTAGAATTTTCCTGTATTTTGTCTGTGAGAACGTACTTAGAAAACGTGTAATTAACCATTTTGATGTCAAGTTTATCTAAACCATCCCATGTTAATATTTATAACTTGGAAAGGAAAAGGTTTTTTTGTACAATTTAATTTACGTTTAAAAAATGGAGAGTAGCGAAGATATTCCATATTTACATTTTTGGTTTGTTTGTTTGTTTGTTTGGCTTTTTTATGGCGCAAGAGCATCTGGGCTATACTGCGCCAAACATGGTAAAATCAAAGACTGTAGTAAAAACCAGTACTTTTTAAAAATTTTAAAACGTGCGTATGGTCAGCATGGTCATTTAAAATGTCAGACAGTGAGTACATTTTTGGAGAAACTAGCTTTTAGGAACACACAAAATGCATTATAGGCAATATATTGTAAACATTCTAACATATAAAAATATTTGGAAAACACCGAAAAGATTTTATGGCTAGTTAAATATAAGCATAGTACAAATGTCAAAATTTCAACAAGCTGTTTCCTTATTCTGTACATACTTTAAAGAAGGATTTCATTCTGAATGTTCGGACAGAGATCTTAAAACATTTCTTCGAAGAATCTTACCCTTGAGACTTGGATATGTGAAATATTTTCGAAACATTTTCCGAGGAAACTTATCCATTAGTATAAATCGATTTTACAAGAGAAGTTGAACTATAAAGCATCATTCCCTAGAAGGATTAGTTGACATCATTGCACATTTCTATAGATAAACAAAAGTCAGTCTTACATCATTCAGAATGTAAAATCTTCTTCCTGAAAGTTTTATATTATTCACATAAAAATATTTTTATGAAGGATTTGGGAAAATGCTATATTTTTAAAATTTATTCTCCGTGTGTTCGAATTTTTTGAAAGATATAAAACTCTAAAAAAATGATAAAGAAAGAAACTATGGACCAAGTTAAGGAACTTTATTTTTACAATTCAATAATATAATTACCTGGCAGTTTAGTGTTATACAACAAATCTGTTGAAGCAGATTTATGGGGACAAACGACAGTTCCGGATTTTTTCGAAAAATGTCGATTTTTTTTGATTTTTTGAAAATTAAATCAAATTTTCTTTACTGTTTTGTGAAAAAAAATTGAATTCCGTCCATTTCTAAAGCTTGCAGAACATGATATTATTTCAGTAAGTGTTGTTTAATTATGGTAAAGTCCAATAGTTTTTGTATGTTTTCTCAAAACGCATTTGACTATTCTTCCTTATCATAAAAATTACTCCTTGCGTCATAATTTTCATCCAATTTTTATAAAAATTTTACACATTATTAACATGATGTGAGTAAAAAAAAAATGTTGATAGAATTTTGATGCCATAATATATTTTAATCAATTTTAGCGTTTTTGACTTTTGAAAATGCAAAATTGTTTTTTGTATGTTGGCATAATATATATATATATATATATATATTTTTATATATAAGGTGTGTATAGATATCCGCTAATCTAACAGGTCTTTTTATTATTAAAATCTCGTCATTAAAATTATTTTGAAGTTCTCAATAAAAAAATCATCGCAAGGAACAATTTTAGCGAATGATATTCAGTACTTAAAAAAATAACAAAAAAATTGATATCGAAAAAAATAATAATGCTTTCAATTTCAAGTTTGGTGTGATATTTTGTTACACAGAAATATATATTACGTAAAAATTTTAGCAAGTTCTATGAAAAATTAAAAAGTTGAAATTTTCACTTTTAGGTCGCCAGGTTAGAGATGGAAGTCTGTATATATAAATTGACAATATACGTGGACTTTTCCATTCCTTGTCAAGAATCAAGTTTCATTCTAAATAACAGAATATTGCCCTTTCCTTGAAATTAGATTAGTTGTGGTTTGTTGTGGAGTCTATAAATATTTTTAAGTGAGAAAACTAAACAAACGTTTCCTTGTAGTTAAAGATATCTGATGAAAATGTAATGTTTTTTAGCCGTTTGCTTTAGATCGGGGTTGAAGACATGGGTTTTAAACCTTTTTCAATTATCTGTTTCAACACAATCTGCACTAGGTTAATTCTCAAATTATTGATATGTAAACACGTATTAACATTTGATTTTAACATATGTGCTATATGTATGTTATTACTCAACATAAATATAATGAATTGACAAGATCTTAAAAATGAAAAGATACAGCGTGGGCTCCCACAATAGAAACACTATGTTCACTTCGCAGGCTTTCCTAATTGTTGCCACTTAGAAACGCAAGGAAAGGAAACTTAAGTTTAATTCCTAAAATTGGCAAAATGCCAAATGGTTTCTTTTTACATTATGTTTTCTAAAGGTACGTAATTTTATTTTTCGTATCTGGCAACAAAAATATTGTATAATTATAATTTCACTTTTTATATTTGGCAGCGCTGTGTGTAATTGTTTTCCGAATTATAAAACCAAACCAGTCTTTCGTTTACCATCGCAGTGCGCATACGTCTCATTGAAGGCTCCGTCAAAATGGCGTGCTAAATTCTTTAAACGATATCTTCAAATTAATTTATCTTTTGGCGATTAAAGCATTATATAAAATATTATTTCAACTAGATGAATTACTGCATTTCTTAAATACTTATTTCCGCAACAGCTTATACGCAAATTTCAGGCATGTTACGAATTTTTAAAATGTGTTATTTTTTTAAATTCAACCTATGGAATAAATTTCAAACGAGATGCTTTCTTTTTTATTTAGTTGAGTCTGAAACCATTATTTATAATCCTATCATATTATCATTTCCACACATTTACTGAAAATGTAGTTTTAAATATTCACCATTGATGACTGCTGACGAAAGCTTATAAGCTACTGTCTCGCCAAATGACGAAAGCTTATAAGCTACTGTCTCGCCAAATGACGAAAGCTTATAAGCTACTGTCTTGCCAAATATCTGATTACAAGCAAAAGCATGTTCTATCTATCAACTAATAGTAGTTATTATATTATATTAATAACCTCGAACTAAAGATACAAATTAAAATTACACGTAAATGTTCGACTTTATGGTCATTTTCGAAGCTAATACAAATTAAGGGTACACTGATCAATTTTTACCATATGTAGCTAAATTGTGTCTGATTTAAATCTAGATTTACAATATAAAGTATCCACTCTCATTGAGTTACTATTACGCAAGTATTTATTGTGTAAATATGGGCGTAGAATTATATGGGCCTGTCGAGCCCAAGACCCGATAATTTGAAATAAATTTCAGCTTATCATATATTGTAATGTATAAATTTCCATTATATGTGTTTGGGTCCACTTCCCCAATATATGGTTGAAAACTCTACGTTAGTGTTTCTGTATCTAATTTGCATAATATTTGTTGAAATTTAATTGTAAATCCTTCTCATTTTAAAACATAACGGTGTTAGATAAGTTTTTGTTTTCTTGTGTAAGCCACAATAATAAGATTAAAGGAAAAACAAAGGCCGCACTACAAACACAGTAGTATACTCCAGCTATTACGAAAGGATACGAAATGGAACGAGAGACCACAAAAAAAATTCCTCACCGACCTTCAACAAATCATTTCTTCCGGTATCTCTTACGACCCTCACAAATTGTAATCACATCCGAGGAAAAAGCAGAAACTGATACGTAATGATCACGGCAACCCTTTGAGAATTGTGGTAATGGAAAATATGTTACGGATGATAGCTAATGTTTCCCTTAGGCAACCTTCAAGTCTGACAGAAGCCTTAAGCTTTTTGACGTTTTCATTTCTCTCACTAACGATATAAATCAGATGACAGTGCTCTGGTTTTTTTTTTAAATTCCTACTTTAAATGACATTTTTGTAATCTGGTATAATTTGTGATTTGTAAATGAATATTCAATTTTGGGACAGTTTATTTGAGCTGCATATTTCTCATAATTATATACATTTCTTATGAATAATTACAATAGAAATTTCCTCTGCTCGTGTCTATATAAACTGGAATAAGAGTGAAATTGAGCGTGAACTGTAGCTCAGTTGATAGAAAATTCCATATGTAATGGAAAACTCCTTAAAATTCGTTACACGGTAATCCCATACGCAGTAAAATAGCTGCTAGTAGACAGCTATCATAAAAATACATTCGTGAAAAATTTATATAATAGTGAAATAATATGATAGTAAATATAAATAAATGTCTGTGTATATAATAGTTTATGTTTTATTACTATTTTGTATTATTATAATTTGATATATATATTTTCTAGAAATTTTACATTTATTCTGTAATATTCTGCTTCAGAGAGGGCGTATACGAACGACATAAGTAATGATGTTATCTTACATTGCGCTGTTTTCATTGAAAAAAGCCGAATATGTGTATGTATATTTAATTTTTTACTTTTGAAATTTCTCAGCTAAATTAAATTTGGAAAAATAATTTGGAACAAAATCACTTTCCGTCTTTAAACAAATGGTATAACATCCGGCGTTTTGCTTAAAGATTTCGAGAATAATTTTCTTTTCCCATTTCATTTCACACTAACTTAAAAAACTGGAATATTTCATTAACATTCAAAAAAATTAATTAATTTTTAATGGTTGAAATATTTTCTTAAATTGAAATTTTTTGAGAAATACAAAATATAAAATAGAGCGCTTCTGTCTCTTTTATTTCAATGTTTGGATATTTTACTTATCTTATATTTCGATATCAGAATAACTGTTTGCGATTGAAACTCAAAAAATACATCAAAAACTAATCTGGAAGTGACAAGATGGTGCCTACGATTGATCGAACAGGTTGTCACAAGGCACTAAAAATCCAACAAAAAACCGCGTTCAGTCCTTCGGGAAATCACATTGTCATTTATCAATTCTCAAGGAGGAAAGAGACTCAATGGCGAAAGTGAAATCTACAACGAAACACACCATTGACGACCAAGTGACTTGATGGATTTTTCAAACTCAAGATGATGGGCGCTTTAGATGGAGTTGTCAATACGGAAAAAGTAATTGCTGATTTCCAAGAACTTCCTAAGTTTTCTCCATCTTTCTCTGATCCAGAAATATCATGAAAGTTGTAAAACTGTTAATCACGTAAGAAAGACAAGTATAAAAAGTTTTTAACATTAGATTCTATCCAAGAAAAGTGTGTTTTCGTGTCTTAGCGAATAGGCTTCTTGCATATAAATTTTACAAATTAATTGTAATTTGATCAGAATTTTTGAATTTGTAAATGAAACAGTTTTGCATAATTCAAATTTGTGTGTTGATTACTTCTTTAAAGTCGAGATATGGGGTAACATTTAATGGTATTTAGATAAGTTCGCTTTGAACATGGGTGTAGAGTTATATGGACCCGTTGGGCCTGAATTCTCGCCAATAATTTGAAATAAATTGCAATTTTACACATATTGTAATGTGAAAAGGAATAAAATATGTGGGTGGGCTTTGCAATAATTTTGAAAATTCTATGTTGCTGGCTTTGACTCTAATCTATCTTTATCTTTTTTTCAACAGGATTTTTGATTACGCACGTTGCGAAACATGAAATATTCAAACAGGAATGAGTTTATCTGGATGAAAAATAAACAAAAAAGTTTTTTTTACCAGAATTGTAGTTTCAACTTAATAAAAACTTACGGAATTCTGCGAATAAGTAATGACGAAACCGACAGGTATTTTTGAAATACAAAAAACGCACTTCCCAATTTTGCAAACAATGTTACAAAAATTAAAGAATTTAATATTTCAGAAACTGAAAATGATTAGTTTTCGTCAGTAAATACTGTTCTCGAAAAAATGAAACGCTGCTAGCAGAAGTACGGATGAGGAAGTTCTTAAAATATTTGTCGTTCGAAGGAAGCTGAATATCAAAGTTTACTATAATGTACTGTATTCGCAAATAGGCTGTTTTTTAAATATTCAATTCCTTTAATCTAAAACAGAAATTTCATTTCCATGATATAAGGAATTTATTGTTGTTGAAGAAAAATGTAATTGTCGAGCTTGAAAGAACCTCATTGCTTCACGCAAGCTAAGATATAAACTAGAAAAGGACATACTATCTGATTTGCAGTAATATTGTTTTTTTTCCAAGTTTCTCATGTAAATAAATAAATTCACCAGTATTCTAGATCATCGAATTAGATATATACGGCGGACCGGTTGAGTTGAAAATAGTATTGCTAATGGAAGAAAGCACAAAAAATTACGGGGGTGACATAAAAACAAAAGTATAGCGTTTTGGTTTACAAAGAGACACTTGTGTGAAAGTCCAATAGCCTACACACAAAATGAGAAAAAAATCCATTGAAGGAAGTACCCAATTAATCCATGGAAGTTGCTGATTTTATTAAGGTTAATTTAATGAACTCCAGATTATCTAAATCTTTATATAAAGATATGATTAGCCATCATACTACATTTCTTTTGCACAGTAAGGTGGCTTTCATGAGGAAAATTTCTTAACCCCTCAAAAAAAAAAAACACTAACAAAAACAAAACAACTTAGCTCCATGGACCAAGTTAAAGACCAAATTGAAATTATTAAGGGCCAGGTTAGAAAACTTGTATATCAAGGTGAATAATAGTAATGGACTTTCATCATACGTTAATGTGAGTAAAAATTATTTTAATGTATTTTTATTTGTTTTGATGTTCGGCTGCTATTATAAAAAACGCCTACATTGTAAATTGTAAAATCAAGCATAAAAGTTTATAAATATCATTAAAATCGTTCAATTTTAGCTAACCTAAGAATATTACCTGACAGAAATTTTTTTTTTGTGTGGAGCGATGGGTGGGAGGAGTATGAGAGGATGGGTACTTATAAATAAAAAGCCTAATCAAGGGGTACGGGAGAGGAAAAAGGTTGGGAACCGTTACTAAAGATCAATTTATTTTTACTTTTCCTGCCGCCAAAATGGTCATATTTAAAGGACATACATGTACGCACTCACCCACCCACGCACGCACGCATATATATATATATATATATATACTCATGTTTTTAAAAATTGCAACACCATGAAGGACTCGTCCGAATTGAATGAAATTTAATGTACAAACGACCTGTGTTGATACAAATAAACGATTAAAATGAGTTGCTATTGCACACTATAAGAAACCCCTCCTTCACGAAGGCCGGTCATTCGTCCCAACTTCTTAACTTGCTGAAATGTCGCCCTCTTTCTTCGTAGAGGCATAGTGACGTCTCGTGTAACGTTTACCACTAGCAGATAACCATGCACGTCCCGCTACAGCCCTCTATTTATACGGATCCATCAGCAGTTCAGAGGGTGCCGCTCAGCCCACTGCTTCTTAGCATTTGAATAGCATTTGAAGCAGCTTCTTAGCATTTGAATAGCATTTGAAGCAGCTTCTTAGCATTTGAATAGCATACCCTAATTTGCATTTCCTGAAAGTTTCAGCTCAATCACATGATTCCTTCATGGTATTGCAATTTTTACAAACATGAGTTTATATATATAACTCACGTCACTTTTTGAAAGTCTCGACGATCGTGCATAGAAAATCATATTAAGAAACCCCGTTTAAATCGTCATGCATCCAACCATAAACCTCGTTAATTCGTCACTTCGTGTTCTTGTTTATGACCTCCACTTCCATCCCCTCCTTTTCTCGTTTTTGTTTGCTATTTTAAACTTTATCTTCGAGAATGAATTTTTTTATCGCTGGAGGTGTTTTTATTAGAGAAAAGGCCTGTTTCCATTTATCAGGTACTGTATATCTGATTTACAATGCTCATCTATGGGCTTTCAAGTGCTTGCAGGTTCATGATTGACAAGAAGATGCAAAGATATCCAATTCATTTTCAAAGGGCATTCCTTTTCACATTGATTTTAAATTAACTCTCCACCTTTTTTTTCCTACAAGCATGACTAAAATGATGAGCTCAGTGTAACGAAAAACGATGCGTTCGCTGTTATAAATATTTCGAGGCGTTATTTGGGGTCCGTTAAGCAGTGACGCACCCAGAATATTACCAAAGAGGGGGGGGGCCCAGTGGTGCAAAAAATTTTTGTGGAAAAAATGGCCAGACGCCATATCAATTACGGTTGTTTTTTGTGTTCATTTATCATTATTAAATTACTAATAATTCTACAGTGCAAGATACTTAAATAATTAAAAATGGTGGATTTTTTTATACAATTTTACAATGGTCAGCCCTCATCTTTCACAAAATATCACTATTCTAGTCATAGGTTCAAAAATAACCTTACTGTGCAAAACTTGCTTCTGCTTGCCCTCTGCATGTCCAATATCTGATCCACAGAAGCCTTTCTTCCTTTTGTGACCTTTAAAAACTCATCGGTTTTGTGAACTGAATCCTTATGATACAGAAAAGTTCTAATGTTATCTGAACTTCTCCAAGGTCTTCTTCCAATTATTAAATTCTTTTGAAACAAGTACATCTGTGGCTTGCGTCGATGTTAAACCGACTTCATGGGGTGAAAAGAGAACACACAAAATTTGCTATAGGCACTGTCTTCCGCCTTTAGGTAAGCTAAACAATTATGCTTACTCAGTTCAGATGAGCAGAACTTCCGACTGTGGTGAGATTTTCCTTGACTTTATACAGCACTCGTGGGAAAATTGCAATTTGCATATGTCTCCCAAAGATTTTTTAGCACTGTTATCTCATCTCCATCAGTAAGGTTAGATTTCTTGACATAATTAAAAATATCTGCAGTCGGAATTTCCATTTCAACTGTTTTAGTCTACTTTTACCTCCTGGAAAGCATTTGAAGACAGCCCCTAGCCACTGCTGTTGCCTTACTCAACAGCAATCTCATCAATGTCACAAGAGTTCAGGGAAATATCGGTGGGACTGTCAGTGCTTTCAATTTTACTACTTTTAAAAAGAATTTCAGTGTCTGTTGGCGTAATAATTTTTCGCTTTGTTAGCCCAAGGGGTCCCGGGCCACGTCGGCCCCTTACGTGGTTGCGCCAGTGCCGTTAAGGACACAAATGATACTTTCAAAAACTAATAGAACTGGAAAAAACTGTTGCGTCATCACAAATGTCACATACGCAAACTCATATTCAGGAATATTTTGATGCTATGTAAAAATTAAATTTAGAGTGCATAAATAAAATACTATAGGAGGTATGTAATTTTTTTTTATTTTATTTACTTACATCAATGGCGGTATTTTACTAAAAATAATGTATGCACTTGCAGGGGCGGATTTAGTGGCGAGGAGTGGCGATAATCCCCCCCTTTGAATGAAAATTTAACATTGAAAAGATACAAGGTAAAGGTCCAATGAGGTATCATTTTCAAAAATCAAGTCATTAATCGCCCCCCTGAATGACCTCTAAATCCGCCCTGTGCACTTGAGATAAAATAAGTAGTACATACTTTCTTATCGGCTTAAATAAAGGAATTTTTGGGAATTTGTGGGCTATCTTCCTAACATCCATTATTTCGCCACCCCGCTTAATTCGTCGTTTCTCCCCGGTCCCATAGGGCGACGAAATAGCGAAGTTTTAGTATATATAATAGGTAAATATTCTAACTAGAATGATAAAAGAATTCAAAAAGAATTTATAGATAAACCTTGTCGCCCTCTAAACTGCTGATACATCCGTACAAATAGAGACTATAGTGGGGCGTGTATGGTTATCTGCTAGTGGTAAACGTTACATGAGACGTCACTATGCCTCTACGACGAAAGAGGGCGACATTTCAGCAAGTTACGGAGTTTGAACGGGGACGAATGATCGGCCTTCGTGAAGGAGGGTTTTCTTATCGTGCAATAGCAGCTCGTATGGGGCGTAACAGCAGCACAGTGATGCGAGTGTGGAAGCAGTGGGTTCAAGAGAACCAGACAACTCGGAAATCCGGGAGTGGACGCCGAAAGGTGACGTCAGCACGGGATGATAGACACCTGGTCCGCATGGCGGTGACGGACCGTTTTGCTTCATCTGGACAGTTGGCAGAACGTTGGTGCACTGCTACAGGTGTATCATTGTGTGCTTCATCAATTCGTCGGCGTCTACTGCACCGTGGACTGCGTGCAAGAGTTCCTTTATACAGGATCCTCCTGACGCAAAACCATCGGCGCCTGCGGCTACAATGGGCTCATGGACATAGAGACTGGCGTGCTGATTGGCAACAAGTGGTGTTTTCTGATGAATCCCGCTTTAATTTGGGGTACAGTGATGGCCGCATCCGTGTTAGACGCTATACCGGTGAACGCCACCTTCCGGAGTGCGTTATCCAACGTCATAGTGGACGAACCCCCAGCGTTATAGTCTGGGGTGCGATTGCGTATCATGGACGATCTCAGCTGCTACGAATTGTGGGTAATCTTAACAGCAACCGGTACATCAATGAAGTTCTGGAGCCCGAAGTTGTTCCCTTCCTTCAAGGCATTCCCGGAGCTGTATTTCAACAGGACAATGCCCGCCCACATATTGCCAGGAATGTTCAAGACTTCTTTTCATCACAACAGATACAGCTTCTTCCTTGGCCTGCCTATTCGCCGGATATGTCGCCGATTGAACATGTGTGGGATTTCGTTGGTCGGCGTCTCGCTCGTGATCCTCGTCCCATAGCTACTACAGATGAACTTTGGGGTCGCATACAAGCAATCTGGAATGCTCTTCCTCAGGCACACATTCAACATCTGTTTGATTCCATGCCACGTCGTATAGCATCACTTATTGCAGCGCGTGGTGGCTTCACCAAATACTGATTTTCGACATGTAATATTGTTTTTTGGCTT
>QLNU02015360.1:277747791-277764484 GCA_006491805.2 Dysdera silvatica
TCAAAATAATTGCATTATTATTTGTATCAGCCGAAGAATTGGGGCATTCCATTTGAAAATAGAGCCCCCGGTGGTCCACTTGGTATAGTCACCGCCTTCGGAATTGCTGGGTTTGGATTCGGTTCCTAAGTAAGCTTGATCGTATGTATATGTAACGTGGGGCGAAGTCTGTTGCCTGTATGGTGCCCAATGACGGCCGGTGGCGAGGTTTAAGGGAAGTTGCCAATTCACCAAAACCCAAAGTTACTGTCAATTTCTTTCATATATACTAAATAGGGTTAAAACAGGTTCCTTGGCGAGTATAGACCTTAAATTTATGTGGTTTGGTGAAAGTTTTATGTAACTTCCCTTAAATCTCGCCACGGACCGCCACTGATGGTGTTCCTATAGAGAAACGACTGACGACATATCACCTTTAGCTGGAAATACATACTCCCAGACACCAATATGCTGAAGATAACTATCAATGGTGAGCGTAGGAAAAAAATTTTGAAAATAATATTCCATATTTTCGATGAAGCTTGAACAGTAATTTATTAAATTCTAATTAAGACATTTAGTTTATTAATGCGTAAATTAAAAACATAACCATTTTATTTGAAACGTAATACATCATTAATTCATCACCATTTTATTTAAATATAGTTTGAAATTAAACTAATTTATGTATTTTATCCAAACATATTCCACACTTGGAAATCTGCTTTCAAATTACAAATTAATTTTAATATACAAACACTTTTAATTGGCTTGAAATTTGTAATTGGAATATAAATTTTTTTCACGACTACTTAACTAATACTATAATGTTCGTAACATAGAAATAGTGAGAATTTAAATCTGTTTTAACCAAACGAAATTAGTTAATGTGTTCGATAACACATTGAAAAACGCTTAAAGAGAACTTATTACAATAGAGACTGTGATAAAGAACATGGTAGTGGACTGCAAGCAAAAAAATGAAATATGGTTGTGAAGCGGAGAAATGTAAAATGCTTATTCTGTTATGACAGGGTGCGAAAGTTGTTCTAGAAAATGCCGTTAGTGTATAACTTTATGACTTACAGAAATCCGTAATTGAACAGCTAAAGCACAAATTGGATATTCGAATCGTGTTGAATATTTGCAAAGAAATGGGTTTATAAAATGTAGAAGTGAGTGGAGTAAAATAGGAAAGGAGATTATGCAAGGGTGATTTGAAGTAGCACTTACGAAGATTAGGTTTATAAATTGAAGCCAACGTTACAGGAGAAGGGGTTGTTTAAGAAAACTTTGGGAATGGAATCACCTAAAATTTGGTAATAATAATAATGTTGTTTTTTCCTTCACTTTTTAAGTTTTCGTCAAGTTTTTCTTATCAGTTCCACGTCAGATCGTTTGTTTGCATCTAGTTTCTTATCATTTTTCACTAATAACTCAATAATAATAACTTAAATTTCTCTTTGATTTCTTCGTCCTACTCTGCTCTTTTATTCCTTCTTCTTTAATTTATTTGCTTTTTTATTTGTATTTTGCCCACTTTTCTTTTACTTCTTTTCACATTTTATTTACATTTTTAGATTTTTCTTATTTTAACTTTTGCATACTGATCATTTAGAGACTTCGTTATTCATTTATTTCTATCATGTTTTTTAATTTCCACTAATTTTTGTTTGTTTATTATTTCCCGCATTAACAAAGCAAATACAATTTTTCAGTTCTCAAAATGTAAGTTGAAAAAAAACATAAAATATAATTTTAGACAATATATTGCTAATGATATTAATTTGCTTAATATTCAAGTAAGCAAAATATAAATTCCCAATTCAGTTATTTCAAATGGCAGATTAATAAATGTATAATTATATATTTTTAAAAATTACATCTCTATGTACAATACAAGCTATAATTTTATTGGGTTGTAAATATTTTTTATTTTCTTATAGGCAATAAGGAAGAATGGTCCTTGCTAAAGCAATGATACTTCCTTTGTTGATTATAGGCGTACTTACTTGCTGCTGCGCAAGTCAATATTCTGATTTGGAAAATGGTAATTTACTGATAATACTTTTTCCATAAAGTTATTTACGTATAATCTATTTCTTATAATAATTTATTGCTGTACTATGTTTCTGTGTAGGGTAAGTAGATTTAACATTGGCATAATAGTAATGCAATCGATATAAAAGACGATATTACATTTTCTGTAGCAAAATATTCAACTAAGATTCTCGTACATTTAGGAAAGAAGTTAATTTAAGGCCATGATTGAAACCGTTAACTATTAGACACTGTGAGCTCTGTCACGGTGAAAGAAATATACAAAAAACATACATAGCTATCTGGATTACCAATTGATTTACAATTGTTTCAGCAGAATCAAGTCTGCCTTTGTCAGATAAAATACATGAAATTCTACCAAAGGCATACCTATTTATATTGAAATGATTGTAAACTAATTGATCATTAATGCAACTGAATTAGTTTTATGTATATTTCGTTTACTGTCTTGTTGTGTAATGTATCGTCGTTCTATTTATAACTACGCTGTTATTATAACTTACACTGTTTATCCTTACACACTTCTTAGAACAGATCACTTCAATATCACTTCAAAAGAACATTTTTTAATGTGTTTTGAATTCCATCTTTACAATTACACCCAATATATCTTTTTGTATTAGACATCCATCCAATTGTTTATCAATTTAGTTTATAGATGATTATCATCACGTAACATTAATTGCACTAATATTTTAATTATTTAGTATTCAATATGGACATTTTAAAATACACTAAAATTACATTAAAAGTTCGGAATTTCCTTTATAAATAAACTTAAGCTGAAACATATTTTATAAAGTAAACAAAAATGTATATACACACTGAATTAGGAATGTCAACCTGATAGTTGGGTAAAGTTTAATTTGTATGTGCAACTGAACCTGCATTTGACATGGAATAGATTTCACAAATTGTACAAGCTTTGTGGTATTGTCAGTTGCATTTACGGCTGTATACCTGCGAATTCAAGCATACTGTCTGTGTAAGAACTGACATAAGGTATAAACTTTTCCCTCATTTACCGTAACGTGCTTTACGAGATCGATTTCCTTCGAATTTAGGAGGCTCTAAAGCAATGGTTCTCAAAGTGTGGTCCACGACGGCTTATCAAGTGGTCCGCAGTATTATTGCAAATTTAAGAAAAAAATCAACTAGAAATTGCCGGCGTAGCTAGAATTTAGGTTCAGGTGAGATTTAAGGAATTTCTCATAAATATTACTTGTTATAAACGTTACCTTTCGGCGTTTCGTGAAAGATTTGAATCCTCTAAATACACCCTTGCTGTCTACATTGCTTAATATTATTTAAATTAATGATGTCATTTTCATTGTAAATTTGATAAAATACGATCGTAGCTGACACTCTCTTTATCAAATAGCATTACTCTAAAAATTATTTTGTTTCAGGTGAGTTTGGCAACCAACCCATGTTTTAAGAACATGGTCGAAAATAATTAATATAAAAATTATAAAAATTTTTAAATTATAAAAAATTTAAATTAATTGTAAATTGAGCTTAATATATTAATTTAATAAATTAATTAATAATTATAAAAAAATTAATTAATGATTTTATAGAAAAATTACATAATAATTATAAAAATTAATTAATAATTATAAAAATTAATTAAAATTAAATTAAAATTATTAAAAATAAAAATAAATTAATAATGTAAAAAAACTAAAAATTTGCCACAAACGAATTAAAATTATCTATAATTTATATTTCAAGGGATGAATAAATCTTTCCTACCGGAGCTCCTATATACGTATATAAGCCTGCCAATAAATCGAGGGTTATTTTGGTTATGCCTTTCCTTGGGAGAGGCGGGGGATCACTATGATGGTGGTTTCATTAACCATAGTTAGAAACCTTAATTTCAGGCAATATTTTAATGGGGGGGAAGAGAACTCCCCACCTGGTGGTCCGCGATAAATAAAGAGTTGCTTAAAATGATTCGTGAGCCACCAAAGCTTGAGAAACACTGCTCTATAGAATGCATTCGGTATCCTATTTTACGAGGTCATTGAAAATGAGAAAAAAATGGTATCATTATATTATATTGGTTGCATTAAGGAACTAGATCAGTGACCGGCAATCTAATTACATAAATGAGCCATTTAACATATGCATACTATTTACCAAAATCTACTTCAAAATTTGCATATTAAAAAAACTCTCTAATTTTCAGTCTATTTTTGATTACTATAAAAAGGTTGATATTTATATGCCAACTTTGTAGTTTTATGGTAAAACGCCATTTTTAAAGAGTTACGAAGTTATTGATTCAATAATTATGAAGAATGCTGCATAAGTCTTAAAGAGGGGATCGTTTCGCCAAGAAACTAAAATCGGGTTCGCGAACGACGGGATGCCAACTATTAGTCTAAATCAGCGATTTTCAACCGTTTTCATTTCGTGACACACAATAACTAACTACTAAAATTCTGAGAAACAACAAAACTAATCACTAAAATTCTTTAACACACCAAAGAATTTTTTTCGTCGATTTGATAAAAAAAATAAATAAAAACAGATAAATAACTATAACGAAATAAAAAATAGGTATAGTTTTGATTGACATACAAAACATTAAAAACAAGCAGCATCTCTATGCAGTATATAATAGGCACATCTTTGTCCTCTCGAATGTGCCAGTGGACAGTCTGTTGGACTGCTAGTTCAGTTGGTTTGCTAATTTATTGTGTTCTTCGGAATAGTTGACCACAGTTCCATTATACGCTATGGTTGTGTTGGTTGTTGCTTTCCTTTTACTTGAAAATCTCATGGAAACGAGGTCAGTGCTTGTGACTAAATGCTCAGGCATTTCATGTTTTACAAATTCTCCAGACACACCGGTTGAAAATCGCTAGTGCGCTCTCGTCTTTGTAATTTTCATGTTTTATATTGGTGGTTATATTCCATTTAAAATTTATGAAATTTTATATTAGTGCAAATCTTTTTTAGCATAAAATATTATGTTTCCTTAGTTGCACCGCAAATAATATTCTCTTTTGTGGATTTTCTTTTCATTCTGAGAAATGCTATATTTAAAGACGACTAAGATGAAATTTTTGCAATATGTATAATTTCCATGTTTCTTGAGATTTCATCCATTTTCATTTTACAATAATTAATAAACAACGAATTTTGATTTGAAATTCGTTATTTCTGAAAATTTCTTATTTTTTGAAAGTTTCATTTAATGAACTACATTTTTTTCCGTGACAATGTAAACTGAAAATACGTTTGATCTGAAATTAGCTAATACTTTTAAAATGCCAAAAGTAATAGCTAAAGGACCAGGTTACTTTTGAAGTATTTTGAAGTGGAACAAAAAATTAAGGATTTACTTTAATTTTTCTCTGTATTACTAAGATTAACCATCCTTTTGTTTAATTAATCGAATTTTACTTTGAATTAATTTTTAAAATTGAATTATTTAAAAAAAATATAGTTACTCTTAAGAATCAAAGAAATAATCTGTACGTTGAAGGAATACAAATCGCATCCCACTTTTAGAATATTCAGTGCTAAAATAATTAAAATTTTTAGTTGTATATAAAATAAAAACATAATGTTTCTATAAAAAATTTTTCGTTTTAGACGAATCTCGAGATGCCCTCTGCAAAGCTCTACGCAGCAGTAAATTTGATAAAAGACCCTCAGGCCATAGTTTCGTCCGTTTTGGGAAAAGAACAGCGAATAAAGGACATAATTTCATGTACTTCGGTAAAAGAGACGTGCCGGCTGATTCAAGCAATGCTGATCTTCTGCAATATCTTCAAAGGAGTCAAGAGCCTTCGTGGAAAAGAGGGCACAGTATCATGAGGTTCGGTAAACGATCAGATCGTCATAACTTTATCCGCTTCGGAAAACGCGATACAGCCGATATCACACCTGACAACGAGCATGACATTGAGGATGAAAAACGCGATAGACATTCCATGATGTACTTTGGAAAACGTGGGGGACATTCAATGCTATATTTTGGAAAAAGACTGTCGAACAGTGCAGAAGAATTTGATAAAAGAGGAGGACATTCAATGTTATATTTTGGCAAAAGATCACCATTAACGGACGACGATTATGAGAAAAGGGCACAAGGTGGGCATTCAATGATGTATTTTGGTAAAAGATCACCGTTAACGGACAACGATAGTAATATGAGAAGACAAAGAGGACATTCAATGATGTATTTTGGAAAGAGATCACCACTCACTGACGAAGAGTTAGAGAAAAGGGCGCAAACCGGGCATTCAATGTTGTATTTTGGAAAAAGATCACCACTCACTGACGAAGAGTTAGAGAAAAGGGCACAAACAGGACATTCAATGCTGTACTTTGGAAAAAGAGCATCACCCGCTGACGAAGAGTTAGAGAAGAGAGCACAAACAGGGCATTCAATGCTGTATTTTGGTAAGCGGTTACCCTCTGACGACGGTAATTTTGACAAAAAAGGTCATTCTATGATGTACTTTGGCAAAAGATCATATGGAGAGAACGATGGCAAGAAAACTGGACACTCTATGATGTATTTCGGTAAAAGGGTACCGGACTTGTATAATGATGTAGATAGTTATTCCGACGAAGAATTTGGTACAGAAGCTAACAAAAGAGGCCCTCATTCCATGATACATTTTGGAAAACGACATGACGATGCGGAAATTGACAAAGAAGAAGACGGAAACGAGAAACGCGCCCATTCCATGATTCATTTCGGCAAGCGATCTGACGACCCATTGTCAAACTTGACAAATGATGACGAGAAGAGAGCTGGTCATGGCATGATCCATTTTGGAAAAAGACAAGATGAGCCATATAGTGCCACCTATAACGAATGGGGCCATGCTATAGGCCCCTTTGATTTAAAAGGTACCCATTACAACAATATCCTAAAACCTGATGATACCGCAAGCCCTGAAAAAAAGGATAATAAGAAATCCCACATGATAATACATTTTGGTAAACGATCAGTTGAAAGTGATAAAGTTTCCAGTGAAAAAACCTCATTAAACCAAAAGAATTCTGGTGAAAATGGACTTCAAGCAGTTTACGATGAGCAGAAAAGCTCTGGAAACAAAAACGACAAGAAAGTTAGAACAAAGCGAGAAATAGAATCTTCTGACGTCTCTTTACTGCCATTATCGCCATTCATTACCGGTTATGAAGGAATGGAACCCCCGGAAGAGAATTATTATGATTATGGGTATGAATACGCTTTGGGGCCCAATTCAATAACCCCTGCTAGAAGCACACGAAGCAATGAAAAATCAAAAAACGTTTTCTTGCGTTTCGGTAAACGCTAGGTCAGTAATCGTAATTTGTATTTTAAAGAAATTTATCAACATGCCACTCGTTTCAGTATCCCTTGATGTATTTAGTCCACGGTCTATTCAGCAAAACAAATTTGACATCATAAAAAGATGGTCGTCAATTAGATGGGACGTTTATTTCTTTTAAGTGCTATATACATATATATACATGGCGTCTTATAAGTTGTTTTAATTTGGACATCTGACGTATTTGTTTTACGCAGTGGTTATGTATACGCAAATGACTTTACTTATTTCTAACTGTGGTGTAATATCTACAATGCACGCCAAGAAA
Organism: Dysdera silvatica; assembly: GCA_006491805.2. Classification (NCBI taxonomy): domain Eukaryota; kingdom Metazoa; phylum Arthropoda; class Arachnida; order Araneae; family Dysderidae; genus Dysdera; species Dysdera silvatica. The sequence goes on from QLNU02015360.1 coordinate 277,755,445, forward strand.
TATCTATGTTGCATTGTTATCTTCGTTGGTATCCCCTTAATGTCTACTAATTCAAGAAAGAATGCTCCAACTATGTAAAAATTTAAATAAAAGGAAATATACGTTTTACTTTGTTTCCTTGAATACATTAAAGCATCAGAATCTCTCTCTCTCTCACACACACACACACATATACAGGGCCTGATCACCGCAAAGGTGTCCAAAGCCCGGGCTTTGGGACTAGATTATATTATGAGCATGTGCGTGGTCCACGCAGATATACAGAAGGATTGTTCACCGTGCAGTTCCCACTCCCGCTAAAGTCTAGTCCCAAAGCCTAGGCTTTGGACGCCTTTGCGGTGATCAGGCCCTGTATATATATATATATATATATGAATTTTATTTAAAAAAATACTTGAAATGAATATTTGACAAGATTCAACGAACAAATTGAAATTTTGAAACAGCAAGACGAGTTGCTTGTGTTGTTACTACACAAGAATCACATGGGTCATGCTGCGACGGGACCTACAATTTTCCGAGGAATCCGAACCTCTAAATTGCCAAGAGTTCCTAGTATGACGGTGGGGTTGCAAGCGTCCTATGATACCATTGGAAGTTTAACTCGGGGTTAATAACACGATATACGAAAGATTTATCGCAACTTTACAATAGAGCAGTAGATCTACACTTTGTTGGGGAATCCGAACCTCTTAAATCTTAGAGAACCAATCCTCGGACTGCAGTGAGCCGTTAGTCGGTAAACGTTCCATTTTGTTTAGAACTGTTGAGAGTCAAACCCAGTTTAACAGCAAGCTAGGCGAACCCGATATCACTACACCATCGCAGGACAAACGAGCCAATTTAAATTACAAGATGTTTAAATTTATTAGACAAAACCTGTATTTTAGGTTGAATAAGCTACGTCATGTTGCAAATATACTTATCAATTAAAAAGTTATAATATTCCTACTGAGTTGAATAATTTAAAAGTATTAAAACATGCATAGTATTACTATAGTATAGTACATAGTATATAGTATATAGTACATAGTATATGTATATAGTACATAGTATATATAGTACATAGTGGTGACTTTTTCCCATAAATTTCAAATAGTTTATTAAGTACCACCCATGTAGTTATTTATTAAATATGTCATTATTCACATTCTTTAATTAAATGGAAGATAAAACATTATGATAAAATTTACATTATGTACTATTTAATCAAATTTCGAAGGCACGGTTACATAAAAAACGTAATAATTTTTTAAATGTCGTGGATGTAAAAAATTATTAGCTTTAATAACTCCTCCCCCCACGAAAAACTCACAAAAAACTCGCCCCGGTGGCTTTGTGTGTTGACCATTATTTGGCAATTGTGTTATCCCTGAGAAGGGTAATAATATTTTACAGTCTTAAACTGCGAAGGAAAGAAGCTTCGCTCTGTCCTCGATGACCGAGCGGCTAAGGAGCTTCGGGATCAACGTAGAGACCCTAGTTCGAACCTAGGTCGGGGACGATGCCTTTTTTTTTTCTTCTATCCTAAAACAACTCTAGTTGAGCTCAATCGTGGGTGTAAAAAATTATTAAGTTTAATAAACCCGCCCCGTGAAATTACCATAAACTCGCCCCGTGGCTTTGTGTGTTCGCCGTTGTTTGGCAATTGTGTTAGCCTTGAGAAAAGTAATAATATCGTGAAACACACTATATTTAGTTTTTGACAAAACAGATTTCTGAATAATTGATTTTGTACAATATATTTACTCTAAAAGGTTTTTATGAACTTAAACTCCCACACACATTTTAAAATATAGTTGTGATTAATATTAATGATTTATTTGGTTCCTGAATTCATAATCATAATTTAATACTAATTATGGAAGAAACATGAATCACCTCTCGATATTTTACTTCAGATGGAATTACAAATTTTCTATATTAATGGAAAGTAAACGTACCTTTAACGAAATTCAGTCACATTTTATTTTGATAGGAATTAAAAATTAACTACGTTAATTCTCTCTCTCTTCCACTCTCTTCCTTGTAACAAATAAGGAATTAAAAAAAAACTTAAAATCTTACAAAACCATATTTTAGTATTTTTAGATGTATTTCAAAATATTAGCGAACTTGTACAACGGTTCTAACGTGTTGCTAATTTCAACCTTCCTTCCGGCGTATAAGGGTCACCGCAGATCCTCATGATTAACTATTAATTTAAGGCAATTTATTTTGAATGCAACTCTTCACTTCACATATGCAGAAAACACAGATGTGTTGGTTGAAAATTGAGATTAGTTCTGCACATATACGCACCCAAGCCGTACGATTGCGCAAAGCAACGGTGCTCAAAATTTAACACACTGAGCCCTTTCCTTATTATTTGCCTCGCCACGGAACCCATCTATAAGTATCTAAAGGAAACCTAAAAGGCTAGTATTTATAGCTGCTGGGACATAGACAGAAAAATGAGCACTAAATCAGTTTCGGAAAGCAGATAATAATTTTCTCTATTACTGCAAGGTATTTGTTATGGTTAGTTAATTTTATCTAAAAGGTTAAAGTAGTGGAAATGAATTTACGGATTTTCTTGAAATTTTCGGAGATGTTTCACAATCTTCAGAACCTCAAGTTCCGTGGAACGCACTTTGAGGAACATTGACGTACAGGAAACGGGTTTGTTCAAAAATCTGCAGGTAAACCCAGGTTTCAAACCTGCTAATACCAAGCTTTCGTCCTTTTTCTACCAGATCGTAAACCGAGGTTTGGTTTCCTAAGAGAAAAAGGGTCAGTTTCCTCGGAAAATTGCAGGTTCTGGTGAAGTATTATTTCAGTATTATTTACAAGTATATGTGTTTACTAATAACCGACATAAAACTATACAGCGCCATTTTCTAAATATTATACATAAATAATGAGGAAACATTCCGGGAAAACAGCGCATTTCTTATTAATTACATTTTAAATTTAGCTTATTATCATGAAATTCGACTCGTACTTAATTAAGCCACTTAAAAATGGAAAATATCCTTTCCCACATCAAAATATTTACAAGAATGCTTGCTTTCGCTTTGGTTTCAGAAAATTCGTGTCCTTTCTGTTTAATGCACATTTATTGAGAAAAACCTAATCATCAAATTATAAAAATTATGTTGGTTTACCTCAAATCAGGAACAAGTAGTTCAGCATCAATATTTCTTCCACTACAGCTAACTATGTCTAACTAACTCGAAAAGAAATTTGATAAAATTCGAGCTAATTATTGCATGTATTCGAATTTAAAATGTTTGTTGTTCTCGATATTTGACGATCAGTAAGTTCCTTTTAGGATTTAGTATATTAAACAGTGCTAGTGATTCAATATAAAACTCTCTAGATGCGTTTTAAATTTGCATCATTCCTAAGAGTTTTTACTTCAGGGTTAGATCAATTATTAGATTTTTTACATTACTACTCTTCGGTAAAAGATGTTAATTTGGTTTGGCTGCATATAACAGAGGGTTAAAAACATAAATTGTGCTACATACGTAGCTTCGAATCTAATTGTAATCAATACAAAAAGTGCTTTTTCCTAGGAATTTTATCTTCCACCATTTATCTTTAAATATTTAAAAGAATAGCTCTAGATATTCTTTGGACAGTTGGAAAATACCCTTCGCAAATCAGCTTCATTGTATTGCTTATTGTAACTTCATTACGTCAACCATAAATCTGAAAACTACTCGTGTATGTATATATATTTAAGTAAAATAATAATATAATGTAATAAAACAATAATAATAATACAATATTAAAATATATTAAAAAGATATTAAGAAAATATTAAAAAACGAATATATAAAACTGTTTTTTCGACATGAATCAAATTTAATTAAATTTAAGTAAATGCATATGAGTGCGTTTTTAGAACCTTTATACACACACACACACACACACACAAGATATTAAGTAAAATTCTAGGGAAAAATATGTACAATTTTACCACATATATTTTCTCTTATTCTACGCCCTGAAATATTTGAAAATAAACAATTTTTTTGAGTTTCACTGAGCAAAGACAATGTTGTGCTGAAATATACAGGTTTCCGAGAAATCCGAACTTCTTAACGCCTACGGAACCAACCCCCGGACTGGGGTGGGCAGTTATCGATAAGCATTCTCTTTCTAGCGCAGTTGGAAGTTTAACCGGGAATAAGCGCACGCTAGGTGAACACATTACCACTTTACCACTGCAGGGTCTCAAATAAATAATGGAAAACCATGTATAAAATTTCATGAGAAAAGAACTATCACTAATTGAAAACAAAGATACAAAAGATAAGATGTTCTTAAATCATGTGCCTAGCATGAATATTATACATGTGTATGCAATAAAAATTACACATAAAAGAAAAAGAATATACAGATTGTTTGGTAACTATCGAATAAACTCCCTACCAAGCGAATCTTTGGAAATTTTTAAGACAAAATTAAAGAGGGATGATTTTTGATTGAGGGCTTTGTTTATGAATTATAGCCATTTCAAAATTTGTATCTAAAAGCCAATCTTTCGCCAAGATAGCGTGCTTTTAAGTAGTTTCATCCAATGACGGAAGCCATGCCACTTGATTTCCCCGCTTCCAGAATAAAAAGGATTTAACTCGCTATTGTAAAGAATTTCTTGGTCACGTGCTATTTAAATTTAGCTACATAACTTCATTTTGCACATTCTAATTTTTTTTAAGCTGAAATCTTCGAATAAAAAAGGCTCTTAATTATAAGGCGGGACCGACTGAAATTTGAGCGCTAAATTTAAATAGCACGTGACCAAGAAATTCTTTCTCATAGCGAGTTAAATTATTCTTATTTTGGAGGCGGGGAAACCAAGGGGCGTGTCCTTCGTCGTTGAATGAAACAACGTAAAAGCAGGCTATCTTGGAGCATGATTGGCTTTTAGATACAAATTTTGAAATGGATATAATTCATAAACAAAACCCTCAAGCAAAAATCGTCCCTCTTCAATTTTGTCTTAAAATTATCCAAAGATTCGCGTGGCAGGGAGTTTATGCGATAGTTACCGAACACCCTGTACATAAAATTATAATTATCGGCAAATCATTAATCTTATACCAGGTGAATTCACGCTGCAAAGAAATTTCAACTGCGTTTTCCGTGAATTATCAGTGCAACATTAATAAAAGAATACATAATAAGGATTCTTTATCTCTCAAGCCTATATTTCTTGATTTTTTTTCATCTTAGTGCGTAAATTTTCATTTACATTTTTGTATTATAATTGTGTAATCGGAATTTGTGTATTTACTTTTTGACCCAGATAATTATCTTCAGTAATTTTAAATTAGATAAAGATAGATAAATTCCTTTATTTTGGGCAAGATTGTACATAAAAAAATATATGCGGCTAATTAATGATGTTATGACAATTATTCCCGGGCAGTAATGGGTAAAGGCGAAGCCCACGCTGCCAAGGTTCTCCACCAGCGACTCAGAACAGAATAATAATAACCCATGTATAATTATAAGTAAATGAGAGAAGGAAAAATAAGTAAACAAATAAATAAGATATAATAAAAATACAAACTCATAAATTATTTAGCAAATCAAGCAATCGTATTTTAAATGAAAGAAGTGAGCTGAGTTGTCTCAGCTCATTCGGACGAGAGTTCCACACCCGAGGGCCAAGAGATCCTATGCGTGACAAGCCAAAATTTGTTCGCGCGAAGTTTGGTTTAAAAGTAGTATCCATTCGGGTATCATATCCGTGCCCCGGCAGATATGGTAGAGAGATATCTATGTTGTTTCCAAACTTAATAAATCCAAACATAAAGATTGAAATTTTATATTTAAAGAGATCATCTATTGTTAGAATATTATGTTGTCGAGCAATCTCTAATGAAGTTCGACCGATTCTAGTATTCAGTAATCTGAAAAATTTATTTTGAAGTATAGAAATACGGCGCAGATTAGATTTAGTTGTGTTTCCCCCAGGTAAGAATGCAATAATAAATATGCGAAAAAAAAGAGCAATATAAGTTAATTAAAACGTAAGTTGGAAGATAAAAACATTGCGAATGGCACTAAGGTTCCACTAATTTTACTGCATAAAGCTTGAATGTGAGAGTTCCATTTAAGATTTGATTGTAATATAACGCCAAGAAATTTAGTTTCTGTGGAAAAGGATATTTGATCATTATTGATATTAATGTGAAGCTGACCAATATTAATGTTACGTTTAAGCGAGAAAACGTAAAAGCTGAAGATAAAAGCTGAATGTAAAATGTAAAGACATTTAGTTTTTTTGGCTTTAAGGGTAAGATAATTCCATTTAAAAAAAGTTAGTAAGATGTTCAATGTCTTCATTAACTGTGTGAATTAAATTATTAATGTTATTATCCATTAAAAAACACTGGTGTCATCAGCGAACAAATCATCTTAAAACGAATAGGTAAGAAAAAGTTATCATTTATGCAAAAAATAAATAAAAGAGGTCCAAGTATTGAACCCTGGGGAACACCACATAAAATAATTTAAATTAATAGCAATTTTTACACATGTTAGTTATCGCTAATTTCCTTTTACATTAAACTTTATTTAAGAAAAAATATGCGGGAATTATAAATTATTTTTATCTTCATAAGATGCATTTCATAAATAAAAGAATCTTCCATATTACCGGTTTACAAAATGATTTTAATACAAGAGGAAACCCGAAATTTATTTCAAATCTGCAATTACTTTTATTTGTACTAAACTGAAATGTTTCTAATCCACATTAATTGCATCGGTGACTTAATTATTGGATGCTTTGACTGAATAAGATGGATGTGTAACACTTACACGACCACAGGTTGACACAACGGAAAGCTTAGTTTTTTACACAAATAAGGCGTGTGTGTAAGTAAAATAACATGAAAATTAACACTCAGATAGAATGTAATTCGTCATGCTTACTGAATACTGGCAAACAAGATATTTTATGACACTTTTAGAGCTTAAAATTTGCAAAACTTTATCCGATGCACCGCAACTATATTACACAGAAAGGTTTTCGAAATCTATTGCTAGCTTTTAAACAGCTGGTACCAAAAAAAAAAAAAAATGTCCTGTAGAAGAATTTAATAGCTCACTAAAACTGTTTTGCGAAAAAGTACTCCCCTTTTATGGCCAATGATTTCATTTGCCATGCAATTTAAGGGAAAGTATTGCCCCTACCCCATGAGGAGACTAATGTCCGAAGGGATGATTAAATTTGTCTGGGACTCCAACGAAAATTACCTTTGATCCGACCTTGCACCTAGGGCTCTATACGGTGACAAAAAAAGATCTCCTTCGATAATTCAACAACTGTTTTTCAATTATTACACGTTGGGCTGTCTTTTTATGGCATATGATTTCATTTGTCAATAATTGAGATTTGTCAGAAAAAAAACCGAATACACATGCTTACCCGGAATATGAACTCGTTTCACATATGGCGGAAAACCCCGACTTGTGGCGAATTTCACAGCTGTTTTTCAGTTGTTAATATATAGTTTTCTTTTTATAGTATATGGTTTTATTTGTGAGTACAAAACTGATTCCATTAACGGGAAAACAAAGAGAAGAACAATGATTTTTAGAAAATTTTGCAATTCGGTTTGTTTCGGTTTATTATCTATTTGTCTTTTGAAAACCAATTCAGAAGATGGAAATATATTTTTAAACCAAAAATAAAATAACATTCATTAGAATATCTAAAAATGCATTTAACTCAGTTTGAAGCATTCAAAAATAATTTATTAACTACTCTAATAGGTGTTGTTAATAAAAGCAAACACATTTTATATACATTTTCTTGTCGATGCGTTTATTGTTTTTATATTTGAAGTTTTTTGATTGATAATTTTATTGAGAATAGACTAAATTATGAATGCAATTGTACATGTATATACGTATCTCGATATAAGCAAAATAATTAAACAAAATGTTAAACACACTAAAATAAGAAAATTTAAATTGGAAAAACGATCTTGACATTACTATTACAACATTTTGGCATTAATTGTCATAATTGTGAGAGAGGAAGGTGATATTCGTAATCAGAATAATAAGTGAACAAATTACAGTGCGACCAAAAAGTCACGCAACCCGAGCTGTGATCGAAAACTCGCGTAAGCCACGTGCCATCCGTTTGGAGAAACTGTGACATTCCCAGGGCCATAGCTGGGGATCGCGTGGAAGGCCCTCACCAGGGGCGCAGGCGAGGAAGGGCGTAAAATCTGATGAAATAATTTACAAGGGGAGAATATGTCCGTGGCTAGGAGGAGAAATCTGGACGGTTCTGCCAGGGCCCAAAATCATCTGGCTACGGTGCCGGGCATTCTTTCGAAAATTACTGGAGAATCGACTCATTTCCAAAACTTTTCAGCCCCCAAAATCACCAGATCTTATGCCATCGGATCTTTTCCTGTGAGGTTGTCTTAAACAATTGTTATACCTCAGAAACCTCCACAAAATTGATGAGCTTAAAGTTAGCATTATTATAGCAATTCAGAATATGCTAATGTCAACCTTACGTTAAAACCGGCTGCTAGTTTTTTGAAAAAATTACGAACATGCATCCAGGAAGAAAATGGCCATTTTGAACACATCCTGTAAACTTTGTCTTCGGTGTTGAACGATTCAGCATTACGACATTCTGTGTAAACAACAATGCAATTTCTGTACTTTCACTGTGATTTATGTACGCTCTGCATTATGCACTACTACACACACAGATGTTGGGTTGGGAAAATTTTCGATCGCACTATAGTATACAGGGTGTTGCGAAAACATCGGATCAAAAGTTATTAAGTCGTGATCCTTGTGCAAAATGGACCATAATCAGAGGCGGACTGGGCCGACCCACCGTCCTATAACTAGATATTATTTACTACTACATAGAAATACTAGATAGAATACTAGATAGAAATACTAGATAGAATACTAGATAGAAATACTAGATAGAATACTAGATAGAAATACTAGATAGAAATACTAGATAGAATACTAGATAGAAATACTAGATAGAATACTA
>QLNU02015360.1:277764584-277786645 GCA_006491805.2 Dysdera silvatica
TTGTTTTGTTACCCCATTGGGGAGAGCGGCAATGACAGTCACTCGCCCCGGGCGGCAAAATATCTAACTACGCCACTGGTTGTAACCTCCCCATTGCGATGAAATTTTTGTATATATACATATGAATATATGGAATTGTAGCTGTGTAACTCACCCACGGCTATTGTAAGCCTGAAACCTCGCCTATGAAATTTCTGCGCACTCTTTTTAATAATGGAATTGCAATCTTCCAATTTAATCAATCTTTTTTTGTTTCACATAATAAATTAAGAATCCAAGTATCAATATATATAAACCTATTATAAATCATTACTTGAATAAATTTTTAAACAAACTGAGCCAACTACAAAAAAAAGGTTTCGAAATTACGGTTGTCTATCGAAATTATACAGAATCATATGAAAATTAGATAATTTTTACTACTTTTAAAATAAAATTGGTTAGATTAACTAACCTTTTTAATGTTTCATAGCTCACTGTTTATTTATCCTTTTATCATTTCAACCGAAACGCTCAAAAGATTAAAATTCTATCCTCACTTTTGTATTGCTTTAAGTTTCTATGGAAAGTGCTTCCATCTATCGGATTTATGTAGAATGATATTTGCTAGTTCAAATTAGATTGTAAAAGCCCTTTTGAAACACGACTTAGATATAGTCATCCTGTTTTTATAGTCAGATCAAATTCCCAGGCACAAACTCCTTTACAACAATATCACCCTCATTCATGAACGTATCTTTCTGCCCGCCTGTATGTCTGCTAATAAAGGGTTTTACTTTAATTTTTAATATCATAAGAGAAAAAATTCATTTAATTATCTGAAAGTAGTAATCCAATATTTTCTTTCTTGCGCAAACGTGGATATTTTAGGGTCAAAATATAGCTGCACACATTAAACCCGTCTCTGTACTTATTTTTAATATGGATGAATAGAGAAAACGTTAATTCATATAAATGAATTGTGGTGAGTATAGACAGATAGCATCAAGATGCGGTAGATATATTTTCTCTAATATGCTTTCCATATAGGCCAATAAGGCCGAGATCCAAACCCAGGACCTTTTGGTTGCATGCTGAATGCTCTACCCAATTAAGCTACGGCCTACACTGGACCTCGCTTTTTAAGATATATAGATATATACACATAAGGGAGTACACATATATGCGCATACAGATATTATATGTATGTCTGTGTTTTCATACTATGTTATTAATTTTACTATATATCTTTTTTTCACTTGTAAATTGTAGTAAACATTTGCAAAATATGAGAGAGAAGTCAAGTGTAGACCATAGCTTAGTTGGTAAAGTTTTGGGCATGCAACCAAAAAGTCCCGGGTTCCAGTCCCGGTGACATATTAGCATTCCTTACATTGCTATTGTTTTACCGAAATTTTTTACACCATTTACCAAAATGGAAGTCGGTGATTAGCCAAGCTGCTAAATGGGTGATGCGACATAATGCTCAAAACGTGATGCCAAGTTAGTAGCTTTGCCCAAAATTTGTCGCCAGTGTTATGTACCAGTATTACCTAATTTTCGCTTTCTTTCTCTTTCGCTTTCTTTTTGGTTTTACGGCTCAAAGACTACAGTGGTCATGCTGCGCCGGGACCTACTGTTTTCCGAGGAATCCGAACCTCTTAAGGCCTAGGGAACCAAACCCCGGACTACAGTGAGCAGTGCGATCTTTATGAGATCTCTGAGTAAGCGTTCTTTGCACTGTTGGGAGTCGAACCCGGATTAACGGCGCACTAGGCGAACGCGTTACCACACTGCGCCACCGCAGGGCACCCTAATTTTCGCAATTATGATATCTGCAACTGTAAATGTGCCGATTACTTTTATCAATTAAACATCAACTTTTCGAAATAAAATTATAAAAAAAATGAATACTTGTACTATCTAATCTTCAGTGCATGGAAGATATGAACCTATAGGTAGAGGAATTTGGGAGGATTATGAACACGAAATGGAACTCAAGAAGTGCAATTCCAACTGATGTGAAAATTGTTTGCAGGCAAGTATAATTTTAAAGTATGGACTAAGTTCAACAATTTACAGCGCAAAGTAAGTTTAAGTACAAATAAAATTATAGACTAATATTATTGGAAATGTAATTTAATCAAGTCATTGGATATTATGCAGTTTCTTCAACAAAACTAGTGCGGCAAAACAATCGTCATGCAGTGTTACTCAAAATTTAAATTGCACGTCACGTGGTTGCAGGGTACCAATCACGGGCTTTCTTTTGGGTCAATGGTGCGTAGCGATGTAAGGAATGTTAATATGGGTCCCAGTGGCTTATTTATCACGTTAATATGTGTTATTTAAAACAACATTATACAGAGTGTCCCGTCAAGGTCGCATAAATTCTGCAAAGTGAGACCCCTTGCAAAATTCTAATGAAAAAATGTTAATGCGAAAATGCTGAGCGATCCATATTTAGTGTGTTATTAATGTTGGAAGAATAGCCAATGAGAACAAAATTTGACCACCTTTTTCTTGGCGAGAACCACTTACAAAATAAATCACTAAACCCTGCCTATTACACTAATATGCAAGGTTTTTGTTGTTTTGAAATGGCAACATCTGTCAGAACGGACTTTTTCTCCAGATTACGAAATTGACCTTGAAAAATCCGTACCATGTCAGATTTTTTCAAAAATGTGAAAATGTAAAAAAAAAAGGTAAATTTTTAATGACATTGATATATCACAACGTTTGTAACGTGTGAAAATGTTCTCTGGCAGAAAAGTAAGCGTGTGTAACGAATAGAGAAACACAAATACATATTTCAATACAAACATACCAAACATTCACCACTGTGCTCCTCTTGAAACTTCGTCTTTTTGTTTTTTCTTCCATATTCTGCCGTACGGTCTCTTTTCAGCGTTCAACGATAGTCGGCCATCATATGTACAGTCCACTTGCCTTTGTATCTCTTTTCCATCACTTTAATATCCTGGTGGAAGTGCTCTTCAAGTTATTCCGTAAAATCACCAAGATTGTCAAGAAAGTAATTTAGATGAGCATGAAGAAAATGAACTCCGAACCTGACCTTGCAACCTAGCTGTTTGTAGGATTCCAACACCTCATCTACTAAAGTGATGTAATTTACAGCCTTTGTGCATCCCAAAAAGTTGTGCGCCACATCCTGAATTAAACCAATTCCTGAATTTAATCCATACTTGCAGGTCGCACTTACTCATAGTTTTTTCGAAATATGGTGTCCGCCATTAATTTCGTATTTGTGGGCCTATAAAAATGACAGTTTTGATTTTTTTCGACGCAATCGGTGGAAACTTAAGGTCAAGGTATTGAAAGCATTTGCTGTCCATGCTTAAAGCTGCCATGAATTGCTTCATTAAACCTAGTTTATTGTGTAACGTTGGCAAAAGCATTTTCGAAGGATTAGCCAATGGAATTGAAACAATGTTTTTTCGCCAGGTGTGAAGGTACTTTTGAATGGCCGCTGTTTCCGAACCCAATGTTCCTTCCTTGCTCTGAAGTCCCATTCACACAAAAAGCACCGAAATTCCGTATAGCCTGTTTGTTGGCCGAGCAATATTCCGATCACTTTGAAATCCCTGCACAAAGACCATTTATGACGCTTGTATTGCATATATTACAGCAGAAATTTAAGGTTGTCATATGTTTCTCTCCAAGTTTCGGATTTTTTTCTTTCTTTCAGAGTAGCTATAATTTTTATTCTTAAACTGTTTTTTCAATGAAAAATCACTGTTTGAGAAATATTTGCTCAGGAATGTTTTTAGAATTTTACTTTCATAAATAATTTCTACATAAGTGGATTAATGCATATATCTGGACATAGGGAAAAAAGATGAATGCCATTTACTATATTAAATGAAATTAGATTTCCGTTTGCTTCATCACGGCACTACAAATGGCATTACATCCGCCATTGGGTCACTTAATTTTTTCGTCGCAAGTCGGGTTCGTTCGGGTTGACTTTAATTGTTTTGGGTTGGATTTCGGTTGACCCGATTTTTCAAAAAGTCTAGAATATTATGTATAATTTAAAACTGCACGCTAATCCAGAAAATGTTGCTAATAGAATTTCTCTATTTTTTTCTCTTCAAATTTTTGGATCATAAAGTTGAAAAAATTTCCAGCAATTTTTTTTTTTTTGCTCGCTTTCATGCCTGGGTAAGACTCATTTCCGTTAATCTGCGAAGTATTTGTGTGCGTCTATTCGTTTACACATGTATTCCGTGCCGCCAGAGAACATTTGCATACGTTGCAAACGTTGTGATGTATCGATATCATTAAAAAATTACCCTTTTTTACATTTTCAAATTTTCGTGATTTGTGAAAAAACCTGACGTGTTACGGATATTTTTCACGGACATTTTCGTAATCTGCAGAGAAAATATGTTCCGATATAACTCTTTATTTCAAAATACAGAAGAAAAAAAAGTGAAAAAATACAGATTAGTCTTATAGTAGAAAACGAGAATCTCACTGACCTTTGAATTGATTTCCCTTTTTCAAACATAACACACGTTTTCTGAGAAAACTAGAATTGTGACATGAGGCATTACGTAGCTTTACGAAAAGTTGCCACAACTGGCAATTTTTCTACTGTAATAATTAGCTTACTTTGAAAAACAAACAAAACAATAATAAATAAATGATTAATAACAAATATAAATAATAAATAGTAATAAATAATAATAAATAAAAAATAAACAACGAATGATTTAGGCTTAGTTAGAGGTCATATACACTGGGTACAGTGCATGTAATTAAAACTTAAGGAAGCTCCCTAAAGAGGTATCGATGAAGTTATATTGAAAACGGGGTTCTCCTTCCGGTCGGCCATTATCAGTCCAGAAAACGTGTACCTCTTCGATATATCCTACAGCTAGTGTTGTGAGATTCGAATTGACAAATAAGTTTTAACGGAAAATTGTTATTTTCGCTCATTATGCCTGCCTGTGTGGCATTTGGTTACGCCAACCGATCTGATAAACCAAAGCCTGGTGTTACATTTCATATGTAAATTATTAAAATTATTTATGCTTACAAGGGAACTACCCAGAGTGGGACGAATCGTATTAACGAATGAAGTTTTCAAAATTGGCAGAGATTCAGCTGTTTGGCTAAATTCTGGATTCAAAGTCCATGAGCATGAATTTCCAACTACCCAAAGAATTAATTATTCGTCCCATGTTTTTTTTTTTCCGATTTTAACCGGAATTTCCCAACTTGGAACTTGATTTTTCCGATTGTGGGGGGGTGAGACTCCCCCATAAGGCAGGCCTTGCCCACATGTTTCGCCATTAATAGCGTTGATTCGCCGATTTAATATGATGCTAAAATTTCTAAGATCTCTTAAGATTTCCCGTCATCTATTTTTGGATTATAAAAATCTATTTTACCCATTTCGGCTGCATTTTCCATCATTGGTATTGCCCATTCCAAATGTTAGTGTCAAAAATAGAGCTCTGTCCTCAGAATAGTACTCAATATTGGCAATACTATTTCCATTACGGAGATCGACACGAAATCCGTGAGCATGTGCAAAAGAATTTGTTCCCGAGGTAGATCCAGACCGTAGACGCTATTGTCATTGCTTACAAGACGTTCTACAATCTAAACTACACAATGCAGTTTATTCATGTCATGCAATTTTAAAGGCAAAGAGTCTGAACCAACCTTTTTCAGTTCACTTTTTGAAATATACACTGAAAGATTTAAATCTGTGTTAATAACAATTGACTTTATGATATGTGGAATTCGTAATAGACATATACTCAATAATAATAAAGTTCCATCTTTATATACCGAAGTCCACTCAGGAGATAATGAATCAGAATCAGCTAACTTTTTATGAAGATCACCGATAGTTGTTAGTTTTATGGCGACATTACGTTCTTCTGCAGACGTAACACTAGCCAATAATTCTTTCCTCAAGTTCTGCATATCTGTGCTTTCTCGTCTGGTTTCCGGAGACATTCGGAAATTTGTTTTCGAAGATATGTAAGTTGGGCATCCTTGAAGAATAGATGGAACTGCTCCTGGCTTCAACCTTGAATACCCCAGGAGGGGGGCTTTTATTAAAATTCCATTCTTTGCGTCGTAACATTCAGTTTCTTGTAAAATTTGGTTTTCGGAAAAATGCTGTTCACAAACCTGTAAAAAAAAAAATCGATTTATGCTTAACGCACAAATAATATATAGCACTTAGAATGCTTGTGTAGCGGCACACTTTCCGTCTAGGGATGGCAACACCTACGAACCAGAACCAAAACTTTTCCAATTCCAGAACCAAAACTGACGCTAAGTTCGCGGCAAAGTAAGTGATTAGAGAGAGACTTCCTCGTAACTTCGACGCCTTTGCATGCGTATGTTCTTCACGATTGTACAAGCTTACGTTAATCTCGGAATCCATATTATCGTACGTATGTAATTAAAGTTCAGTTTATTCGGAACATAATGTTTTGATAATCTGTTTGTGAACCGGCCAATTTTATCGTACACCCACGAAAACGCGATAAGTGATGACTCTCGGACTTTACCGCAACTTTGGATAAAATGCCGAAAGAAGAAGTGCCAGGCAGCTCGACTCCACAGGAGCCACAAATTGCTAGAGTTAGTGTAAAAGTTCCACCTTTCTGGAAGCCAGACCCACGTGTATGGTTTCTACAGTTGGAAGCGCAGTTTCGGAATAACAGCATTCCTGCGGACCAGACGAAATACGACATAGTTGTGAGTTCAATTGATACCGACGTGTTAAGCCAAATCTCTGACATTTTATTTTAATCAATCCCGCAGCAGAATGAAAATACGAGGAAAATAAAAACAGACTAATCACATCATTCGAGAATGGCTAAACAAACGATTTCTCATTGTGATCAAATCCGACTTTCTATCACAATAACCGCACCAAGCCGCGTACGAATTACACGCACCACTCACGCGCACGACTTTTACGATCAGTAGCGTTTTTTTTCGTAATAACCGCGCGATCAAAAGCCGCTGTTACAGTCAAACAAGTAAGTCCTCCACAGGTTTGAGGCAACCCCGACTCACAGCGCAGCAAAGCCTCCAACTAGGAGCAGCAAAGCCTCCAACTAGGAGCACAAAGCCTCCAACTAGGAGCAGCAAAGCCTCCAACTAGGAGCAGCAAAGCCTCCAACTAGGAGCAACGAAACTACACTTTGTCACGTTGAAATACGTTTTGTGCGAAAACTAGCCCTCAACTGAGGCCGCAAAATCTTTTTCAACAAGCAACAACCAAGCTGATCACAGAGCGTTTCATTTGGAAAGCTATCAAAAAGGATATGCATAGTTTCAAATTGTTTAATTGATTGATTGATTAATTCAGATTGCCTAACAACAGTTATTTCAACACTGGCGTAAGGTTAAAACACGACGTTTTGAGAGCCAATTGCTCCCGTTTGTCAAGTGAAGGCAGAATGAATAGTGAGTGAAAGTCCTAAGTTTCGAGTGGGGAGTAGCTATCTGACGGTGTCAGGTGTGGCGATTTCCCCTGCCGGGACTACCCAGCATCAAATGTCGTTAGATGAGATTCCCAGTTTGTGGGTATATAAACTTAGGACTTTCACTCACTTTTCGTTCTGCTTTCATTTGACAAAGGGAGCAGTTGTCTCTCGAAAAGTCGTGTTTCAACCTTACGCCAGTGTTGAAATAGCTATTGCTAAAGATCTTTGTTATTGTTCTAGATCCAAATATTTCAAAAATAGTACAATGATATAATAAATTTTCTACTTCCAACCCTAGGTTTTGTCTCCCAGGTGCGGGAGCACGTTTCGCAACTACCGCCAAGCATGCCTTTTATAATGTATACACATTTGTAGTAAAAAATGTAGTTGTCGAAATTTTAATGTCTGCTCTGCATTTATATTTTTGATTTCCGATTTTAGGATTAGTTGCGATTGTCGTAACACCCTTTACTGCAGGTAATTGAAAATTTACTGTATAGATATATTTACTGTAGAATACACAGCAGTGATTCTCAATAGGCGGCCCGCAGGCCAGATTTGGCCCGTGAACAATAAAAACTGGCCCGACTACAAAGGATACGAAACTGAATTTTTTTTTCCCGCAGGAGGATAATTTTCTTCTAGGAGAGTTTAATTAGGGGGGGGGCTAACGCTCTTACCTTAATGTTATTTCATTGAATTTGAAAATTTGTAGGAAGGGGATAAGCCCTCTAGCCCCCATTGTCTATATAGCATGAAAGATAATTCGTTTTCATATCTTCTGGCCCGCCGACCGAAAACAAAACGATCCGAAGTGGTTCGCGAAGAAGACTCCTTGAGAACTACATATATACCATAATATAAAACTAGTTTCTGAAATTTTCATTCGATATGTATAATGAAAATTTCAGAAACTAATTGTTTGTTACACGGAATAATAATGGAATAATTGTGGATTTATTGCCTGCTTACTGCAGACCCCAAATTAATGACATAGGTGAACTTATGTCCGTCAACATTAAGGATGTGCTTCGAAACGAACCTTTCAAATTATTTAGAAAATGTGCTGCCACCTATCGAGTAAATAAAGCAAGATCATATATGAATCCAGCCGAAACCGCATACATGCAAATGAACGCGTCAGCGAAATCCTTTGCATATTAGTGATGGACCAAACTGTTATTTTTGAATAACCTGTTCCAACGTTCCTGTTCCAATCACGTAACAGGTTCCAACCACCGGTGATTTCAGTCACCGGTGACTGGAACGTAAGCGTTGCTTCACAGGATATGGGAATTGAGGAACTTAACGATAATACATTTCAACGCTCAATCCGTAACAATACGTCTCGTCAACTCCATAAAAATAATAAATCCTTTGGAAAAAAATACACACATATGAAGTACAAAAATAATGAGAAAAAGTAAGGCTTTAAAATATTGAATTTTAGATATTTGAAACATTACACGATATTAAAAATCAAAGAAAGTTTAAAAAACTAATTCAAAGTAATGAAATACAGCAAAAAATATTGACACTGCTGTAAATTAATTGGTAAAACATACTGGAAGGTTACAATGTGGAACTAATTAAACAGGATAATGATAAACAAAATGCATATTCTCAGCTGATGTAGTTATACACATGTATGTATTCAGAATTTTTCATGTGTAAAGCTCAGTAATGTAAAAATATTAATACTTGTACTAATTAATATACATGGATAAAAAATCTATTCCATTAAATATGAATTGGCATTTAGGAACAATAATCTTTCGGCGTGAAGAGGCTCCAACCGATTTCTCCCATCGGTTAAAATGTTACCAGCCTTTAAGAAAATTCTTTCGCAAGGCACTCATGTTGCCATAAAGTTGAATTTCCTTTTCGCTAACTCTGATAGATTTGGGTAGATCAGAGAATGGACTCTCCACCATGACAAAGGGTCTTGATTCCGTGGCAAGTAATTATTATCTAGATAGCGATTGATTTCACTAGTTGCTATTGATGTGGGAGTACCTAAATAATCAAATGTTAACTGAGTTTATACTTTAAGTACATTAAATAAAAATAATAAAATAATTAAAATAATAATTAATTAAAAAATGATTGATTAAATAATGATCGGTTAAAATAATGACTAATTAAAACAATACTAAATTAAAACAATAATTAAGCAAAATAATAAGTTAATCTGAACGCTACTGAAACTTAAAGTATATTTTGAAAATGTGAATATAGGAGTAAAATGAAATTGGAGTTAAGAAAATTCGTTCGTTATATCCGTAATATTCCACATATGACTTAAATCAAACTAACTGAAATCGTTTGCTCGTTATAGCCGTGAACTCGTTATGTCAGTGCTCATTATAACTGAATTCTACTGTACATAATATAGATAATAAAAAATAATACATTAACTGAATTTAAACTTTAATTTAAATATTGAAAGAATAGTGATAACAAAATACGAGGCATGTTAAGATTTTTACACTGGTAAAAAGAAAATGAAATGTTATATACTTCTAGATTTTTTAGCAGCAACTTCAGCACCGAGTTCGTCCCAAACGGAAAATTGATTCTCTTCACTAATTATTTTCGATGGAGATTCTATTTGAACATCTGATGATTGACTGACATCTTCGGTAATTAAGTCCACTAATGCTCCAATGCAGTTTTTTTTTTCAAATTTTTCCTTGCATCCGAATATTTTAAAGGAAGTAATTTAAATCTTGGGTCTAATAGCGTTGAGAGACCAAGACTAATATTGTATTCCACATCTTTTAGTCTTTTTAAAATGCCCATATGTAATTTATTTAATATATTATGAACTTCAGGGTGAAGGTTTTTTTCGAGAAGCTTAACGCAAACTTTTTTTTTAGGCCCATTGTTATAGGTATTATAATACTACCTGTAGCGTATTTCTCCCCACTAATATCACGAATAACTTCTTCGAACGGCTGTAGTATTACACAGAGATCTCTACAGATATCCCACTTGTCTTCTGTTAAAACAGGAATGTCTTTATTAATTATTGCCACCGTTGTCTTTATCGAATTTTTTAGTTCGATAAATCTTTCAGCATGTAAAACATTGAATTCCACCGAGTTGGAACTTCCTGTATTAACTTTTTTGGTACTTGTATTCCCGAATTTTTCTGGGCTAGAGGCAATTTTTCGCTCCCCATGGCACTTCTTTTAAAGTACGCTACGACTGTCTTTATTTTAGTCAATAAATCATTAGAATCGTCTAAGGCATGCTGAACAATAAGGTTCAAGGTGTGAGCGTAACAACCAAAATGATTCCACTTTAATTCTTTCGTTACGGCACTTACCATATTTGAAGCATTGTCTGTGACCACAGCAAGTATTTTGTCTGTTAAATTAAACTTATTTACTATACGCCTCATTGCATTGGCTAGGAATGCTGAAGTATGGGAAGTATTATCTACTGTACATTCTAAAAGCATGGACCTCATTTGAAAATTCTGATTAACGAAGTGAGCGGTGAAAGCAATGTAGCTATCCATATTCCTTGATGTCCAAGAATCGGTGGTCGAGCAAATACTAGTAGCAGCATTTAGCTGTTCACGGACAATCATCATGCACTGCTTATATTGAGCTGGAATAAATGAATTTGCAATTACTTTCCTATTAGGTAATTGGTAGGAAGGGTTAAGTCCTTTAATAAGATTGGAAAATTCGCGACCTTCCACTATTGAAAACGGTTGATAGTCTACCGTAAATAACGCTAACAATAATTTATCAATATTCTTTTGTTGATTTTCTCTCATTCTTTTATTTGGTGGCAAAAAAGAAGTTAATGTTTGCTGAATGATGAACTTACTTCCTTAATAGAAATTTGTTCAGAAAGTCTGTTGATGTCGGTCTCATTTTGAGGTATGATCGAACTTGATGATGGGAGCACCACATATTCTTGGGAGTGGGTAAGACGTGAATGATGAATGTGTGGATAAATCCATGCTTGGATGCTTCCTTGTAATATGTTTTTTTAAGTTCGTTATGGAAGATTTGTAACTCAATTTTTGTGCACACAAATCGCACGCAGCACTTTTTTCCTCCTTGTCATTTATTGTAAAAAAGGGACCACAAGTAACTGGAAGCTTTTCGATTCATTATGCTAAAAAATTGCAACTAAATGCGACTTCTCGTAATATCAGACGTGACACAGGGAATCAGCGCCTGAACCCTGACGTCAACTTGACTGACTATGCCGGATGTTATGGTAACAACCCGTTATCTCAACGCGTTTCCTGTGTGAAGAAAGTGAGGAATATGTTCCTAGAACGGTGATTTTTAAACGTTACTTCAAGTAACTCCTGTTCCTAGTCACCGGTGACTGAAATAACAGCTGTTTCAGAGGAGCATATTGTTCCTGGAACAGTGATCACTCGATAGCAGGTGATTTTTAACAGTTACCTTAATAACTCCCATCTCTATTGCATATAAGCGGGTTCCGCATATAAGTGGGTTTTATATAAAATCGGTATTTATTCTCTGAACTATAGCATGCAGATAATTTGCTGATTGAAGTTTATTATTAAATTAGATATTTTTCAAATTTTATGAATCATATACATTATTTATTTCAATATTTATAATGCACGGTTACTATTTCATTAATAAGAGTAACAAGAAATAATGTGCTACTTACATAAACGCATGTACCGTATTTGTGGAAAATAGTGAGCAAATTATAACAATATTCTTTTGTTATTTCTATCTTTGTCTTATTGTTTGATTTCAAAGAATTTAAAATCGCCAACTTTTGATAAATATTTGAGCAGATAGGTCCGTTTCTCTTCATCTGTTTTTCTCTTCAACTGTTCACAATGAATATAAACTGAAAAGTGCGAAAGAAGAAAGGAAAAAAAGTTGCAAATAGACTAAGAATTTTGTAGAACAATAAAACACGAGGCGCGTAATTCACTGCGCCTGTTACAAATTCAAAATTTGATAGTGATTCCGAACAGTGGTGCCAGATTGGGCTACAAGTAGGGTATTGGGCGATGTTTTAAGTGCCCTCGCTACAAAAATTTCGAATTGGGCGACACGCTACTTATTGGGATACTTTTAATTACCTTCAGGCTATAAATCTGAAAAATATGCTACTTTTTTATTTTTATATATAAAATCACAAAATATTATTAGTATTACATAATACAATAAAAATTTTGTTTGTTGAATATTTCTATTCGCAGTGAACGATAGTTTCACTAAAACATAACAAGTTCGATACTCGTTCAATTCATAAAAGATCTCTGTGGTTCAATTCTTGTTTTGGTACTTTCAATCACAGTGATCTTACATGTACTAGAGTGGACGTCACGTGACTTCGAAACTCGTTTAACATTGCAGTTCTGTGCAAACCTTCGAGCATATGTGCGCTATATAGGCTCGAAAGTGCAAACCATGGAGACACATTAGTGAGGTCAATTTTTCTATTTTCCTGTGTTACAGTACGTAATTATAATCAAGAGCGGATACAGGGAGGAGGGCCGTCACAGGGGTCATGAACCCCCAAAATATGTTTTTCGCTGTAAAAATTCCAACTTCCATGATAAATGAAGGGCATTATTCCAAGACCGACAATTTTGTTCTTGACCCCCCCCCCAAAAAAAAATGGAAGTCTGTAACCCCTCTTGATTATAATTATGCGTGCTTGTTCAAGTTCGGATTGTACACTTCATGACACTGTGGAAAATCGTTAACGTGGCAGTTCTTTCCACAGTTAATCTAATGTTTTTAGTTTAACTTGCGTTCCACTCAATTTTCGTTTTATTTTTCGTTCAGCAGTGCAAGAATACAAACGATAATGTTGACCTGCTTATATAAATATATCTGTTAGGCTCAAACATCGAAAACGCTCAATAAGCGAAAAAAGACCACAACGCATTGTGGCCGTTTCAAAAATGCCAAATCCAAGGGTTAAAAAAATTTCCAGACATGCCAGGAGCGTATCGGGGAAGACCCGAAGCCCTATCCTTTTCCTAGGCTGCTATTGGAGATACGATTACGATATTCCGTATTCAGAGAGCGTACGTGAGGGCACTTGAAATGTTGCATATCAGGGACGTATCGGAGGGAACCGGAGCCCCCATCCTTTTTCTAGGCTGCTATTGGAGATACTACTACTAGCTGGGGAGAGTTCAAGTATTATATAAGCAATATTTTGGCCATTTTATACCCACCCCCCGGTAAGCAAAAATTAACGTTGGCTAACATAGGAAAATAAGCACAACAGCAACCTCCCCTCCTACAAAAATGTTTACATAACACTTGAACACTCCCTTGCAAAATAATTCATTTTTATGTTTGGGCTACAAATAGTTCAAATCCGCTACTTTTGGAGCACAGTTTGCTACTTTTTAATCTTCAGATCTGGCAACACTGATTCCCAACATATGTCTGTATGTACGGTTTATTGTACATGGAACTTGTCTAATGTAATGCATAAATATGTCTTTACAGATTGTGAGCATTGTATGTCTCCTCTATATGTAATAACCTTAACCTTATATATATATATATATATATATATATATATGTGTATTATTGTGTGTATTAAGCCCGGGCGGGGGAAGGCGTAAACAAAGACATAAATAAGCTGATAAGCGACACTTCGACAAAGGTTGACAGCTATTTCCGATGGAAAAAGCCAATCCTTAAAAATAGGGATAACAACGCATTTACTGTGGATGAAAACTTGTTCATAAAGTTTGTTTGCATATATTAAGTTTCAATTCTATAATAAAACATCTGTTTAGCTTCAAAAATACTTGCATACATGCAATTTTTGTATGTATAAAATCGCAATTAAGCGGGTTTAGATAACATTAAAAAGATAGGAGAAAATTTGAGGCTCGATATTTTTTTCATACATGGGGTTTTCGCATATATGCGAGTTGCATATACGTGATTTCGACTGTATTTGAAACCATACTGTGAAATCTCTTTATTGCGGATTTACTTATATATAGCCCATTGGCGGAAAATTGGCGGACAGCTCCCTTGATATAACGAAACCTGGCGGCCAATTTTCCGCGAATGGACTAGGGTGAGGTGAGATAAAGGTTGGACAAAAATCAATATTTTCTGTCATTTTTGCATTTATTGGGATTTTAAACTCTAGTTTGTTGATATTTTTTAGTTTGTTGTTTTTTCTAGTTTGTTGATGAACTTTGTATTGGTTGATAGCAGTCGAATTATATGTGTTTGAGTTAAAGTTACTGTGTAGTTAATTAAAAAAATAAAGAAAAAAAACTGTGTCCAACTTTTACCCGCCAAGCGAGGTGAAGGTTGGACACTGGCGGGTAAAGATTGGACAGTGACTTTCAATATGTTTCAGGCATCCATATTGAGTATCTATTAAGAGGAAAGTTTAGACAATAGTGTATTATATACTGTTGGTGTGAATTGGGTATTTTTTGGACACTCCAGTCTATCATAAAAAATTATAATTCCTGGTGTGTATGCGAATTGAAAATTTTTGATATGAACGTCTTCATTTTGAAACTTTTGAATCATTGATGGAAATAACAAATAGCCTATAAATGAGAATAATAACTCCATTAAACCCAATAGGCAAAATAGACTGAAGACATGATTTTATTAACTTATTAAAAACATTAAAAAAGCAACTTAAGATAAACATGAAAACATAATAACCTACTAGGCTATTTAAAACTAGTTAGATTTATCTATTGGAAGATTCCCTTTATTATCTTCAAAATCATATCTTCAGAATCTGAATGTTCAGAAAATTTTAATCTTGTGCAAATTGAAAATCTTCAGAACTACCACTTGCTTTTGTGTTATTTTTCTTACGTTTCTTACGTCACTTATTGTTTCTTCTGTTGCTTTTGAAATTGCCTTTTCTCTTTTCCTTTAGCTCTAGCTATCTTTTTAGCTTCTTTCTCATGTTGTTTTTTTCCTCTTCTTCCTCGTCAATAGGAATTGCTGTTTTCAAGCCAGGATGCAATTTGTTTAAACCTTGAATGTGATTAAACAGACTTGACTTTTTCAAACCCCACTTTTTGGCTAATTTTCTCACACTTACCTTGCGGTTTTGAGATTTTGCAGATTGAAACTCATGAACTACACCATCCATGGCTTCCTCTTGATATGGCTTTCCTTTCGGAATGTATTCACGCGTCATTTTAGACTACGAGTGGGCTAAATAAAAAAATGTTAGACGATCACCGTGCACCACCTGTGGGAACCAAAACAGTTTTAGAGGGAATCAACTGCTCTTTTAAAAATAAGTGAGGTTATTTCAGGGCTACATGGACTCCAAAAAAATTTATAATGACGTGGTTTGTAGTGAAGAACATGTTTAAGCTATAAGATTTAAAACGTTTGCTACACGACATCAGCGCCATCTCTTAAAAAAAGCTAACATTGTTATTAAATCAGTAGCCTATCTGAAATTCACATAGAACATATTCTTTCACACAAACAACAAATATAGCCTGATGAATACTATACGACAATTGACTTTTTAAAGGATGGGAGGGGGCATAAATTTAACTGTTTATAAATGTAAAACAAAATTAAAATTTTAAATTTAACATCAGAACCTATGGCGAAGGGGGTCTGGACCCTCAGGACTTCCCGCTTGCCTCTGTTCCTGCAGGTAACCTAAAGTTTGTGCATGGAAATTGTTATCACAGAGGAACATATCTCTACGTTATGCGTATAATCAACTATCCAACTTTTACCCGACCACCGTGTCTAATCTTTACCCCACCCTGTTCAATCTTTACTCCATTCACAAAAAAATGATACTGTTTCTACGATTTTGATCCTGTGATTCCAATTTCATCTTCAGCATATTCTTTATCAATGTCTTTATGTATCTAATTAAAAAAACCGACAACATATTTTGAATAGTCTGATCTACATGAAATTAAAAAAAATGGAAATGAAAGTTAAACGTGTTTTTTAGGTGTCTCTAGAAATAATATTTTTTGGATTAATATATGCAGCAAAAAATAACAAAATCACTTTACACAATGTTCATGACTTCATAAAACACTCTGTGGTAGAAAAAAAAATTCATGTGTTTTATTTTAAACCAGGAGGTACCTGTCCAACTTTTACCCCACCTCACCCTATAAGACAGACTTATCGTTAGTGCGTACAAATACTCCCCATCTGAGGTATTATGTATGCTACATTCAGTGTTAAAGACTTTGGATAATGCAGGCGACTCATCCGATTAATGCGGACAAAAGTCATTTGTCCGAAGAAAAAAAATGCCGTTTTCAGGAAAAGCTTCAGGAGACATCTAAAACAGCTTGATTTTTTTCCCCCAGGTGTAATCATCTGTTTTTCAAAAATAACCTCCCAAATTCTTTCGGAATTTTTATACTGCATTAAGTAAAAATAAATGGATTTGGGCCATATGCAAATGCTAACGTTTTGTTTCGTTGCAAATTCTTCCGGAGTATTCATTCATAATGAACTATTTTGTTTTAGTAATTTCTTCATTTACGTTGTATACTGCATTACTGGGTAAATTATTGCTGAATAGCCTGAAGTTTTAGCTACTGAAATTTGTCCTCCTCTTACTACGAAATTTCCGTTTGTACGGATAAAAATTGGTGGCCCATGATGATCCGCATTAACGAGACTTTACAGTATTTTTTATAATAGTTTAGTGGAATTTTTTTCTTTCGCCAAGTTAGTACAATAAGTTGAAAGATTAGCAAAGCCACTATGTCTCATTCCAACGTTTAAGAAAGAACACCACAAATATAATATGAATAATTTTTATTCGTTTGGCTGCTATTAATATTAGCATAAAAAAAAATCCTATATAGTTTATTACGTTGTAGAAACAAACTTCTTTATATATAAACGATAATAAATACTATGCTATAAAAACTTCTACCTTTTTTGACTCTTCTGTTCTAAATATATGTAAGACGATAGATAAACAACAAATATAAGAGCCCATAATATGAGCTTTTATAAAGAATGAACAGAATTCCCTTTAGTAATAAGCGAACTTAAGCGACTTCCTAGGTCCGTGTATCTGACTAAAGAGGGCCGCGTCTAGAATTCTATTAGCATTGGCTTCTCCCATTTCGCTGGGACCTGGAATCTCCAATTGTTGAGCGTCTAAAAGCAGCCGTTGTCAACAACTACAAAAATTTTTACCATGTCTCTATACGTATCACAACATCCTGTACACCTTCCTTCAATTTTAGCTCCCGGAAAAATTTTTTTTGTTTGTCCTTGCTTTCACAAATTGAAATACTCAAGACTTCTGAAGAGGGGGTGAGACTGAATGGGGGCTTTACGGTGCTGAAAAACATTTTCTAATATGGAAGCAAAGGAGAACTAATGTAATTTTTCCACCAGTTATGGTTCTTTCCCTTTTTCTACACCTGTGCTTTAACATAACAAAATATATTTTTGTCATCTCCGCTTAGTGCCGTTAAGTATATGTAACTATTTGTAAGATCTGTGGTTATGTTTTTATTCTAGAAAAAACTGTGATAATACGTTGACGCCTCGCCAAACGCGCGTTATTTTCTTCTTCATTCACTAGCGTCAACAAAGAGCATAACTGTAAGTTAGAAGCACTAACTCATCAAACACAGGTCAAATACGCATAGAAAAGTCATAGACTAAAAATTAAAAACTAAATTCTTTTTCCCAAACTCGATTATGACAAAAAAATACTTCCGCCAATGCAGGCTTCCTCCTGTCCGTTATCACAGTTTCTCAAATGAGGCCATGAATTATCAAAAAATTTAAAGTTTCCTTCTTCATTAATTCTGAAAAAATGCGTCTTAGAGATTAAACCAATAAGACTGTAAAGAATTATTTATGTAACACGTCACCCATTCGGAGGAGAGCTTTGTAATAAGCTATAGCTTTCTACTCTCCTCCATTTTTAACCTAATTACCAGTGAACGTTTTTTAACCTCAAAACTATCCAACGTAACATTAAAAATATCGCATAATACGTAGAATATATAAGCAGAGTGTAAATAGGTTGAATAAAATTATTCTTATTCTTAAATATCTAAAGCTGGCCCTGGGAATGGAAGAAAACCTGTGAATCATGTCGCAGAAGATTCGCTTTTTATTTTAAAACTCAATGCGTTGATAAATATTTTCCGAAAACTATAACGAAGTTCATTTTAAATCGCCAGAATAAAATAGACTATACAAAGTTCATTTCATACAGTCGATTTGAAAATTCTTTGCAAACTTACCTAGATGAGCTTAGTTAAAAGGATTACAGCTGACGCTTAATCAAATATAAAGACACCCGTCATTTAATTTCAATTCTAGACACTTATATTATTGAAATCAAATCTTGGACACTCATTATTGTATATAAATTCTGCATGCAAAAATAACAAGGCATACAAGGTTTGTTTATAGACCCAAGCTGTGCCAGTTGGGAATTAATTCCCTTCCTATGGCACAGGAAGCAAAATTTCTTGGAATATTATTTGAAAATTGCTTGGCAATTAAAGACCATGTTAAATATTTAAGTGGAAAATATTTTCGAGTTCTAAATCGTGTTTCATATATCATATGGTGTAGCTTGATTTTATGATAGTGTCGAGATTTGTTCGTTATAAATAGCTGAATAGATATCTCGTCTATAACTATGATCGCAATATGTTCTTAATTTGATCCCATCTACCATGGGACGTTTTCGCACAGACGCTTTTAGACTTTTACTAGTTTTATCCGTTTGTATAGAGAAGCTGTCATATCTTCCTTGATTGTATGAGACAATAAATATTGGGTTGGGGAATAAGTTCGTAGCGTTTTTATATTTTCTTTGTTTTACAACGATTTTTTTTGCTGTTTGAAAAAATGTATAATCTTCATTCGATAGAGCTCTTTCTGCTCTACAAAACTGTGTTAATCGTCTTTTTGAGTAATTTAATTTTTAATTACTTTTTAGGCTTAGAAATGGAATATCCAGGAGGTAAAAATCAACATTTTCGACACCTGCTCTTCTTCGCTTTTCATCGAGGCCAAAAAGCTGCTGAAGCAGCCCGGGACATTTGCAACGTATACGGAGAAGGTGTCATAGGCGAGTCTACAGCACGGAAATGGTTTGCAAAATTCAAAAATGGCGATTTTGACATCGACGACTCGCCCCGCAGCGGAAGACCTTCTGAATTCGACGAAGAGAGTCTCAAAGCACTTTTGAAGGAGAACGGTCGCCAAACAAGTCGTGAATTGGCCGAAAAAATGAACTGCGATCATAAAACGATTCTCAATCATCTTCATTCAATGGGATTTGCCGAAAAATTAGGAGCCTGGGTGCCTCACGAGCTTAATGAAAACAACAAAGAAAATCGCCTTCAAATTGCTTCTCAACATCTCGCCCGCCATCGAGCAACACGCAGTCATAAACAACGGTTTTTGTACCGAATCGTCACGGGAGATGAGAAATGGTGCCTATACATAAATATGAAACAAAGAAAGGAGTGGGTCGCTCCAGGAGATCGCCAAAGTCGAGAGTCAAGCCTGACCTCCATCCAAAGAAGACCATGATCTGCGTTTGGTGGGACTGGGAGGGCATGATATACTGGGAAATGCTCGAAAGGAATGTCACGGTCACCAAGGAGCTCTACATAGCCCAGCTACACTAATGATTTTCTTTAAATAAAAGTCTTTGATAAAAACGCTACGAACTTATTCCCCAACCTAATATAGAAACGACGACAAATGCAGTAAACAAAAATGCAGAAATCCCTCTGTTAGTAACAAACCAAATGACCGCCCTGTTTATTTGGACAAAAATAATAACATATGCACTACTGGGGTATTTTGTGAGAAGAATGTGATAGAAATTCCGATCACAGGGAACAATGAAAGGCCACTAGCGAAAGAGGACTTCAATCTGAGTGACTTGAAGCCCAAGGATAATTTATTGAAAATTCTATTAAGGAACGGAGATAATTTATTGAAAGTTTTGAGTAAATCAAAAAGCTGTAATATTTTCCATTACAAATTTGCTTGAAGAAAACTAAACCAATATTCTCGAAGTGCCATCCAGTTCTTAGAGATGAAATGAAGCGTCAAATAAATGACGTTCTAAAAGCGAACATCATCAAAAACAACCACTCTCCTTTTGCCGCGCACTGTTTTCTAGCTAAACAAACTACCAAATACAGGTTGGTTATAGATTACAGGAAACTGAATGAGCAAACGATTAGGGACCCATAGTTGCAACCCTCACTGAAAGATATATTCCAAAATTTTAGAGGTGCAAAATATTTCACTTCTTTGGACATATACTCAGGGTTTTATGAGTGCACAATTGACCCAAAATATAGGCATTTAACTGCTTTTGCATCACCGTTAAGAATGTACGAGTTTAACAGTATCTCTAGGATTAAAAAATACGCCATCCTGCTTTAATAAAACGATTGGCCGTGTTTTACAAGGTTTGGATACAAGGTCAAGGTAAGGAGTTTCAAACTAATTAGATGATATTCTCATAGTGAGCAGCAGAATCAAGGAGCATTTAGTAAGCCTCCAGAAGGTCTTTCATAGATTAGGAAAATTCGACTTAAAACTAAACCCTTCAAAGTGTGAATTTCTAAGGAAAAGGTTGGTATATCTAGGACATGAGATATCCAGAGATTGTGTGAAGCCCTCATAAAAGAATATAGAATCCATACAAAACTTCCCTAGTCCCCCCCACTGTAAAACAAACGCAGAAATTTATTGGAATGGCGAATTTCTTTCGAAATTTTATCTTTCATTTTTCTGAAATTGCACAACCACTTACCGATATCGGCAAAAAAGGATAAAAATTCAGATGAACAAATGAATGCGAGGGTTGCTTTTATAGCGCTAGAAGAAAAGCTGACATCGGCTCCAGTACTTAGCTTCCCGGACACGACCAAACTATTTATCCTAATGGCTGATGCCAGCTCTATTATCATAGGTGGGTTCTTAGACCAAGTTGATGACGAAAACAATCTGATACCGGTCGGGTACTTTTCTAAGAAATTATAGCCTGCTGAGACGAAGTTGACATCATACGAACTAGAATTTCTGGCATTAATGTCAAACATAAATTTCTTCAGGGACTATTTAATAGCAGCTCCAAAATTTTATATACTGAGTGATTGCAAATCACTTATCCACATCTTGAAACAGAAAAAAATATCCGAATATAATCCTAAGATAGGTAATAAACCTCTCGGAGTTTAAATTTAATGTGTACCACGTGAAGGGTTCGGAGAATTTAGTGGCAGATGCGCTAAGCCGTTGTATTTTAGAAGACGGATAATCCGACATAAAACACCCGCTCATTGCCAGATTCGAAAATCTAATTAACGCGCTCTCAGAATTTTATAGTGGTGGGGAGGATAACGCAAATGAACCGAACACTTCAGCAGATAAAGTAGGCCCCACTTATATATTCAACTTAACGAACAGAAGAATAGCCGAATTACAAAGAGAATATGAAGAATTAACGGCGCTAATAAAAACTTTGGAAGAGGTTAGTCAAGGTTAAATTAGGAAATACTAGTAACTATGTGCTAGATCTAGAATAAATGTGTTTTAATTGTAAATC
>QLNU02015360.1:277789638-277824569 GCA_006491805.2 Dysdera silvatica
TCACCACATTTATAGAAAATTAGCCACGTTCACTTATTTATACTTATTCACAGTTAACAGGGAGTTATGACCGTTTACGCCCAAAGATCATACAATAGGTGATTTTTTTTCTCTTGTTCTATCAAATCTCTACTCCTACATTTGCATTTTTGGTCGAATATTCTAGAAATCTTAACTGTTTACTAAATATTAACTCGCCAAATTGTCACCCAAACTTCGACTAGAACTGATCGTTAATTTTCAATAATATCTCACCAACAATGTATAGTGCTTCTCTCTCTCTCGCGTTTTTAAATCTAATGAAGTCATTATATGTATTTTAATTAGTTATTTCCATAAATATTCCTGTGTCAAATAGATAGAAATTAAATTTTATAAAATGTAATATACAATGCACATATTAGGTTTGAATAAAAATTACTATCATTAAGGTTTAGACTACAATCAGGGTAGGACGTGATATGGTATTGGGGAGCATATAGATACCTAAGAATACTTTAACTCAGTGGTTTTCAACCTTTTGGTGTTTACAGAGACCTTAGTGTACCTGAACTTTTCAACAGCGCCTTCAGTATTTGAAAACCATGCTGGTTACATGGGCGCCCCGAGGGGGTGCAAGGGGGAGCATTTGCACCTCCTTGGCTTATGAAAAAAGGGGGAAAAGAGGACTGAATCCACAAGAAACTACAGTCCAACAACATTATTCAATTGGAATTTTTCCTGGATGCACCTTCCTGCATATAATTCTGGGGGCGTCCATGGCTGCTTATGTGTCATTTTCGCGGCGCACAGGTTGAGAATCGCTGTCTTAAGCAATATATTCAATAATAACACATATACTATAAATATCAATCGTCTTCAATAATATACACATACTTAGTGGCCAGAATGTTAGAGACATCCCTCAATCTGACTTCGAGGAGTCCTTTAATGAAGTACGGTGACGTGACGAGGAGTTGCATATAATAAACACGCTCTAAGTATCACGAGAATCAGTTATTATTATGCTTAGCATAAGCATAGGTAAGATGAAAGATTTAAGCGAATTTGAACGAGACATGATCATGTGGTCAAGAAGGAGCGATTCAAGATTTCTATAATTGCTAATAATCTCGATTTTTCTCTGTAACGTTCTGCGTTGCAAAGTTACCTTAAGTGTTTAGAGAACACAGTTCAGCTAAAAAATTTCAAGTGCTGTAAAGAATCGTAGTCAGAAAATACTTTTGAACGAAAGAGGTATCAGACGACTAACGCGAATCATTAGCAGCAACAAAAGGACAACAAGAAGATAAATTGCAGCTCAGAACCATGCCAGTGCGTCATAAAACATGTCTGAACTCACAATACGATAAATCTTGCTACGGATTATTTCTCATGGCAGGAGATCATCAAGTGTGTCATTACTATCACTGAAAAAACAGGAGAATGAGACTTCTATTGGCTCAGGAGCATCGGATTTGAACACTTGATGACTGCAAAAAGATTATATGGTTCGATGAGTCTCGGTTTTTCTCCACCATGCTGATGGTAAGCTATCAGAACATGGGGCAAACAGTACGAATCTATGAACTCGTCCCATTAGTTGTATTGATAACTTATTTTATTGACTATATTAACAAACTTTTAAGATAGTAGTGGTGGAGTAATGATCTGATTAACGTTTTCCTGAGCTGCATCTGGTCCTTTAATACCATTGGAAACGCCCTTAAATACTAGAGCCTATCTTAATACTATTGTTGGCTAAGTTCTTCCGTTTATGGCTACAGCATTCCTTGATGCAGATGGTTATTTTCAGCAAGACAATGCACCCTGTTACCGTGCTTGACTAGTCACAGACTGATTCCAGTAACATGATTATGTGTTTCAATTTTTTCAATGGCAAGCGCAATCACCTGATCTTAATCATATTGAGCATTTGCTAGACGAAGTGAAAAGATCCATTCAAAACTTTGAAATGCAACTATCCATTTTGAATAAATTAAGAGTTGCCATTATGTCTGCATACATATATATACACAGTCAGCACCACTTAAACGGATCAGAGGTAATAGAATACTCTACTTTTAAAAATAAAATCAATTTTTACAATAATTTTTGCCACCCACGTTTTAATTACAGCTCAAACTAGAGCTTATGTAATTTTGGAGAAAAAGAGACGCTTTCCCCATCCTGGATTCGAACCAGGGTCCCTCCGTTTAGCCCGGAGTGTCTTGGACCGCTAGACGATAGCCCTCCGTCTTAGGCGATCCCTCCGCAGGGATAACACAATTACCAAATATGGTCCACATTGGAGACACTCCGGGCTAAACGGAGGGACCCTGGTTCGAATCCAGGATGGGGAAAGCGTCTCTTTTTCTCCAAAATTACATAAGCTCTAGTTTGAGCTGTAATTAATACGTGGGTGGCAAAAATTATAGTATAATAAATTCCCCCACGAAAACTCACAAAATTCTCGCCCCGGAGGCTTTCTTGTGTTGACCATATTTGGCAATTGTGTTATCCCTGCGGAGGGTAATAATACCTTAACAATAAAATCAATGTTAACTTTCCTCGTTTTTTAACGAAAACTCTTTGCGGGTCTGTCTCGGATAATCAAATACAGGTGATAATCTTAGCATGAGAATCAGTACTCAAATAAGGGGAAAAAATATACACGGGGGAAAATTTGTCATTTCAAATGTCCCCTCACCCAGTATCTCGTTGAAGGATTTACAAAATCTCCCTATTACTCCATGGCCTTGTGATATATTGCAATAAAAACGTTTTTAATAAAACGTTTGGAAATTAAAACGTTTGGAATAAAAACGTGAATTGACGCTACGTCTGTATTCTCCTCGTTTTTCTTAGAATTAGGGCCGGGAGCCTGCCCATTTTGACCAATCATTCTGACACGAAATATTCGTCGCCTGTCACTGTGTCGTACGTTGTAACGTTGTGGTAGGCTTTCTTTAGAGCTGGACATGGAGTTTATGTGGTAAGGTAAAAGTTTCAGAGGCAATAAAATATAAGGTAATGTAAATCACAATTGCACAAGAGTTTCTGCCTTCCGTACAAGGAAAGCAGCAGATGATTGTTAATATATAATTTTTCTTTCATTAAAAAATACACAGGTACGTACAACACTTATTTTTTGGTACATGGTCTTATCCTTTTCTATGCTCTTTCGTATATATTATGTGTGCACTAGGATGTTTAAGTATATATGTTGCTGTATATTCGTTTCCCGAATAATCGAATATTTCGTTTAATCGAATAATATTTGCTGGAACCGTTAATTTCCGGTATGTTACAGACTGTGTATAACTGTAGTTTGTACGACGTAAGGACTGTAGAAGTCCCATTGCGTCGAAACCTATCGTTTTCCGAGAAATCTGAACCTCCGCCGCAAGGGAACAAAAACGTCGGACTACGGTGAGTAGAAAAATGGAAGGCGTTCTATGACATCATTGGGAATCGAACCCAGGTAAATGGGACGACAGAAGAATGCGTTACCAATACGCTATCGCACGCCAATGAACCTACATTTTCCTTAGGCATTTGGATCGCTTAAGGCCTAGGGAACCACCCTCCGGACCCAAACTATATTGAGTAACCAGTCTGTAAGTGTTTTTTTACCCAGCGCTGGAAGTCGATTTGGGAGTAACGCCATGCTAGGTTGACGGGCTCCCACTACGTTATCGCAGAGCTATATAAACCTCAACACCCAATGCAAATTGATGAATTACACAGTAACACGCAAGTGATATATATGACTACCGTCGCACATTATATAACGTTAGCTAAATGTAACATAGGGTAATTCGTCAGGTTAGATAATGAATTATTGACTATTGCGCAAGGAAAGCATGCTTTAGTACACCTTCAACAGTAATCTAAGCATAATTTCCTGTTTGCAAGTGCACTACTTAACAGAGGATTCACAACGCCAGATTCCAAAGACAAAAGCACTCTATTTGTAATGGGGTTAGAGGAGCATTGCTGATTCTTAACTTAAAAAATTATACATAATTTTAACATGCTATAGGAATAAAAATCGCTCCAGAATCAACAATTTCTCATGAACTTTAACTCTTTGTACGTATCCACAGTCATTCATTCAGTCTTTGCGTCAAGTGGCTTTGTGAAACAATTTTGAAATTTTTTGAAAGCTTTTTTGAAAGCTTCTCGTCAAGTGGGCATAAAAGCATAGGCGTAGAATTATATGGCTTCCAATAATTTTTTTACACGGATTTTTACACGGAGATTAAATGATCAAAACGCGATGGGCTAATTCCGTAAGTTACGTTGCAAGTGTTTAAAAAACAAAAAGATATTACATTAAACATCGTTGTTACATTTCAATTACCAATGCATCAACTAGAAATAACTACAGACCTCAATTTTCTCGTCTGTGACTGGGTTGCCGTAGATTTAATTTCACAAGTCCTAAGCTATGGAATTGGTTATCACCTGGTGTTAAAGCGGCAACTTCTTATTCCAAACGTAAATTTTTGATTCATAGCCTCCCTAGTGACTTAAATTGCGTATAAATATTTTGTGAAGTTGATATGAGTTTTGTGTCGTGATTATTCGCACGGCAATGTCATTCCAAGGGACCTGACCTTGCCGCAGAGGGTTTTAGCTGTGTAAAGTATTGATTGTATAATGTCTCCTGGGTGGCGCGGACTGTCAGACTACGTCTTTACCTGCGCTACCCAGGCAGGCATGAGCCGAAAATTTTTAGTTTCTTATTATCTAAATTAATGTCAGTACATATACTTTATATTTGTATTCATGTTTCTGCCGAAATAAAGTGGCAAAAAAAAAGCCCTCATATCGATGGGTTGATGTTTGTTCGATGTCCGATTATATTATGCAGTTGAATATGTCATACTTATAATAAATAATAGATTAGCGGCGAAGGTATTTATTCTCATTTCCACTGTCAATACGATTTTGAATACCAATTCACCATATTCGTACTATAAATTTTTATTCAGGCAAAATATCATGAATCTCGTGTCTGTAGTTGCACTTTTCGTTTTATTTTAAATAGTTTTATACAAAACATTTATGAAAACTTGGCTAAAATTTTTCCTGATATTAGCAATGCCTTACTTTGTAACTGTATGGTGTAGGATAGCACACACACGCTGGATGCTAAGTAAAATAATATCTCAGGTATAAAAGCCAAAATTTTATAAAAATATTTTCAGAAATGTATATGTTGTCTTTTTCCGCCACCAAACCTCTTAATTTGAATTTGTAGACTACTTATGTGTTCAGTACAAAGCCGAATGTTTCGATTCATAGAAATAATCCAAATTAAAAAAACAACTACCCGTATGTATACCCGTATAAGTGGTAAGACATAAAGATGGAATGAATGCTCAGACTCAAGCAACATTTTATAAATATCAAAGGCAAGTTATGTGCTAGAAGTAATATCCACAAAAGAACGGGTTACGGAAAAGCAGTATTGTTTTATCTATTTTATTTAATATTTGTACTAATGGCTAATTATAATTTGCTAATACGAATTATTGATTGACGTTGTAATCGTCCTCTGGATCAAGCAATATCAAAGTCGAAACCTATATTTTAGTTATGCTGATGGTACGAATGTTCTCACGTAGAGTAAAAGTTTTAGCTAATGGAGGAGTAATTATATATCAAACCAAATCAAACTTTATTTGAAAGGTTTCAATTCATTCAATACAGTAACAAGTACTTTTTATCATCGGCGTTAGGCAACTTGGCTAAATGCTATGAAGCTGATCATTCTTAACCTAATTAAAACAAACAAACACAGATGCGTGCGGTTCTTGAAGAGAGAGAAGCCACACACACAGAAGAGATAAGTCTAAGTCACATGCAGAAGACCTTAACCCAGTGTCCACCATCATTTGGTCAATGGTCAAGTACTGTGTTTCTTTTGCCTTTGAACACAAATCACCTGTAAGGATATTTTCTTGGTCTGGGTACTTAAAATTTATAGAATGTAAAACATGCTCATAATGAGAGACTAAATATATTATATAACCCAGAATTTGAGTTCGGAATACCTGCCTTTTAGTTGGGACATCACCACCTAAAATTAAAAAGACAATATTGAGAAACGTGAAACGGATATTAAATACCTCCAATTCAGGTATCAAACGATTTTATGTATCAAATCATTTCATATATCAATTCATATATCAAACCCAGATGTTTCTCCCTGTGAAAACCCTAACAATTAACCAGAATCCTTTAAAGCCGTACATTGGCAGGATAAGATGCGTCACAATCAAAATATAGCCAGCCTTGCAATGGTGACGTGTCCATCCAATATGTCGTTTTTTCCAGATTCGTTTCCCAACGATGCAAGAAAAAAGAAGTACGCTTACCAATTAACTCTTCACGGTAGCATGAGGTTTGTTTCCTCGGTCTTAAGAGGTGAGGATTCCTCAGAAAATGTAGATTCATCGCCCTACGGTAACGCAATGGTAACACGTTTATCTACTGTGCCATGAACCCGGGTTTTATTCGCAAGGGTATCGCAGAACACGGGCCGTTTTTCTGCCCATCGTAGTTCAGGGTTTTGGTTTTTTGGAAGCAGAGGTGCGGAGGATTTCTCGTAAAACTGTAAGTTCTGGGAGAGCATGACCTTTGCGGTCCTTGCGCCGTAGAACACAAACATTATATAATAGAACCTGCCCCAAGTGGCCACTTTTGTGACTAGACAGTAATGGTCACCATAAACAGGTGGTTACTATACATGAAAGACTGATATAGGCATGATTATGAAAAGTGGTCACATTATTCAGATGGTCACTTTACCAGGTTCCATTGAGTGTACATATATATATATATATATAAATGGTGTCAAGAAGACCGAGGATTAATAAAGAAAAAGAGTGACTGAGATTTTTTATTGTCCATATTTTTTGTTTCTGTACAGATAACTATTTTTAAGAGAGCTTAAGAAGATAAAAATAATGGTAAATTTGACTATATGGATAAACGAATCTTTAAGCACATTTTTGTTCCTTTTTTTACTCCTGTCACGTGGTTCATGATGCACTTGAGATGATGTTATTTTCATTTTTTACTTTTTATCAAAGGCATAGTCGGATTAAGGGGGAGGGGGGCTAAAGGGGCTACAGCTTAGGGCCCGAATATTTCTGGGACTCTCACCCCAGTTGTCATACCAAGTTCCCGCCACCTTGGTAAAAGGGCCTGTGGTTAAAAAAAATATATATATAGTATAGTAGTTGTACATGCTGTACAGAGTGTAGATTTTAGCGAGATGTATTACATACATGTACCAAAGCTCAACAATTTTTATTTAAAAACTAAAATAGTCATAAAAGCAAGTTAAAACGTTGTACATGTGTATATTACACTGATGTTTTTCAAGTGGCCAACCAGGTGTTGTTTTCTTTGTGGTTCTTAATGTAAAATTGCGGTTCTTTTTAAATAATAAATATTAAAAATTGATAATTCAATGTTTCTCTTCATGCCTCTACAGAAATAAGATTAAGGCCAATTTTAAAAGTTAAAACTGGATTCAGGGTACTGCCATACATTTTTTTTGTAAAAAGTGCAAATAGGGGCCCCAAAATTTTAATAGTCTAGGGCCCCGAAAACCTTGGTCCGTCTCTGATCAAAGGTTAAATTAGAAACTTATTTATTATTATTTCTCTAATACACTGATATAGCTTGCAGAATGTAAAGCAGTGGTTCTCAAACTTTTGTCCCATGGGATACTCTTCTTATCACACGCCTAGCCACTGAACCGCTCTGTAACATTACTTGCAAGGGGAACCCCTTTCGCTGTTCACTGCATTTTGATATCAGACCTATGGAAGATGATAGTGCTTGACTTTCTGATCACGAATATGTAATCATTTGTCTGCTAAAATGACATGACAATTTTTTATGAATATTTGAAGTCCAAAAATGACACTTTTTTCGCCAGGTTTGATATTTTTTAATCGCACTGTATGTGAGCAAAAACAGGTTTGAAGTCGGTAAGATTATGAAGGATCATCGTATTTAACGGATAAAAATAAAAAAATTATGTCTCAGCTAATTTAAACAGTATAAAAAAATTAATATGAAAAATGAACTTTTAGCATAGATACTTGGCGAAATTGAGGACAATTTTGAAGGCTACTCCAGGTTTTCGTTCGAGGTAGTTATTTCGTATTATCGCAGCCCATGTCAAGTTTCTTTTACATTTCTTTTTCCAAAATATTATCTCATAAGGAAAAGAAGCACATGAATACATATAAGCATGCATACATGAGTATGAATAAATGAAATGTATGCATGAATGAATGAATATATGAGATGCGTGAATATGTGAGTAAGAATAAATGAAATGTATGAATATATGAGATGTATTAATATATGAGTATGAATAAATGAAATATATGAATAAATAAAATGTATGAATGAATGAATGAATTAATGTATGAGTATTCATATATGAGTATCCATATATGAGATGTATGAATATATGAGTATGAATAAATGATGTGTATGAATAATGAAAAGTTGCTATATTTATCCAACCTGGATGTGGTCATTGCATATCACATGCTGTTGCAACCATGGAATTTAAAAAAATTGTGAACAAAACTTAATAGTAGGCTATTTGAAAATGCATTTATTGTAATTAGAAAAAATGTGAACAAAATTTCATGAAATGTACTTTATTTCATGAAGTTATGTAACCATAAATTGTGGATTAATTGTTGAATTATGCTCTTTATTTAAAAATGAGAAAAATTAAACTGTGTACATCTCAGGAATGTCGTAAAAGTGATACAGTACAAAAAAAGAAAAGAGTGAAGCAAAGCAATTGATCACAGTGGGCACATTTTAAGAATGACAGATTTTTGCAATTATCTCGGCTACAATTGTTGTATTCAATTTCAAAAGAAATTTCCTCAACATTTTTGAATTTTCCGGGATCATGATCGCTATAACAGCACCTAAACCAAGCATATTGTAATATAGGGCGATATTTTTTAGACTGTAATTGATTGTGAACCAAAGAATGCATTTTTATTATCTCATTTCGATGTCGTATGTCAATATCCATTTCATCGATTGCTATTCTGTTGATTATTTTTTTTACAAATTTTTTATATTGTCGAAAGAAATAAACATCCAGCGGTTGTATGAGGGATGTTGTTTTGGGGGTATTTGCAAGGATATACAATTTTCCGGAAAATCTTAATAAGTGTTTGGGTCTGTACTACCTGTCCATTAGCTTAGTAAAACACAGGAAGGAGGAGACATGATGGGTTTCATACAACATTCTACCCACTTTCTCATTTTGATTTTGTCCATTTTTCCCGACTTGGAGCATGTAATATATAAGTTTGGAGGTTGAAATAAATTCTTTTTGACATTCGGGATAAATTTTCCCGCAGCTTCTCTTAAACGAAGTAACATTTTCCCTGTCAGTTCCCCATTCATTGGTATTATTGTCATTATTGTATATGAATGTGTTCTGCCAAAATCAGACCCTATTAAAGAAAATGTCTGTTTTTCACCTTTATGCGATAGCTGCCTTTAATTTGGAAGAAAATAATTAAAACCACTTTGATCAGAGTTAAAAATTTGTTGGGGGATAATATTAGCAGTAACATTTCTCGTATGCAAAATAAATTCTATGGCACTATCTTCTATGTTGCCCATATTCTGGGTGTATATTTGAGTGATATATTTTGTTACTTTCCGCGCAACTATTTTGTTTTGGCTCTTAAAATTATATATAAAATTATCGGAACATTTAAAATCCTCAAATCCTAACTCTTGGGATTTCAGGATCGCCCATCTTTTCAAATCTATATCATGAACAGGTAAATAATTTTCCCTAGCTTTTGTAAATCTTTTCTATATTTGTGCCCATATTTGATATATATTTTCTAAACCTCGAAATATAAGTAGGGTATTTTACTGTTGGATATCTCCTGTTTGTTTTCTGGAATTTATTTTTTTGACAACTGTCAAAATACTGAACAATTGTTTGCATATTTTCTAAACTGAATTCATTTGCCAATTGATCGCCCTTTACAGTACAGTTATAATATTCGTCACCGACTATACTAATATCACTTTCTTCGTCGATACGGAAATCACAATTGTCTTCAAAATCTAAACTGATACTTTCACTGACATTGTTATTAAAAATTATGTTTTCGATTTTCGACAATACTTCCCGACTTTCCTTAAGTTCTTGGTCAGTTATTAACGACGGAAGCGTGTCGTATTTATTAACGACCAAATTCAAAACGGATTGAATTATGTTCACTATATTTTTCATTTTCTCACAATCGGAAACTCGTACAACTATATTGACGTTACACTTGCGGACGAGTTTATATAGCTAGTGGAATGCGAAACTTAAATGTCCCGCCAACTCTCCAAAATTGTCGCCAAATTCGCCAAATATCTATGCTAAAAGTTCATTTTTCATATTAATTTTTTTTATACTATTTAAATTAGCTGAGAAATAATTTTTTATTTTTATCCGTTAAATATAATGATCCTTTATAATCTTACCGGCTTCAAACCTGTTTTTTTCTCACATACAGTGTAATTAAAAAAATATCAAACCTGGGGTAAAAGTGTCATTTTTGGACTTCAGATATTCATAAAAAATTGTCATATCATTTTAGCGGATAAATGATTACATATTTGTGATCAGGAAGTCAAGCACTATCATCTTCCATAGGTCTGATCTCAAAGTGCAGTGAACAGCGAAAGGTGTTCCCTTGTTATGTGAAACCTAAAGGAATCTTATTTATTTATCGCTGCCATGACATGAATATAAAATACATAATAAATAAATATATATATATATATATATATATATATATATATACAAAGGGTGATGTAGAAGAAAGAAAATTTTTAATAAAATGATGCAAGCATTGATTGCTGAAATGCATTAATAAGATGAATGGCGTTGTATTTTACTGTCACAAAGTTCTTTAAAGCTAGGTTAAATCTAAGAAAGTTTT
The DNA here is from genome assembly GCA_006491805.2 of Dysdera silvatica. Taxonomy (NCBI): domain Eukaryota; kingdom Metazoa; phylum Arthropoda; class Arachnida; order Araneae; family Dysderidae; genus Dysdera; species Dysdera silvatica. Next base: position 277,800,642 of record QLNU02015360.1, read on the forward strand.
GTTCTTATGTCATGCTCTGCATCTAAATTATCCTGGTGCTTAATTTTTGTTAAGATATACACAGAAAAGACAGTTTCGATAAGATAAGTTGTTGTAAATGATAACAGTACCGATGGAATCTTTTCTGTTGAAGATGAATATTCTCTATTTAAACGACGTTCGCATTTGTAAAAAATTACAGAATTTATAGATTTTCTTGAAATTTTGGCAAGGTTTTACAAATTGTTTGTGGAACAGTTGGAGGGTCATCGCAGAAAACACTTCCCAGTCTTTGTTTAGAGATATTGGTCCAGTTCGAATTTCACTTAAAGACCTGATGTGACGCCATACATCTTCTGGATGTGTATGCTGTGCCATGCAAAGAAGGAATTTGAAGATTTGCTATGTTGTGAATATTATTTTTATTATTGTAAAAAATTTCCAGTCCATGTTGTATCTGGCTGGTTTTTTCACTGAATTATTTTTTCCTGAGGGCTTTAGCTAAAGTGTTTAGTATAAAGTTCAGCCAAGGAATTCATTAAAGGTATTTTCGTATAATACCAACTGTTCTCAGAAGAGCGTCTGTTTGAATTTGATGGCAGAGCTTATTGTTTATTTTGAATGTGTTGAAGTAGTGTTCCAGATTTTGGAGGATTCTTCGTTGCATCCACCACAATTAAAACAACTGTAATTTTCCTCCTCCAGTGTCTCTTCACCTCAATTTGAAAGTCTTTGAAATTCGTGATTTTTTTATTTCTTTCGTCTGCGTGTGAGCCATCAGATACTGCAGTATTAACAAACCACCTACGTTTTTTCCGTCATCGCGGCCCTGCGGTGGCGCAGTGTGGTAACGCGTTCTCCTATTGCGCGGCTAATCCGGGTTCGACTCCCAGCAGTGCAAAAAGAACGCTTACTCAGAGATCTCATAAAAGATCGCACTGCTCACTGTAGTCCGGGGTTTGGTTCCCCAGGCCTTAAGAGGTTCGGATTCCTCGGAAAACAGTAGGTCCCGGCGCAGCATGACCACTGTAGTCTTTGAGCCGTAAAACCAAAAAACAAACAAACAATTTTCCGTCATCGTAATGTATGGTATATTGCATGTGAAAGATGATTACCACACTGAATTTGAAAATCCAACAAAAATTTGGCATTTTCCGTCTCAATAATCTCTTTGGGATTGCGTTTCCACCACTCTGTTTTTAAAGGTAACTGCTGTTACTTCGAGATGAATCAGATATATGCTTTTGGCCATATTATACTATCTTTGATTGATTTCTACTAAATATGAATAATTTGCATGAATTGTTTCGAGCAGTTGCGTCAACTTCGAGGGTATCGTGTCTCATCTGATCCTCAACAAATATGTTCAGGGTACGGCCCTACCAAAATTGATGGATAATGAATAAATAAAGAGAGAAATATAGAACATAGTTGTTGATAGTAGTTGAGGGTGAAAAATATATGAAACACATTAATTGTAATTGTTCATATTTTTCCTGTGGTTGTAAATATATAATTGAAGTTTATTTTGGTAGAAATATGCCTGTACTTTATTACGCCAACATAGGCTGACAGTATTGCAATAATTAGAAGGTGAAATTACTCGCAAAGAAAAGAATGAGTTATCGACGCTAGTGGGACAAGAATCCTCGTGTACTTTAATAAATTGTAATAGTTATCAAGCAATTGAAATAAAATTATTTTTTTAAAAGTTTTTTTTGCCTATATTTAAGTCTTTGGACGTTTTCTTGAAATAAAATTATAGGGTGAGTGCAAAAAACCACCCGCTCGAGACTGAAAACCAATCTTAAAGTAATGGATAGGATTAAGGCTTATAATCCTGCTCTCCAATCTAATGGTTTTTTTTAAGTTGAGACCCCAGGCTGTGACATTTTTATATGAAAATTTTCACACAAGTAAAATAAGCTGTTAAATCTATTGCAATCACTTCAATCTTAAGATAATTGCTCTAGCTTTATGAAACTTTGCAGAATTAAAGCCTTTGTACAGAAATTATTGTTTTTCATTACACAGCAGTGGAAACATAAACGTCACATGTTAACGTGTAATAAATCCTTTAGCGTAATAAAACCTCTAGCGAAAATACAAGCTTATATACGTTGCAGTGAGGAGTCAAGTAAGTCTAACATCGTCTTATAGCAGATTCTGTTAGATTTTCTATAATTGTTGGCCGAGTTTTCTCACATTCTTTTATGTGGTTGCAGCTGCCTACCCAGTATATCTCAGATATGGTCGATCGACAAGAGGTATTGGGACCTGGCTAACTAACCCCACACAAGCTTTGTTGAGATGGTTTTGTCGTTTAAGATGTGATATTATCATGCTGATTAATGATTCAAGGAAACGGAAAGTTTGGCCGCGTAGGTAATACAATTTAGCATTTAAATTTGGACATTAATGGAATATTGCCTATGTACATGAGTGCTACGATTGTACTTAGCCACAAAACTAGGGGCCCGTTCTAACGGTCAGCCTATTTTACAATGGAACTCGTATGCTGAGCTGCTCGACTGTAGACAAAAGTCCAACTATCCACAGTACATAGAGTTTTAACCCTAAATGGCATAGCAGAAGAACATCTTAATTATACGCCACTGCAGGTGCTTTTACCAACAGCATCCAAAGCTACGACTTCCCAAGGGGACATCCCCCCAGTTTTTGACCGCACCCACTACTACATAAACCTCTATGTTCTGACGGAAACTATTATTGACAGTAGGGTACAGCCTTTAACTTTCCAGTTTTATTTAAAATGAGAAATTAAATTATAATATTGTTTTTTCTCTCTCCAGGTTTTCTTTTCCTATTTGTCTCTAATTTCAAGATTTGTCTGATATCTTTCTCTAAGTTTTATTTTAGCTTATTGATCGGCTCAATTATTTACATTTTCACATAGATTTTCTTTTCCTAAAATTCTATTTAAAATATCTAATAATTTTTTGTAATTTTTTATGACATTTTATTAGAGTTTTACATTTTCTTTTACTAGTTTATTTTTGCAGCTATTAATGCTTCACTAACTTTTTTATTCATATGCATGTTTCCTGCGGAGTTTTTCATATAAAATATTTTTACTTTCAATAGTGCTTCAATTTTTGAGTCTTCTTTCTATATTCAAGATTTCTTTTGGTGAAACCTTCTAAATTTAGTTTATTAGCTTTTCATATCTGAGATTGCTTAATGTTTATACTTTTTTTTCAGTGCAAATAAATTTTATCTTACGTTCCATAATAGTGTGAGAATCCTTTTAATACCTATAAGATGCGATGTGCAAAGTTTTTGAAGATCACAACACATATTATATTTACGTTAGCTATTCCCATATCAGCTACATATAAGATTGGTTGTTGAAAAAATTCGCTTTTAAAATTTGTGTTTTGAATTTCTGCATGCCTGATTTTTTTCACGATTTTTAATTATTTAATCAAATAGTATGTTACAAGGTTCGTTTGTCACGAAAATTGCAAATTCCATTTGCAATTTGAATTTCTCGTATAAGCATATAAATATATATAATATGAAATAAGCAATATGCATGTATTTAATTATAGATTCAAATTATAAATATCTTGAAAGATCCCGTAAGTAAGATTTTAATAATTGAAATGTCTTTGGAAATTATTTTTACACGTATTTACTCTGCTTTTACACAAAACGTAACATTTTTACTCTATTTTTAATAAATATTTTACTTGTTAAAAATTAAAGATAGATTAATTGGTATAATTTTTAGGCACTCTGGTTAGAAAACCCTTTCAGTTCTTTTACTGACCTCTTCCTGTTTGACAGTATTTTTTATAAATATTTAAAACAAATTCAAATTATAAATTACGTTGTTTTTAACCGGATTGCTAGAGATTGTTAACTATTTAGAAGTAAATATTATTGTAAATTATTAAGATTTTGATTTTTGAAATTAAAAAAACTGCAGCGTAACTTCGAAAAATCAAAACCGAAGGGAATTAAAAAAATTTCGAACCATCGAGATACATAAATGCACATAATATATTTCATTCCTCATTTTCCATTACTTCGAATTATCGAAGTTTTATTGCATTTAATTTTTATTTATTTTCTGATAAAACTATAACAGAAATCTTTCATACTTCTTTCATCAACACGAAGCAATTTTGGGAATCCATTTTATTACAGCAGTAATTAATTGGACAATTAATTAATTCGTTTTGAGCAACAATTGCAATGAACTTATTTTTACTCATGATTGCCTTAAATGTAACGGCGATGATGCGATTTTACTGAATAGATTGTACGTTAGTTTATAAACAAATATATATATTTCATTGAAGCTAAGGCATATTTGTTGTAAACCAATGAACTCAAAGATTGATAAGTTTTTAAGTAATATTCCTTTACTACGGGGATATTCGATAATATTATTGAAGTAATCAGGATATTAATATTTTTGCACGGGCGCCGTTAGGGGGACCTGTCTCCCCAATATTTGTATTAGGTTCCATGTCCCTCCAATTTCAAACAAAATGCCTTCTACTGGTATATTGTCCCCAATAGTTTTATGCCGTCTGCGTCCATATATGAGTATATATATAATACAATAGAAATAAAATACAGGGTACCAGGGAGGAAATTTACATACAAAAGGTTAAACACTGGTAAAATAGCAATGAAAAAGATCACCCAAGCTTTCGGACGCATCAGCAGCAGTCCTTCATCAGGAGTAATGACGATGTTATGTTTCTGTCTCTTTTTTATACTTGAAATTTCTGGAAAAACCCTTCATCAGGGCAATCCCGCAGAATAAAAAACCATTCTATCACCATACCATTGGTTTTCCATTCTGCAGGACTGCTCTGATGAGGGTTTTTTCCAGAAATTTCAAATATAAAAAGAATCAGCAACACAACATTACCATACACACATTACTCGTGATGGACTGCTGCTGACGCATCTGAAAGCTTGAGTGATTTTTTGATTTGCTATTTTACTAGTGTTTAACCTTTGGTACGTAAATATGTAATTCAGTAAAATCTGTCTAAAATAAAATTCATGGAACGGGGAATAGACATCGTTATGGACAAAGTTGAATCAGATATACTCTGTGAAATGAAGAGACAGAGAAGTTGTTTAATCTGGATGCAAGGTTACTATTAATATTAATGTAATGTTGAACAAATTATTACATAATATTGAAGATCAGGAATGTAGATGATCACAGGAAGCTAATAGTCACACCGTTACCTCGTCAGTTTGAAGACAAAAATAAAAGAATTTTCTAAAGTCGTTTCGAGCCAAAGGCAACTTATTTTGTTCTCAAGCTAGACAAACTATTATCTTCATTCTCGGATCCCCTACATTTGTGCATATAATGTTCTTCAAAATTGAATGCATGTCAAAGTCTATATTGCTTTAAAAAGTCTTGGGCGCCACGTATGGTCAATGTTTGAAAGGTGCAAAATTATCGTTATGTGAAGGTTCAACTCAAAAACAAATTATAATTATAGACAAGTTGATAAACACATATATTAATATTATATATTTAATTATAATATATATATATTATAAGAAATCTACACGGAATCATGAAGAAATATTGCTATGAGCAGGTTATCGTTATGGATAAATTTTATTGTAGGGTTATGAATAGATGCATAAAATATATTTGAACTTTATTAATATGTATATATTTAATATATAATGTATAAAATACATGTAAATTGTTAGCATCGTGACGCATTTTATTATTTAAAAACTGATACTATCCATTTTGCTTTGAATTAAGAATTTTTTTAATACTTGTTAATTATACAAGCACTTAGTTGTATCTACTTAGTTGTATACGTTATATTGTTATTTTAATATTTTTTCATTTTAACGGTACTGTGATTTTTTTGCTCATCATAATTTTAAATTTCCGTGTTTTGTATTTTCAGTCGTTGTATTTATATTTTGTTATTTCGATATTTCTGCGTTTTAACCTTACTGTGATTTTACAATTTACTCGGGTTTTGTCATATTTACTTGTTTATATTTAGTGTGTTGGGCCTACGTTCACCATTTTATTATTATTTATTTTTTTATTCCGCTCGCAATCATATCCTAGTTTGTCAAGCATCGATGGGGAGTTGAGGGCTTGTCCAGTTGGCAATTGCTTGCACTTTTCCCTGATTACCCGCAGGGCATAGATTACTCTGTAAACAGACGGACGGATGGATGGATGGATGCGCGGGTATCAGGCAGGCAGGCAGGCAGACAGGCAGACAGGCAGACAGACAGACAGACAGACAGACAGACAGACAGACAGACAGACAGACAGACAGACAGACAGACAGATAGATAGATAGATAGATAGATAGATAGATAGATTTCATATTTGTTAGAATAATGTGTGCAATGTAGATATTTTTACATAATATTACCGAAGGTGTTAAAGAAACTAAGATTGAAAAAGAGAGAGGGGGGTAAAAAGTTGATACAATATTTAAAAAATATGTAGTGCGATGGATAACGTTCAATTATATGGACATTTTCAGAATTTTATGATTTGGGTGAGGTAAAATTTTGAGTTATTGACAATTATAAATTAATCTTAAAGCAGTCGAAAAATTGTAAAAGGAAAATTGTATTTTGATTAGGTTTCTCGTTTATACCGTTTATATTATCGGCTTAAATGATGGTAAAAAGAGTTATATTCGTCATCGTATTCGGAGGTCGCCTATTTTGATTAATTCAAAGTAAATCTATTGTAATTATGTAGGAAGTATGCAGTGGCAGCTGGTGGGTTATTCAAATATGGGTTCACCAGTGACGCATCTAGTACTTTTATTTCCCGGGCAAACTAAGATTCCGGCGCCCCTCTGGCAAGACGCCTTCCCCTCCATTGGCCTACCTACTAACATTCCATGCCATGGCGCACAGGGTATGTGCCCCGCCAACCCCTCTAGTTGCGGCCCTGGATTTACAATGCATAAATTACGAAGAGATACTTTTACAGGTCAACGAAACGTACAGATTAAAATATATGTGCTTTCTTGGCATAAACTTGAACAAACTTGCAACCTTTTGAAACAGGTAGAACTCTAATATGGAGTGATAATGTGACTGCGAGTATTTAGGATTCTTTATTTTTTTGACTTAGATGTGACAAATCAGCCACCTAACTTGAATCACCACTTTGTTTTGCAAACAGGAGAGAGTAAAAACAAAACAGCCTGTTAGTTAATTCACATCCACAAATCCATAAATTTTTCTCATATAATTTGGGTTTGAATTCCCTTTTAAAATCACTAGCTTTCGATTTTGTCACCTGGACAAGGTCAAGCCTAGTATTGGCCTAAGAAGTTTTATTCCTATTTTTATTTCCAGCGGTAACGTTGAAAAATGTAATTGTTTCAGCTCCGAAACACTTATTTTGCTAAATGCAATCTTAACTATTAACACGTTTGTACACACAATAATAAAACTAACCATAATAATTAATTAAAAAAATTAAACTAACCGAATGTACCAAGTAGCAAACAAAGTGAGAGCACGAGTGAAAAAGAAACTTTATAAAGGCAATTACGTTTGGTACGGCTCGAACGGTAGTGCCGTAAGCGGCGAATATGTCACACCCTCCAATGTCTTCAGTACTAAACTGTTTTTCAACGTCAATTTTTCCAATCACACTTGCGACAGATCTAACTATCTTCTCCCTGCATCCCGGTTAATAACGTCGCAAACCAAATAAAGTAATAATTGACTTACACGTAATAAATTTCGTATTTTATACTATTACAGTTTCATATTACGTGTTTGATATTTTATTTTACTTAACTTGTTATATCTTATTTTCTTCATAATTTCTCCTTGGAGGTTTAAGTATTCATGTGTACCAGTAGAAGATCCGCCACTGGAAGTATGTAATCAAAGAGAAAAAATAAGATTTTTAAATGTTATGTCACCTGAAAAAGTAAAGTCCTTCTAAAATTAATATATTTTTATATAGAGTATAATCAACACATACGAGTAGAGTTATACGGTCCCGTGGGGTCCGAGGCCACAAATAATTTAAAATAAATTATGATTTTACATACATTATAATGTACAAATGTGTACATATGCTTACCCATCTCCGAATGATTTTGAAAACTACGCTGCTGTACTGAAATTAAAATTATCAGCTATTTCAAATATTTATTTATATAAATCGAATTATATATTTATATATTTCAAGTATATTGTATTAATATGCATGAAGAATTGTAGTTGCGGTATATTTTCACAGTGTATTTACATTCATTTAAAGTATATAGTTTTGAAATATAAGGTTGGCGAAAAACACTGTGCAAAATATATAAATAGGTAAAAACACAATTAATCACAGTTGTAAATTATAAAAACCGTTGACGCTTTTTTTGATTTGTTCGAAAAAATTGTCAACCATTTTTATAATTTAAAACACTAATTGATTGTGTACCTACCTATTTATATACATAGTTTTGTTCATCATATAGGAGATATATAGCACTACATACTTATACACCAAATAAATCACGTTTTTATTCATAAATGTGTCACTATATGCTTATTTAGTATTTAAATTTTGATAAAATATTAATAATATTAAATCCCGTTTCACAGCACAGAATATGAGAAATTATGAAACGAACAAAAGAATGGAAATAGCGGTAATTTTCAAATAACGGCAAATATTACACGTAAAAAATATATAAAATGAAGATTCAGTACATTGGTGTTATTTTTTCTGGTTTTTAAAAGTAGATAGTCAAATTTGAATTACATTCAGAAAGAAATCTAAAGGTTTAAGAAATGTATAAAGCGACAAATATTTAGTTTAAACACTATAACCTGTATTTAAAATTTAACGTAAAAATATGCATTTTATAAAAATCAATATGTTTATATATAATAATAAAATAATTTTGTATATGCTCTGGTTCTTCCAATATTTTCATTATATTGTTAATATCCAGTTATATTAAAATAGGTTTATATTCAATTCCATCTATACTTTTTGATCATTACAATTCGAAACTATACTAATAGCAAGAAGTTGATTTTTGATTGGAGCTTAATAGTAATAAGATCTGCATTCAACATGACTATTTAAGCGATATAAAGAATATAAAGAAGTAGCGAATATATTATGCTTATATATAACAATATTAATTGTGAAAAAATCTTTTAAAATTGAGTTTCTCGATCTCCCAGATTTTGTGAGTTAGTTTAAAAATAAATATATACCTTTTAAAAATTACGCGACTCCATCATTTCAAGAGAAAGATCCGAATTCATATTTAATATCTGTAAAGATACAAGGCAAAATAAATAAAGTTTTGATATCACTAGGTTCAAAAACCGGTATGTTTACGTTAGGGATGTGCTTCTCGTTTGTTTATCTTGATCAATAATATCGGAATTTTGTGAAAATGATAAAAATTCGAGAGGAAAATGCCAAACATAACGCAATCTGGGCCTGGTGCCATACCACACACAGGCCTCTACGAAAGAGAAGCGACCAGCCAATCGGAGTCAGAGGTTGTCTAGTACGTTTCCATTGATGCTTTGCGCGCCCCAGTCGATTTTCTAGTTAGCATCAACCGAACTTCAGTCCCGCATTGGTCTCCAAGCCGCGAGGAACTCCACTAGGGCAACCACTTTGTAGTTACAAAACCGTGTATTTTGATTTGCTCAATTTAGACATTCAGATTCTGCTTTAAATATTATTTACTTTATATCTGTGTTTTGTGAAGAAGCTTTCATGGTATTTGCTAAACTACGCTTTCATTTGTGAAGTTAAGACTTTTGACGTTTAAGAGCGTTTCTTCGAGTTAATGAAAAATTGCCTGATGATGAAAAAGTATACCAACGTCAAAGTGTGAGAATGAAATAAGTGTAATTTGTATTTTGAACATAACTTTTCGGAATAGTGATTTTTTTAAAGAGATATATGCTTAGCGTAAACTTGTTTATTATTACGGCATGGACAGCAATAGCTATACAGGGACGCTTTAATTTCTTTCAAGTTTGATGATGAAATTAAACAGCCTACAAATGCGTAATAAAATAAAATAAATATGAACTTATAGAAGATCCAATCTTTAGAGTTCACATTCTGAATTCCCAATTAGAAAATTTTAAAGGTTTTTGCTGGATAATTATCAAATGCAGAAAATGTTATTGTGCTCATCAAAACAATACTCTTATGAGCATGATGCCTGAAGATTACATTTCGTTCATAAAAAAAATTGCTCATTTGAAACATTAGTTAAATAACAGGTCTCTCAAAATGGTCTCGCGTGTGTTAAGTCTTGCGTTATTGCTCCGGCGACTTCATGGAAGTAAAATTATACTAGTGGAGAAAACTTTCAAGTCATAACAAAAATATAGTATACATGAACAGTACTGCTTGCTATTGTACTAACTACATTCCAGTTGAAGGGTGAAATATTTCGTTCTGCCAAACGAACTCGATTTCATAGAGAAGCGAAAAGGGAATCGAACTTTAAAAATTTCTTCTTCCATTGTTTTTAAACGCCATGCTTTTTCTTGCTCTGCAGAAGATGATTCATTCTGCTAAAAAGTAAGAAGCTCAACTATATATCTAGAAGCGATGGAAGAGAATTTTGTGCTGTTTTTGTCTCCAACCCCGTTTCAAATGAATTCAACTTCACCTTTCATTGGTAATGAGTCGGTGGCAAATGGCTCCTTTATTCTAGGAGTGGATCGCTCTGAGGTCATTATTAGCAAATTGCTGGGACCGAAAAGGTTACCACTGAACTGGCTCATCCCTCTCACCATAGTATACTGTATAATCTTTTTTACGGGTCTGGTTGGAAATATCTGTACGTGTTTGGTGATCGCCCGGAATCAGTATATGCAAACTGCGACGAATTGTTATTTGTTCAATCTTGCCATAGCCGATATGCTGACCCTTTTGTGCGGTAAGTGTTTAAATCTTTTATTTTGTCCCTTTTGATTTACTTCAAACTGCCACAACGACAAAATTGAGATGTATTATTGATTCAAAAGCACATGCCTGTTTAAAAGAAATCTAAAATATATGGAGAATGTGTAGATTCTCTTCAATATTGTATTACTTAAATTTATAATTTTTAGATGCCAACTGTAAAGATGACATCTCCATACTAATATGGACATTTTGTTGCCGTTTTACGAACCGCAAATAATGAAATTTAAGTATAGAATAAGTTTAATTATATTAAGATTAAAATTGCCTCTTGAGGCGCTTTCCTGTTTGGGTTCTTATTCTTATGTTTGTAACAGATGGGAAGTGTTTTTTTGTATTTGAAAGATCACTTGGCTAGGTGGCTAAGCGCAACGTTACGAGTTCTGTTATTTTTAGGTTTTGGGTTCGCTTTGAGAGAAGTTAAACTAGAGCGAGCCAAAAACAGTAGGAAAATGCCCGGATGAGCTTCAAAACACAACGACATTGCGTCTTGAACTTGAACTGTAATTTATACGAAGTTTGCTCATTCAGATAAAGTAGAGCCAGCCAAAACTTTAAAAGTGGCGACGTATTTTGTTTAGGCTTTCAAACTTAGCTTCAAATCAAGGAGATGTTTTAAGGTGCTTCTCTATGCCACTTTGACAAACGATGGCCATTATGGAATATGAATTATAAAATAATACGTTAGTTGAATTTTAGTAATTTTTATAAGTGACGTACCTCTAAACGAAAAAGGATGCTTTTGAGAAGATGTGCGTGTTTTCTGTAAGCTCATCTTATAAGTTACAAAACATATAAGATGAGTAATAGAGAAGAAACCGAAAAATTATGATTCTGAACTATACGTAGCATTCTCCTCAGGGAATCATTTAAAATGCTACGGAGTAGATTTCTATAGAGTTGCACCACTGTAATGGATTAGAAGCGAAATATCGAATGAGCCCTTGTTGTAAATGTCAGATGTGTGGTTTATATTAGTTTTGTGGCTTTTCTTGACGTGCAATTAACAAGCACCATCAGATGTTTTAAACTTTTTAAATGATGATTTTAAGGAAATGCACTGGACCAATCGTAAATTCACGATTGTTCACAAATCTTTGTCCTAAATCAAACATAAATTTCTTATATTAGATATTTGGGAAATTAATATGTATGAGATTTCTATGAAACAACTAAGTTTTACACGTTTTATCTAACCTATCTTTTATATATATCTTTCGATGTGTTTATTTTGTCTAATAAACACGAATCAACATTGACGTTGCCCAAACTCAAGCGATTCACTTTTCTGGGGGGGTGGGGTGTGTTATTTAAATGTCAGGCAGTGTATGTTTTCTTACTTAATATGTTCAGTTTTCATCTAGTTCTCTCAAACTAACGTCCACGCTCCAAACCTTTTGCAACGATCACACTATTTAGAGTTTGTCCATTTATTTCAATATTTCTTTACGTTTCCTTTATTTAGACTTCGTTAAAGGTCAAATTCTTTTCGCATTTGAGAGCTGATTCTAATTGTTTTCGCATTTCGGAGTTAGTTTTAATTCTTTTCGCTCAATTTCTAGGACCTTTTCAGAGATTTTTCCGATTACAAACATACTTCTTTCATCCTTAGTATTATTTTCTTCATTCTTATTTGAGACTTTAATTATTTTTGAACAGCTTCATTTTCTTACGGGAATTTCTATATTTCATTATTGTCTTACCCCACGTCATATTCCCTGAATTTTATTTTATTATTATTTATTCCCTGTTTTTTATTCTCAAAGCCAATGTTATTTTTTTTTAACCAAATATTATGCAACACAATTTCCTTGTGTTTCCTCTTCTTCCTCTGGCTCGAACCTCTTCCAATTTTCCTTTTTCATCTTCACTACCATCAAAGATTGCATTTTTTTTAACGAGAACGCTATCTGTCTAAAGTAATTAGATGTTAAAACTTTTTTTTCGGACAGTTCTTTGGAACTCTCACAGTTTACACAAGAGATCTTGAATTCTGTAAGTGAGTTTTCACATCATTAAAACAATTATGCTTTATCAACCGTGTTACACAATAATTATTACTTCCGTATATTCGAAATACTTGTTCCACGTTAGGATATAAAACCTAACCCTCATGACTAGGGCAGTAATTTTTTCGCGGGAAAAATGAAAAAATTCGCGGGACGGTAGCGGGAAAAATCTCCAATTTCGCGGAAATTTAAAAAAAAAATCGCCGAAGAAGTGTAACTCGAACATTAAAAAAAAATAACAGTTTCGAAACAATGATATAAATAAGCATTACGTTACTAAATAAGCATTATATCGTTGGACTGGCCTATCCGCAGGTCATATGTTTCAAGATCAACTACGGGTAGTTGCAAATCCTCTAGTAGTTGTTTTTTGTTTATGGATATGAGAAAGTTTAATTGATAAATTACGCTCAATAGGACATTTCTAACACTAAGTAATTACAGTATACATAATACATTTTAATGTTAGACAAACTTATGTAAAATATATCATCATTTGCAAGTATGAAAAGGAAATAATATGAAATTATGTCGCCATTTATCTATATTAAAGGGAAGTAAAATTATATATAAATTTGAAAACAGGTTTTTTTAATTTTCAGACAGAATAGTACCATATATATATATCATATACCGTATCTTTACCATTACATTATTACATCAATGCTCTGTCTCTCGAATGACCGTGGTTCTAATGTTATAGCTTAACTCTCAGGGCTACTGTGGGGCTTTGCGAAATATTTTTTACATACATAATTTAAATACATTTCTTTGCCAAATTTCACTCAAAACATTTTCTGATGATGGCAGTATCAAAGTTACTTAAACGTGAAAATTAATAAAAAAATTATAATATTAATTTGACAACAATGGAAAAAAGCTGAAATTTGCAAAGTTGTTCAAAAATTCTTAAAATTCGCGAAATGGTTGAAAAACTCTATAATTCAGGAAAATCGTCTTGTAAATTCGCGCTGCGGTACGATTACTGCCCTATTTATGACCGCTTATGCACAGAACACTCGGAATTTCTCTTTTAATTTACTTCAAAAGCTTTTCGTCCAAGCAAAAGCTTAAGATTGGAGAATATTTAACTCTGCTATCCTTCCACGTATAACTAACTCGGATATTTTCAACAATGTCACATTTCATTGCAAATCGGATTTGTTTTAAGCAAATCTACCTACGCTTCTCATTCGCAGCAAACATATACACATGTCGACTTGTTAACTGAAAATTATTTTTCTGTTCTTAAAAATATTTAAGTTAATTTTCCCTTACTTTTTATTTATCCTGCGTCCATTATTGCTAGTTATTTTTAAGCATATTGGTGTCTGGCAGTTTTATAATGTCATCTGAAGGCGATATATATTTGGTATGATGCCCCATATTTCTCCTTTGGGGCACTATACAGGCGACTGACTGAGTCCTCTAAAAGGGCTCATACCTTGGATTTTCGGAGGGTGCCCTGGCCCAGTCCGCCCCTGCATACGATCAAGCTGACTTGAGAGTCAAAATCGAACCCAATATATCAGCAGGCCGTGAATATAACCACTGGGTCACTAGAAAAAAGCCTCAAAAGTCCTGACCTACGGGTAAAACGGTCGATATTCAAGAGCTTTCTTCTAACACGAGTATAAAAATATGATTTAAAAATTATTTTGAAGTAATTCATCAACACCGAAATCTCTCTGACGCAGGTTTTGTATCCAAAACTGAATTTGACTCAACATCCAAAAGAAGCTATTTAATAATATCTTTAAAACTCAACAAGTTATCCTAAAGCTAATAAAATGTAAACATTCAAAACTCTGTCAAGAAAAATAAATGAATAAAAATGCTATTTCTTCATAAAATACATATTAGCAAATAAAAAGTTAATAAATAGAATCCCATTTTTAATTGATACTGCTGAATCTGCTTTATAAGCTGAGTGTCTTCTTTAAAAATTATTAAAATTACATTTTCAGCAGATTTCGAAATTTAAAATATATTGAACATATTTAAAAATCATAAGTAAATTGAAAATAGTTATTTGGGCACTATACATAATATTGCTATTTATCATATTTTTTAAGTTACATAAATATTTGAATATTACCACATTTTTGTGTTACATAAATATTTGAATTTTATCACATTTTTAAGTTATGTAAATATTCGAATATTATCGCACTTTTAAAGTACTAGTATATAAACATTATCACATAACGTATAATTTAAACATTATCACATAAACTATAATTTAAACATTATCACATAAACTATAATTTAAACATTATCACATAAACTATAATTTAAACATTATCACATAAACTATAATTTAAACATTATCACATAAAGTATAATTTAAACATGTTTGAATTATACTTATCTTCGAAAAATTTCCACGTTTTTAAATTTTTTTGTTGAACTATAGATACTATATGAAATTAAAATCGCAACGCGTGGAAGCGACGGATATATTTGCTTGAAAATTCACATACAAAACAATCATAATGATACATATAAATAATTAAAGTATCACTGATCACAAAAATCAAAAGATAGTGATTTGTAATTAACACACCATATGTTTCTGTTGAATAAATAATTTCTAAAAAGTTATTCATGAGTGAAGATTAGTTTGTTCAGAATATGTCTAGAATTTTTATGCATAATAAATATAGAGCCATATAACGGACTTTGAGAATTGTGGGGTAGTTAGCTTTCACGAGGTTGGGTGATCGACTAAACGTGTAAAGATATATATATATATTCGCCGACATAATGCTATAATAAAGCAATGCCCCAAGACATGGTTAAAAATAATAGCCCATAACCATAGAGTGCAAGATAGAGTGTGTAGTGTGACCAGTTAGCATAATTGTTCGTGTAATTAGGCAACGAATCTGACTAGGCTTACAGCCACTTTATGGGCCTTCAAACGAGCGGTGATAAGTATGATCAGTCGACATACCACCGGTCGGACGATTTCAAACCGAACTGAGAAATCAGGGTTTCATGCACATTGTTCATTGTGTTGCTTATCACTGACCTCAACCCATTATTAACAGCGCACTGATGAGTGCCGTTCTCGAGTAATCTTTAACACAGAATGGTATGTCGTCTTAAGTGGCGAATCCCGCTTTTGCTTAGGATGAGACAATGGTCAGATGTACATATGAAGGGGACGTGGCGAATGGCATAATTCAGACAACTGTGGCAAACAGCATACAGTTTAAACACAGGACGCTATAGTCTGGGGATGGATTAATTATGAAAGTCTTTTCTATCTGATATATATTGCAGGAATTTAATAGCCCGGTGGCATATCGATGGAACTTTAAAACCTGTAGTAATCCCCATCATCACTGATGTGCATACTGCCTTATTTATATAAGATATAAGACTTGTTCATATATATAGCAAGCGTATCAAGACAATGAATACGAGGTAGGAACATGTTACCTATGGCCTATCAAATTTTCCGATTCATCACTAGCAGAAAACGTCTATGGGACGCCATAAAACGTCATCAACAGTATTAGGAACAAGCTGTAGTAACTGTCGACAGAAGCTCTACTTAAATAGGTTGAAAAATCATAGCAAGTATTAACCTAAGACTGTATGTGACATTTATACTCTTCAACACTGTGACGTGTAGCGAAATTCATTCTTGAAAAAGGACCTATTTAGCATTGCCATGTAAGTACTGTTTTCAGAGTAAATGCTTCTTTTTACTCTGAAAATTTTATTATATCTTTAAGTAAGATACGTTAAACAGTTCTTTTCATAAGTTGCAGACGATTTGCATTTTGGCGTTGCAATTTTAGTTTTACAGGGTGTATGTACCCTCTGTACACGTTGTGAAATATTAATACATAGGAAATATGGTGCAGACTATTCATATTAAACATTAATACCGTTAACAATGAAAAAAAAGTTTATCTGAAATTTTCACTAATGAAGATATTTTTGTGTACCTCAATCTTTCCCTTAAATAATTTTAATGCAGTGACAAATGAGTCCTTTTTTTTTGACAATAATGAAACTGTATACTGCGCCAATAATGGATATACCAAGAAGCTCTTAATGAACTCGAGGTAAAAGCAAAAACAAGTGGAGATTGCTTAACGTAAATGATTATTTAGGCAGATACCGTAAATTTTATTTGCTTGTACCACGTAACATTGAGCCAAACGAAATCAATTCTTCTTTGAGTCCCGAAAAGCTGATACAACCTAAAATGCAATTATTTTTCTCGGAACAGAAGAGACGACATTTTCTTCGGTGGCCTTAACCAGCAACTACCCAGATAGAACAAAAACGTTCCGAGGACGTCTTCTTTTAAATTATTTACCTAAATTTCGTTTTCTAAATATTTTTCAGCAAACTTATAATTTGCTCTCTTTCAGTCTGACAACTTCCTTCACATTTTCACCCCTCCCAAAAATATATTAGACCATAGGTTGTCCACAAAGAAGTTATTTTGAAAATTCTTTTAACTACGGACTTTTTCCCTGATTACAAAAACATCAGGGGGCATAAAAACACAGCTAAATAAATAGTTTCACGTGTTCACAAGCTAGCAAACTTTTTTGTAAATTAAATTTATATTTAAATTCCCTGATTAATTTCAACTCTTTGACAAATACCCTAATAATTCCGGGAATACCAAATTCCCTGATTTTTCCAATCTGTGGACTCCATGATGCAACCATTATTCGCTTATGCAAACTTTCGCAGCAATAAATCGTAATATTACATCACTATATTTCACGTAAACAATTGTCATCGTAATTCATCAATAAATCTTTAAATTCAAGTTAATTCGTAAGAGCCAAATTCAAAAATTGACAAAAATAATCACAAATTGTAACTAAAATTCACACAAACAAATCTTTTCTATTTTCAAAAAAAACGTCCAGACTTCATCAAGAAACCAGCCAGCACGCCTTAAGAACAAAATCCCCCAGCGTTGTACTGAGTAGGGCAGTAATAGAGGCTGCAGAGTGAGGACTGTATAACGTTATAGAAAAGCACATAATTTTGGTCACTTGGCGGGCATGAATATGATACGAACGTCGAAAATATGTCCGTATTGTGCTACATCCTACGGACCATAGGCGTACGCAGAAAGTTCGTAAGGGGGTTACTCAATGGTGGGGTTATCAAAGTTACAACTCACATATTCTTATGCAAAATTTCGTTGAAAGGCGGGGTTAAAACCCCCATCAACACACCCTTGCGTAACCCAGTGCTAGCGGTGTCCGAAAAGAACATCATAGGGACATTCCAAAACGAATATCCTACGAAGTTAGAAATATATCCGCATTGTGCTATATCCTAAAGGTATCCGAAATGCATATCCTAGGGACGTCGGAAATGAACATCCAAGGGCGTTCTAAACGGACGTCCTACGGAAACCCGAAATGAATATCCCACGGACGTACCAAAGCGGACGTCCTACGAACTTGCGAAATACGTCCGTATTTTGCTATATACTAGAGGTGGCCGAAATAAACATCCTACGGTCGTTCCAAAACGGAAGTCCACGGACTTCCGAAATATGTCCGCATTGCCTGAAGATAAAGTATGGACATAAGGGACTAAAAAAGTACGTCCTGGGGACGTTTTGTGCTATCCGGGCTGGGAAGTCGAACTTAAAACCAGCGGGCCCGAAGGCGGTGGACATGAACACCAGACTTCTGGGGCGTATAAAAGCAATATGACATGAATCATCTGTTAGATGTTGAAATTTGTCTATTAATATTCATACAAGCACAGAGGTACATTTAATAAGATTGTCTATTAATATTTATACAAGCACAGGGGCACGTTTAATAAGATTGCCTAATAACATTTATACAAGCACAGAGGTACGTTTAGGCCCTGCGGTGGCGCAGTGTGGTAACGCGTTCTCCTATTGCGCGGCTAATCCGGGTTCGACTCCCAGCAGTGCAAAAAGAACGCTTACTCAGAGATCTCATAAAGATCGCACTGCTCACTGTAGTCCGGGGTTTGGTTCCCTAGGCCTTAAGAGGTTCGGATTCCTCGGAAAACAGTAGGTCCCGGCGCAGCATGACCACTGTAGTCTTTGAGCCAGAAAGACAGAGGTACGTTTGATAAATTTTATACTGAGAGTAGATATATATATCAATTTTTTATAAACGTTACTGTTACAAAATTACATTTCCCTTTATCAAAAACACATTATAGAATCGTATTGGGGGCTAGTGGACTCGTTATTAAAGAAAAATATGAATACTCGGCTATTTTAATTGACATAAACTATTTTCTATTTATACGATCGGAATTTAAATCCAAAGCTTTCCTTTCACAAACAGTAATAATTTTCCATAGAAATAATGAAGCATATATATTTGTTTCCAGAAAGTTCACGTTGTATGGAGCTTTGATACAAAAGTACATCTCTTGTAAATCTGTTAAAATATAAAAGAACCTAAATGAGATTAATCGCCGCTATCATATATCTAAATCACTTTACAATTTCTTAATGAAGTTTTCCGAAACTGCTTAGGTTTATATGTGTGCATGTATCACATCGCAAATATTATAAGGCATTGATGGCTAAAGTAAATTTTGCCTCTTGACGTTGATTTATACGATGAATATTTAAGTGATATAGTATATATATCTAGCATTATCAATTCTCGATAAACTGCTGCTGCTAATGCTTGACAAACAAACAAATGGACTATTTCAGTAGTATGATGAACACTGAAATTCAATTCAAATGCATATAATCATTTTAGAATAATATGAATTGCATTCTATAAGCTTTAAAACAATATCGTCCATATAAGTATTTAAAAATAAAATGAACATTACATTATGTTTAAAAAATTATTCATTAAAATATTTAACATGCCTTCTCTAAAAGCCATTATTTCTAAATTCTTTCGAAGATCAGTCTATATATATTTACGCTCCTTGTTTTCATTACTCAAACACAACAAAACCGCATGTCGAAGAAAAATTTACAGAATTTTTCTCCTAAATTTTAAAATAATGAACATGTCCCGATGTTTCTGACATATAAATAATTGAAATTTATTTTCACAACAGTCCCATGTGGTACTTGCCAATTTCAATTTGCATTTTGTCATAATAAACTCGTTCGCGTAAGCGGCTTTGAATCTCACAGCTTATGGGAATTGTCAAACTTCTAAAGGAAAATTAATCGAAAGAATGGGGCGTATTTGTTAATTTTCAGGACACCAAAATCGAAGATTAAGCTTTTATAAAAAAAAAATTTCAGCTCATAAAAAAATTTCGGTCAAATAACAAAGTTCGGACTTTTGTAACATTCTAAGGTCATTGAAAATAATCTGAAAAAGCAAGTCCATTATTCGGGTCTATGATGTCGTCTAAGATATTTTGTACCAAAACTAAATATAATTTGCTGCATTACAACAGAGTATAATCAAATAGTTTGCTTATGAGGCATTAGCCAAATCTTTCAGAGCTGTGGTCTGAATATTATCAGCATTTGAGATGATAACGTAAAATAATAAAAAAACAAAAATTTGAACATAACGTTTCGGGGAGAATTTTCAAATATAGAAGTTACGTATCAAAGAAATTTAGAAACTAAATTCTTAGCGTTCAAATTTGATGTGTTACGTATACTTACGATTATTACATTTACTTTCAACTGTGTAAACTTAGAAGAGAGAAGAATAGTTTTTAATTACTTTGCGATACTAATCGGAAAGCTTTTGTGGCATGTTTACAGTAAATGGAGATTTTAAAATCTAAAGCGAGATAATTTTAAACGAAGTTGATTCATTTATAAGACGTACGTACTTTTAGAAAATGTTTTAATTTTTACGATATTATAAAAATTCAAGACAACGAGCATGTTTTCGGTTGTTATTAAGAATAATCACTTGACTTTTTGGTGTTTTAGAAAAGCTTTATATATATATAGATGCTGGCTTTCCTAATAGGCTGCACATCTTCGGATATAATAAAGTTTTTTATTTTAAAACGCTTTATGAACTGGTTGTTGAAACCCAACTAACCAAGTGATGAAAAGCCCTTTGAGACAAGCAGCATGTGTATTTTCACTGATAGTTTCAAATTCAATTGTAGAAGACACTAAGAAAATTAATTGAATATTTGTTTGAACATGAATATTCTCTGGCTGGATCTATATTTATCTCTCTGTATGATTATTTTTAATTTTTCGATTTCTTCTATTCATTTTTTCCATTTCAACTCACTGGAGTTATTCCCTTTTCATTTTAATCTACTTTCAGCGTTTTTTGTTTCATCATTTTGCCATCTCTAATCACTAAATCAGCATTAATCCATATTACACTGAGAGACAAGAAATAATCAGTGCATTTTGAAATAATTTCAATATTTTATTCATGTTAATGTTTTAGTTACAGGTGCGTCGATTGTTTTGTTATAGAGAAATAAAGGCTAATTTTTGGGTGAATATGAGCCAATGGATTTTTTACCAATAGATAAGATATATGATTATAGTATACTAAAAATAATGTTCAAAAGAATAAAAGAAAACATAGATATAGACAGTGTTGAAATTATAGGATATGAAAATAACCATGCTTCCTGAAGAAAAGGTCAGTATAGACTACCAAAGTTAGAACTGAATTTTACAGAAAGGAAATATTCGGTTTTAAGGAGGTGGAATATAATATCAAATAATCTTAAGAACATTAATAATACTAAACTATTTAAAAAAACTAATATTATATTTACACAAACAAGATTTTGAGCTATTGAACTGTTAGAACCCTCGACCTGTTAAATCGTACGATTTTCACTGGGGACCCGTCATAATAAATTATGGTTATTATACAGCTTTTGTTTTTGAATTGAATTTATATATATATATATGTATTTTTAATGAAATGAAAAGTTACTAAAACCATTGCGGCAAATAAAAATTGATTGATATATGAAGAGGGCTAGCGTTGCGAACCTCACAATATAATTCGTTTGGCTAATATTTAAAAATATTCTTTGGGGATATAAACGCAGGTTATTTCGAGGTGATAGTTACAGTTACTTCAAATTGCTTTTGTAAACTGTTTCACAGGTAAAATAGCAATGAGACCAAATGCAAGATTACACACAAAAGCAAAGCAAAATGTTAGTTTGAATACAGTTTTTAGTAAAAAGTTGATAGCATTAAAATTTAATATAAGTTAATGAGAACAATGGATGTGCTCACGAAAAGCAGCAAGTTCACTAAGGTCCATTTTTAATGATGATGTTGATATTTTTAACAAGTTCTGAAAGTGATCACAAGTAAATAGTTTTTTTCCGTCACTATATATATATTTCTTTCTCACTGTCTTTATAGTAGAAAAAGTGCCTTCCCACATGTACGTGTTTTTAAAGATAGATGTAAGTTTCCTACTAAATTCACTCAATCTAAGACATTTACTATTACTTTAGATTGTGCTTAAGGTGTGCCTTACCATATCAGAAAAAAAATATGAAAGTTTGCACGTCTTAGGAAATGTATGGTTGAAATTAACAACAAAAACATTTTAATTCTGTGAATCTGCTGCAGGCAGCACGAAACAACCTAACGGCAGCACGTGGCCCACAGACCGCCCTTGGGTCATCAAAGTTACAAAGTGTATAAGACAAAGTAGACAGTTCCTTAGAACAAGTGAAATCTACAATTCTTTGGAATGCATCTTCGTGAATATTTCATCAACTAGATGCTTTATTATTAAAATATTGATTAAATAATATCACGTGCATAAATTTTTTGCTAAATCTACACAGGAGGTTCAAACAAAAAATTTTTGTTAAACTCGTGTTCAAAGTGAAATTTTTAAAGAGACTCTACGCTATTTTAAACATTTTGTTCTTCATAGAACTGAAATCCAGGGGCGGACACAGACTTTCATTTTGGGGGTTCAAGGACAGAATTTGCCATGGTCTTGGAATAACACCCTTCATTTATCATGAAAGTTGGAATTTTTTACAGTGAAAAAATATATTTGGGGGTCATGACCCCTGTGACCCCCTATGTCCGTGCTTGCTGAAAATATGCTCTGTGGCATTACGCTATCTTGTCCAGTTATGCATTTCACTTTGACCTGTCCTTTTTCTGATTAGCAGTGTTGATTAAAATATTTTGACTTTTAATAATATGTAGAATTGCTTCTCATTAAAACGATGCTGTGCCTTTTTTTACTCGTAAAGACATTTTTCTTAGCGTAATGAAAACACTGTTCAGTCATTGGCGTAAAAGATAGTGGGGGGGTTAACGGGGATAACAACCCCCTTATTACGATATAATTTTTTATATATGTATACAGGGTGAATTTGACCTAATCTGCCAAACG
Organism: Dysdera silvatica; assembly: GCA_006491805.2. NCBI lineage: Eukaryota > Metazoa > Arthropoda > Arachnida > Araneae > Dysderidae > Dysdera > Dysdera silvatica. The sequence continues at coordinate 277,823,939 of QLNU02015360.1, forward strand.
AAAGGGGGGTAATAGAAGAGTCCACGTGGAGCATAAAACTCATAGTAACCTTGTCCTATCTTTAACCGTTTCCGAGTTATGGTGGAAAGAAGAAAAATGCGCAAAGTCTGAAAAAAACAAAAATTTGTGAGAGTTCTGTAAGACTTATAGGCAAAATAAGCACATATTTGGAACGAGCATAAAAGTCCTATAAGATGACAACATTTTCATCGGGATGCCTGAATTTAACGGCGAGCTACAAGCGCTGAAACATTGGCGAAGTACAAAATCGAGTTGTCGTCAAAATCTGTAACCGGCAATTCCGCAAACACCCTTCTAAGTACAATCGGTCAAATTTACCAAAAACTTGCCCATTCTACTAGCTTCCGAATGAGCCTACAAAAAACCACATCGGTATTCTAGTTCAAGAGAAATTTAGCCTTTTGCCTGTAATAAATAACAGAAGTCAGCCTTCGTCAAAAAAGGCATTGGATGAACATTTGCAGATGTCTCGCAGACATGCAGATGTCTCGCAGACATGCAGATGTCTTTCGATCTTCCTGCGCGCGCATCCCACTTGGCCACCTAGATCACCAGATCTGACTCCAATGGGCTTCTTTGTTTGGAGTTTCCTGAAGCAAAATGTTTTACA
>QLNU02015360.1:277832293-277866653 GCA_006491805.2 Dysdera silvatica
ATATGAACGCACTTCACTAACACCTCACGACATCTGCACATTGTTGAAATTTTGTCTGGACTCTGCTGTGTTCACCTCAAATGGTTCTATCTATAGACAAGTTTTTGGCACTGCCATGGGATCTCCGGTCTCAAGTGTTGTAGCTAACTTGGTTATGGAGTCATTTGAGGAAACTGCTTTGTCCTCACCGAATTTTAACATTAAATTCTGGAAAAGATACGTCGACGACACGTTTGTTGTACTTAAAACTAATACACTCCAAAGCTTCTTCCATTACCTTAATAACTTAAACTCACATATAAAATTCACATACGAAACAGAACAGAACAATAAACTCCCTTTCCTAGACGTTCTTGTACACAGATCTCACGATAACTCAATCTTCACCTCAGTTTACCGTAAACCCACACATACAGACAGATATCTCGATTTTAAATCGCATCATCCAACATGCCACAAAGCTTCCGTTGTTAAAACATTAAGTCTTAGAGCGAATTCTCACTGCAGTAATGAAACACTTTCAAACACAGAAACAAAACACATACACACGGCACTTAAAAATAATGGATACCCTAAACGATTCATTCTCAGAAACTGTAGACCCAATAGTACATCTTTAAACAATACATCTCACACCCGCATATCTATTCCATATATTCACGGCATTTCCGAAACAATCTCTCGCATCCTTAAAGAGGCAAATATCAAAACATTCTATTCCCCTGTCACAACACTTCGCAAACAACTTACAAAAGTTAAAGACCCAGTTCCACCAGAAGATCTCACAGGCGCCATATACCAAATACCATGCAAAGACTGCAACAAACATTACATAGGACAAACAAAAAGAATGATCAAAACAAGAAAAAAAGAACACAAACAAGCACTCGCGAAAGGAGACATAGCCTCACGTCTGGCAGAACACGCTTTACAACACGGACACGAACCCGACTGGGACTCAACAAAAATACTACACCGTCACATCACAAACAAGAATAGTAGACTCTTCTTAGAATCTTGGGAAACTTACAAACTACACGGGAAAGCCATTAATACATCACAACCACTTCCAGAAACTTATAAACAACTCTTACTCTGAAATGTATGAGACATCCCCAAATTAGGTAACCCGCAGTGTGGGTTTCTCATTGGTCCCTATTGGGGTTCTTCCATGATTCTATTGGAGGCCTCCCATTGGTTCTCATTGGGTTTTCCCATTCTGCGGGACTACTCTGATGAAGGGTTTTCCAGAAATTTCAAGTATAAAAAAGAGACAGAAACATAACATCGTCATTTTACCAGTGTTTAACCTTTTTATGTAATTAAATTTATGATATAAGAAAAATGTTTCAAATAACTTAATTGAATATCAGTTATAAATAATTCGAACTTAATTAAGTATATTTCTTATACATTTAATAAATATTTAATGAAGCTTGTAGCCATAAATTTTAATGATTATGCACACTGTTTCATTATTTAACGAAACTTTAAAATCAGCGGTCTGGTAGACCGCACAACAGCAGATGTGTTACGATTTTATGATGACAGCAGTTAAAGGTTAAAAAAGACGTGTATTTATTTATTTATTTATACAAATCGAACACTACACGGATTAAATTAGAAATAATTTTTATCAACTTTTTTAGGCGTAGTAATAGTAAAGCCGATGTTATAGCCGGGTTAGATGGTGAAGTATTCGCAAAGAAAAGAAATGTTTTGTGCGTCTGGTGGAGCACGATCCCACGATCTTCTACAATCCGAGAAGGTGCTCTTTCCAAATGAGATATCGACGTGGTCGTCTGTAGCTCAACGTGAGCGCAAACAAACGTTCGCTAAAACCCAATTCTGAAATGACGTCCTCCCCTCTGCTGTAATCGGCTAGTTCGTTTGTTATGTTAGCTCCCGTTAATTCTAACGGTACCATCGGACTACTTTTCGTGAACGAACTATGGATAGTTAAATCGTTACAGTTACGGTATGATTGCATACTAAATCTTGCCACCAGAGGTCATAACAGTGCTACATCCGTTCCACTATAAAACGGCTCTTTGGGGCAACGTTTATGTAGTCCACTCCTTGTTTTGATTGTTTATCGTTGATTGAGGGATTTTTAACCATTAGATATGTCTCTATGACGCAGTCGAAGATATTTAGTCTAGTTAAAAGATATTGGAGTGGTATAAAAGTTTGGCTATAAAAGATAACGATATTTTTACAATATATATTAACAAAATGTACAACGACCCTAGCAAACTCTTCATCAGGGGAGACGTTTATTAAAAGCCTTACTTACCTTTAATAATGGGATGATAATGACTAATGGGATTCTGCAACAGTAATTTTTTTGCATAAAAAAGGTGATAAAGAGGATTTGAAAAATTACCGACCAATTAGCTTGTTACTTGCCCTATATAAAATCTTCACAAAAGTACTAACACATCGCCTGCAGAAAAAATTAGATGCAGCTCAACCAAGAGAAACAAGTTGGATTTCGAAGTGGATTCAGTACAGAAGTATATAGACCATATTCAAGTATTAAGAGAATTAATTGAAAGAACACATGAATATGAACTTCCATTGTGTGTGGCATTTATTGACTATGAGAAGGCCTTTGACTCTATTAAAACGTCAGCAGTCATCAACTCTTTAAGATCAGCAGACATCGAGGATGTGTACATTGACATGGTGAAATGTGTGTATAAAAATGCAAGTGCAAAATTTCGGTTACATAAAGATACCAAAACTATCAAAATTGGTAAAGGTGTGAGGCAGGGGGATACCATTTCTCCAAAACTATTTACTTCTGCTTTACAGATGATTTTTCAGCTGATAAATTGGAATAACAGGGGAATAAAAATAAATGGTGAATATTTAAATCATCTGCGGTTTGCTGATGACATTGTTATTTTTTCAACGAACCCATCAGAACTCCAAGACATGGTACAGGAGCTTTCAACTAGAAGTAGAGAAGTTGGACTCAAGGTGAACCTGCAAAAACTAAAATCATGTTCAATAATTTCGCAGAGAAAACAAAAATACAGGTTGAAAACATTGAGCCAAAAATTGCTGATTCATACATTTACCTTGGCCAACTGATTTCAATGGAAGGCAACATTATGAAATAATATTATATCGCAAGAAGAACTGATCAACGATGGACAAAGCAAGTTCTCAACTGGATTCCAAGAGACCACCGAAGACCTAGAAAACGTCCTCAAACTAGATGGGTGGATGAAATAAGAAAACAGGTTGGGGTGACGTGGAAGCGAATTGCTCAGGATAGACTTGTGTGGAAAGCATTTGGAGAGACCTTCATCCAGCAGTGGATAGATAATGGTTGAATATGATGATGATGATATATATATATATATAATTTTGTATTTAATGTGTTTTCTTTACTCTGTTAAAAAAACTTTTTTATGCAAATGTGGCGGCGGCGGATCTTTTGGTTACTATAAAAGGGGGTCGCGGATTACTTGGTTACTATAAAAATGGGTCGCGGCTTTAAAATGGTTGGGAACCGCTTTCTTATCTGAAGAACTTTTGGTGTCATGGCGGCTATTATGCGTTCTGCTATTTACAGTTAGCTACCGTACGACTTAGCCTTTATATACGTGGAAATATTTGACGAAACAATCTGCAATATAAATGAGAGACAAAAAACAACGTTTTAAAAGAGTATTTATGGCAAGGTTGAATTTAATCTACGCGTTTCGGGCCGTAAAAGTCTGCCCTTCTTCAGGAGTGAACACCGTAGAATATTGTCAACAAACGAGGTTGATTCGCGGATGTAACCAGAGTTGAGTTATGAAGTGAAATGTTGACTACCAAAAGTAGGAACTCCCGAAAAAGGTCTCACTTTTATCGCCCGAAACGCGTATATTGAATTCAATCTTGACATAAATACTCTTTTAAAACGTTGTTTTTTGTCTCTTATTTAGCCTTTATATACCAAGGCATAATAATTGTAAATAATTATGTAAGGTAACTATTTGACGTATCTTAATTTTAATAATTTGTTATCTGAAAATACCCGAATTTTATAATTCAATATAAATAAGGTGTGAAGTACTTTACTGTTTGCTGGCTCTTAAATATTAATAACATAAATAAATTTTCAATACATATTTTAATCTTTTTAATGTTTTCATCTCCTTTTAGTTTGCTGATATGCATCTTAACAATGCAAGGTTTTGAAAAATTGCTCATATTTTGTTTTAATTTTTACGAAGTACAGACATATAATGGAACGCATTTTTTACACTATTTGTTACGTTTAATAACAAACGTTATTTTTAAGACTGACGTTTATACTAGAAGGTATCTTTTACGAAATTAAAACAAAAAAACTTGGCAAGCGCGCTCAAAGTGACTGCATTTCTATTATTAGACATCATATACTCTATGCGAGATCCAAACAAACATGAAATACAAAGTGATTTCACAGCTCGAGAAAATAAAAATAATAAAAACCGCATTGCACCGTATCCAAGTGTAATTGAGAGAAAAAAAGTCTCTAACGCGAGCTGTATAACTCTGCAGAAGTCATAAAAAAGTAAGCAAATGAGCATATGTCAAATGAAGAAACAGAAATGAAAATAGCGGACAAACTTCAAGCAATTTGTATTTTATAATTTTTGTAGTTTTTTGTTTTTTTTTAATTTGTTGCAAGTGTTTAGAGTTTCTCTCCTCTAATTATATGACAAACGGTTTTGAATAAAGTAAAACCTTTCATTAGCAGACACTCACCGGACAGAAAAATTGTCCACGAAAGAGGAGTGACCGTAAAGTAAGGGTATTATTGTGGGGGAATTTCTTACCGGGAAATTTTTATCTGACCGTAAAAACGAAGTAACCCTATCTGATGCTTGCCTGGTTAGCGGGGTTTTATTATGTATCATTTTATCAAAAACTTTATTCGTAGCTTCTGTAAAATTTCGTATGGGAATTAAAAACTTCTGTGAATATACTTTCATATTCTGTTGGTGTGGTCTGTTAAAAACAGAAAATTATTTATTGTTTAAAAAAGTTTCATGTGAGATTGAAGTTGTCCAGCATCAGACATGAGTGCGAATGCATGCACGCGGCATTTTTATTTTTTTCTATCTATGAAAACTAGACAAATACACGAATTGCTATACGCAAAAGTAAGTGATAGCTTTATTGAATAAACCTGTAATGACGTGTTCTATTTTCAACACGCATGCATGTATTCAGAGCAGGATATTCGATCGTAAGGCAACAACCGTATATGAAATTGGCCGTAAAAGCCACGATTCAGGATATACATAATTAGTGAATACTAGGAAGACGTTGAAGAAAATACAAACGAGTGAAAAATTGTGAGTTAGTATTTAATATTATGGTCTTTCTGTACATTTGTGTGTAAGGTTTGCTTCTGTTTCTATTTTTAAAAGAATTTCATAAGAATATGTTACATCGTAAAATGGTAAAGAATTTAGAAACATGTTATATACAAATAGATTAGCATTTTGAAAAGCAGCCATTGAAGGTATATAAAACAAGTTGAAGGCAGACGTTTCGAAGCTATCGCAGCTTCACCTTCAGTGCGAAAATTGTTGAAATGTTGGAATATTATTTGAGCGTTACATATTCTGCGGGTAGATTGTGGAATTCATTTAACGCGTTACGATGGCTATTGTTGATAGATTGCCAACTTTCAAGGAATATTAGTCCACTGTAGTTATGAATGTTTTTGTTCAAGATTTTCGTATTATGCCAGCATGGGATATGGCTCTGTTCAGCGCAGTGTTTGGCAAGAAGTGAACTAAAATCTGGACTCCTAAATTTGTTTTTATGTTCTTGGAATCTAGTATTGAGGGTTCGTTTAGTTTGGCCATAATATTTGATTAAGATTTTAGTTCACTTCTTGTCAGACACTGCGCCGAACAGAACCATATCCTATCCTGGCATAATGCGAAAATCTTGCACAAAAATATTCATAACTATAATAGTCGGATATTCCATGAAAGTTGACAATCTAGCAACAATAGACATCATAACACGTTAAATATATTCCACGATCTACCCGCAGAATATGTAACGCTTAAATAATATTCCAACATTTCAACAATTTTCGCCGCACTGTAGATGAAGCTGCGATAGCTTCGAAACGTTTGCCTTCAACTTGTTCTATGTAGTTTTAATGGCTGCTTCTCAAAATGCTAATGTATTTGTTTCTAACACCAGTCGTAATTTATTTAATTTATTTCGCGCTAAATGTTATATACACATTTTACAGATATACATAATTTTATAGCTATGCAGAATTATATAGCTATACATAATTATATGAACATTTTGATTTCAGTACAAAAATCACTGCTGTCATAAATAAGACACGAATATTTATAATGTATTATATGACAACGGGAAAGAGTTACCTTAAATGGGAAGAAAATTTGCGATGAATATTTATAAATATTAATTGACAGATTTATATTTATTTGAGTTGAAGGTCTTTGAAATCAAATATAATTCTATATTTTCTTTGAGTTTTATTTTACAACGTTGGCAAAAAACAGCAACGTGATGTATATTCTCATAAATAAAAATTCTAATTTTACAATTCAACTGAGAGTATTTTATATCTTTCCATAATTTGTAGATTTTATTTTAAAGTGAGGTTTCAAGATCAAAGAAAGAATTCGGTTATATTTTAGAGAATCAATTCGGCAAATACTTATATACTTTTCATTTGAACTACTTACTTTAAAATTTAATTATCTTTTAAATAGTACTCTACTTTCATAAATATCGCTGCACTTAATTTATTTAAAATCTGCAAATTATTGAATGGCTTTTCTTAGAGGTACAATATGTAGCAGAGAGAGCATTTTTTATTAAAATTTTTTTAGCCATCATCCCAACTCTGGAATTGTCACATAAATTTGCTAAATTAAATTTTAAATATAAATAAACTGAAAAAAAAAGAAATGCAAGTTTTATCTAAATAAAGAGTAGATGTATAACGCAGGTTAGTTATAGAATGAAGAGTGTGTAGTGTTTTAGAATAAAAGAAAGACGGTAGCACGAATTGCGTTTCTAAGTACATAAACCTTCGAAAAAAATTTGGGCGAAAATATATTTTATAAACATAAATGGCATAATCAGTGCCCCATATCTTTGCTACATGTTAACATCTGTTTGCAATATTAATATTTATTGTGCCAAAATATCGCAATTATAGCGCGTGATACAGTGTGATTTGTCTTGATGGTTGAGTAGGTTTTATTGAATTATTTAAGCATTCAATCTGATGAATAACATAAATTAATTATGGCGAGTAGCTTAAATTGTTACATCAGTTATATGGAACGAGTAATTTACGCGTGCGTAATCTTTTAAAGCTATAATGTTACTTGCATTAATCAGAAAAACTTCAGGAATTAACTATATTTAAGCATTTTAATTATTAAGAAAGCACCTTTCAATTGAATCACTTTAGAATTAAGATTTTATTCTAACAAACCAAATATCGCAGCATAGTTGTAAGTAGCTCAGACATTTACTAAATAAATGTAATTTGCTATCTTTAATAGTAATTAATGTCTTTTTGCAATCACGTGATGCATATTTAAAAACTCGAAGCCCGAAATGTTTTTATATTCCAGTGTAAACCCACGATCTTTTTTTTTTACGACCCAAAATTTATTTACAGATATGACTAATGAAAATGAGTTTAAAAGTTAGGTGTTTTTTAAGTAGTCTAAAAGAGAAAAAACTGCAACAGGTTTGTATAAATATCCAAAGGACATTAATGTCTTTCAGCACTAGACAGAACATTGCTTTTCCTTTTCTTTTCAACACGTTTTCGACACACGAAAATGTGCTTTTATTTAATCGTTCCAATTTCTGGCAGGTGAGAGATAAGTGGCTGAAATCATTTTCGACCTGAAAAAGTATTATTCCAGTGGAAACTTTTTTCTATTACTGTATTTTTTTTTCACGAAAAATTCAAGAAACTAAAAATATATTGGAAATGTTTCAAGGAAACTTTCCGAAAAATCTACATGAATCACTCTCAATTAAGGCTTTAAATGATCCAAGGGACAGAAGCGTACTTCAAGCAATCAAATGATATTTATTATTATGTTAAAATGGATTCTCTTATTTACGTTAAGTGAAGAACTATTATTGGTTTCATTATATGTTACATGTCTGCAGTTCATTGGCCGTTGGATACAACGTCATATTGTAAAAGAAGAAGAATGTAGAACGATTGGATTTGTCGCGCATGTTGTGTGTTTTGAATTAAGGCCAAGATTTGACTTACGCCTTTGATGAAGTGCCAGAAAGGGTTGAACTAAATGTGATGTTCCCTCAGACGATGAGCATATTTATTAATTTGTATGCAGAAGCGACCGCATCAGCTTCAAGATAATATGCCATAAGCCAAAATATGAAATTTCAGTAAGCTAATTTGCCTTCGGCTAATTTGTTCCTGGTTATAGATAATCCTTTGGAGATGGACATCCGAGATGTTGACTTCTCTATGCTCGTGGGTAAAAGGGGAGAGTAGTGAAATCGGAGAAGCGTAATACTGGGAATTACTTCTGGGAATAGTTGGAATATTTGCCTTTCAATTGTAGGTTTACCAAAATTCATGGACCTCAGGGGGAAATCTACTATTTCCTGTACTTCATATCAGCTGACATCTTAAGTTAAGGTAACTGGAACTTCTGTATCTGAAATATGATGCAATAATGTCTTTATTTGCAAGTTGAAGGTTATTACGTTTGACAGATTAATTTCCCTTTTCCCCTGTATTCGTCCAATGGCAAAAGTACTTTAGAGGTTTAGATAACAGGGAGAAAAATAATTTCACTCCGTTAAGAAAAATATAAATTAAAGAAGTCATGTCCCAGAAAGCAAACTGAGTTCCGCAGGACATACTAAGGAGATCCTTTCAGGATGACGGGACGTCTGACCAACGTCCTACAAACGTCGAAAAATACGTATTTCGGACATATTTTGGCTGAGTTTAGGATCTGAACGGCGGGGAGAATCTAATCGAGTGCGTCCACGGGATGTCCTCAGGAAGTTAACAGGACATCCCCAGGACGTTCACGCGTCATCCTCAGGAAGATAATGGATAACTCTAGGACATTTTGTGGATTTACATGGAAGTTTTTTGTGGTTATATATATATGACCACAAAAAACGTGTGTAATCCACAGAATGTCCTAGCTCATAATTGTGTTTTTCAGCACATACGCAGGCTGTTATTAATATGAAACGTTTCTTTTTGGAAATTCTTTATAGATTTTTATAACCTTTAATTATTTTATGTTTTTAATGATTATGAAGTAAACCCATTGTTCAAATAGTTTACAAATCCGAATTTCTAACTAATGAAATGCTTTCTTCAATTTTGCTGCTCATTCACTTTTTCTTTTTTATTCTATAACACTGGCACTGTGTGACTTCAGGTAGTAGGTCATCTCCTCCCCCTCCCCAAATAAAACTGTCCCAATTCATATTATATTGTTTGCTAATTAAAATTATATATAAAAAATGTCATTTTTACAATCTTGTTAGAGTCAAAAACAAATTTTAAAGTTGAAATACGGTAGGCACACTATCTAGTGACTCATTACGACATAATGACAAATTACAAACAAATTACAAATACTTGTTGCTTATTTCCAGTTCACTTGTATTTGCTACGGTGGTGCAGAATTACACACAACAGTAGCTGGTGCTCTCTTTGCAATCCCAGGCGAAGAAAATAATTTTCTCTTAGATATTGATGTAGGCATCGTGAATAAATATAATAAAACATATGTATAACAAATGTTATGCAATACTCTTAAAAATGAATCTTCTACCTGTAAAAATTATACTAACGCGACAAAAAAAAAAGTCCGGCCGGTGGCACTTACGGAAGGGAAAAATAAAGCAACTGATGCCACAGTTACTCCCATAAAAAGCACTTCATACCCTGTTGCCAAACCAGGCGGAAAAGTATATACACACAAATAAATACAGTACAACCTCTGAATAACAGTTAACTTGTTAACAAGTTCCGTAGGATTCGGTTTTACTAATATCTTCCGAACTCACAGTTGTTTAGGGGTGACCGTTAAAGAAGGAAGGAAGGAAGTAAGCAACAACAAAAAATTCGAGGGAAAGGTGGCCGCCGAAGGCTGCGCCGTAATCCCAGAGAGGTGACGATTAAATGAGGTTTTACTGTATATCGTATATAGTAAAATTTCTGAATAATGGTCACTTTGGGATTTGAGAATCTGTCCATTATTCAGAAATGACCGCTTTCAGACGTGTCCGTTACTTGGAAGTATTAGAGCATAATAAGCTTTGGAATTGGTAATTGGAAAAGTGTCCGTCATGGACATATACGTACTATGCCCTGACACTTCCAAATAACGGACACCTTCGAATATATACAGACATAGCTTCTCCACCGTCTGATCGTACGAATGTACAGAAGACGAATACACGAAAAATATCAAAATTTGATAATTTTATACGCTTAAAAATTTCATCCCAAATGTGCTTCTTCTCACAAGACACTTTGGGGACTTTTGCTGTAGGATGACCATAGGTGCACGCAGTAAGGGTTCAATGGGGGTTACAGAGCTACAACTCACATATTCCTATGTTAAATATACAAATTTTCATTGCAATGGGGTTTACAACCATCATTAAAATCCCCCTGCGTACGCCAGTGAGGATGACTCAAACAAGGACAGGAATAAGATATCCTGAGTATGCGCGAAAAACACCCATTACGTACTAGGGACAAATACGGATATTCTGGACATTCTCGGGACGTCTCGAGGAATTTTACTATAGGATGATCCAAACGAGGACTTTAACAGGACATCCTCAGGACGTCCTATAACGATGTCGTCCGCACGTCCTAAAAGGACGTCCTGAGGATGTACGAAAAACACCCATTGCGTACTAGAAACGGCTTCTCTGGATATCCTCAGGACGTGAATAGGACATCTTCAGGTCATCCGATGTCCTCCGCACGTCCAGAAAGGACGTCCTGAGAACGTGCGAAAAACACTCATTACGTACTATGAGCAAACACGGATGTTCTGGACATTCTCAGGACTTCTTCAGTATGATGACCCAAACACGGACGTGAATAGGACATACTTAGGACGTCCTATAACGATGTACTCCGCACGTCCCAAGATGACGTACTGAGGACGTCTGTAAAACATCCACTACGTCCTGGGACCAAATACGGACGTCCCCAGGACGACCTTCGTTACCTGTTGTAAGGCTCCTGTTACTATATAAATCACAAAATTATTAAGCGTGAGTATTCTATAGGCCACTTACCACAAAATTACCACAAGTATTTAAGCAATATGGTATCAGACATTAAAATGTGATCGCTTCCGATTTGTAAGGCCATCAAATTTTGCGGCAAACACTGATTCACGTACAATGTTTTCAGACCTTCCCACGTTAAACTAAAAGGACATTACAATGATATTTAAATTAACTTTTTCTTGCCGAAATTTTGTAGCACGCAATTAGGAAATTGTGGTCGTGTAAAAACCATATGACTCACACAACAAACAAGCTAAATTAAAACTACTAGACGAGATACTAAACTATATATATATATATATATATATATATATATATATATATATCAATTGGGTATGTAATCTTTGTTTAAGAATTTTCTAAAATATCAAAGTTAAAATAGACAATTCAAACTACCTAAATAAAAGTAATACCTAAAGAGATTTAAAAATATTGATTTCCTATACAGATTTGTATAACGTCAGTGTATTTTTTCATAACAGTATTACCTTTCTAAAAGATAACTCAATTACTAAGGGAAACAGTTAATACATAATGCCATCAGTGCCGTGTTTTTGTAATTTTCCTGGGGGTTAATGAAATTAGGTATTTTGATATCCACTCTTATATTTTTCAAACTAGAGCCCACTAAATATTGCGATAGTGGGCATAATGAGTTCTAGTTCAAGCAATAGTGGATGTTAATTCAAAAGCTCAATGTCTGTCTTATCTCATTCGTGCACTATAACATCGATATTAAAAAAACATAGTGCAAAGATTGATATATTTTTCCTGAAAAAATCTCTTTAATAAAACCTATATTAAATGTATGTAAAAATAACTCGCATCAAATAGTTGCAATTTAATAAACGAAAAATAATACTGTCGAAAAAAAATCGTTGAATTTTTTTCTCAACGATAAATCTACATAGAATTACAGTCACATTCGGTGTAGGCGGAGAAATTGCCTAAACCAAAATGCGAATTACATTTACTGGTGGAAGCTTCTGTAAAGTTTCAGAAAAGAAGTACGAATAGAAAGTTTGAAGGCTTGTTTCTTGAAAAAAAAATTAGTTGATACGACACAACCGGCTTTTCAATAGCTGGATGTAAAAGTTATTTTTTAGTACACATGAAGAATTAATTGGGAAGTTAAGTAGACAATGATTATTTTTTAAACTCAACAAAAGAATTTTTCGTAGAAAGCAGGGTTCGTTATTTCCTATTAAAAAGTATTAACAAGACGTTGAAGTAAACTGGTTTAAATGAATTTACTAATTGTTTAGAAGGAGGGCTTAACAAGGGACAAAGGTAGAAATTGAAACAGGTAAAATTAATGCAAGTATTTAAATTAACAATAATTCAAATTCAAATTAGAAATATGTCTATAGAAATACGATTTCAAAGAGAGAGATTCATCCACTTGTGGATAATTTTATCAAATAGTTACAAGCATGCATATATTTGTATCTCCTTCTACCTGGATGTACTTGGATATGCTTGTATACGCACCTGATAAGTATTTTCATCCCTGAAATAGAAATAATAGCAAATAAAAAAATAGTAAGATATATTTTAATGTCATAATGCTGATACTTGGGTTAATTTATCTAAAAGTTATTTGATAGGATATGCACAATCAGTGGCGTAGGCAGAAAGTTCATAAGGGAGGGGTTATAGGCTTAATGGGAGGGGTTACAGAGATACAACTCATATATTCCTATGTTAAATATACAAAATTTCATTGCGATGGGGGGTTTCAACCCTCAAAACCGCCCCTTGGCTACGCATATGTATACAATTACTGCCTAATGAAACTTTATCTTAATTTTTAACTACCTATTGCTACTTTCGCATTTGTACTTTTTATCATTTTTTTCTATGAATGAAGAATTGATAAAGTCATAATATTGAATCATAGAAATTCACAGAATAATAGTATCTACAGTTTTACTTAAACTTAATTATAAAAGTAAAGATAGGTTACCAGAATCTGGAGCAGATAATTTACAAGAGGATTTACTTTGACACAAAAATGAAAAAAAATTTAGACATGGCACCAGACATATACATTTTTTGTATTAGTTTTTGCCGTGTATTGCGGATCTAGATCAACTCCAATATGTCCTTCGCCTCATGAATGTACGTTCAATTAATTAAAGAATATTTTTTATTGAAAATTTAAAACATTATTTGAAAACCCAACATACATGGATTGTAAAAATATAATACGTAGATTCGAGATTCCTTTCCTTTCAACGATTAATGGATTATAAGGCAGTAATCATAAACCAATTATTTTAACGTTGAAGTTAAGTTACATTACGAGATTCGTTGTTTAGGTTTGGTGTTGTTTTTCTAAAATAAATTTGTGAAATGTTGAGTGATGTAATCATTAGGAAAAAAAGTTTCCTGCTCAATGAAATCATGATTTTTTCGTAAACATGTTGGCCCAATCTCTTTAACTGCTTTGTTGCCCACTGAAGGTAAGTAAAATATCTTTGCACCCAAACTAATTGCAGTCATTGAATAAGCAATTATTCTCGTGTTCGTTTGCGAAAGCAAATTACTTTCCTTGTTGCTTGCACTTACAAATAGCTACCTATGAGTGGTAGCAAAGAATACCCAAATTAGGTAAGTATAGCGATTCAGCAAGCTATATAATGCCATAAAGGAAAATAAAGGACACGTCGTTTCAACAAAGGATGTTTTCCCAAAATACGTCTTTGGTTTTACATTCATATAAATATTGCCCTTATGTTGTCATTTCCTCTTCTGAAATTGATAGTCGTTCATTTATATGATTTAAATGGTCGTATGGAATGTTTGTTTTCATAGGTAGCCATAAAGCGAAATGTACAAGGGTAGTGACAACTTCTTTCAACAATATTTTTGTGCAACTTTTCCATTGAAGAGAGAATTTAGTTTTCAGGTCTTTTTATTGTATTGATCGACAACGCAGAAAGCAATGAAGTTTTATATTCTTCAGATTATATAACTTTATGCTCCCCTAGTTTGAATATATGTTAAGGTTATTATTCTCATTTGCATTTTAAAACGTATTTTCTATTCATGTCAGAATAGTTCCGTCGTAAAATGTTTTGCCATTGTAGAGCGTTTTTACACAACGTGACCTGGCAATTTTCCTTGCGTGAAGAAATGGCAAGTTTCATTTTCATCACAAAACGTCGCGAAGACGAAATGCACTACCTTTTTGTATCACGACGAATATGTAAACTCATGTTTGTAAAAATTGCAACACCATGAAGGACTCGTCCGAATTGAATGAAATTTAATGTACAAACGACCTGTGTTGATACAAATAAACGATTAAAATTACAAAGCAAAAAAACAATATTACATGTCGAAAATCAGTATTTGGTGAAGCCACCACGCGCTGCAATAAGTGATGCTATACGACGTGGCATGGAATCAAACAGATGTTGAATGTGTGCCTGAGGAAGAGCATTCCAGATTGCTTGTATGCGACCCCAAAGTTCATCTGTAGTAGCTATGGGACGAGGATCACGAGCGAGACGCCGACCAACGAAATCCCACACATGTTCAATCGGCGACATATCCGGCGAATAGGCAGGCCAAGGAAGAAGCTGTATCTGTTGTGATGAAAAGAAGTCTTGAACATTCCTGGCAATATGTGGGCGGGCATTGTCCTGTTGAAATACAGCTCCGGGAATGCCTTGAAGGAAGGGAACAACTTCGGGCTCCAGAACTTCATTGATGTACCGGTTGCTGTTAAGATTACCCACAATTCGTAGCAGCTGAGATCGTCCATGATACGCAATCGCACCCCAGACCATAACTCTGGGGTATCGTCCACTATGACGTTGGATAACGCACTCCGGAAGGTGGCGTTCACCGGTATAGCGTCTAACACGGATGCGGCCATCACTGTACCCCAAATTAAAGCGGGATTCATCAGAAAACACCACTTGTTGCCAATCAGCACGCCAGTCTCTATGTCCATGAGCCCATTGTAGCCGCAGGCGCCGATGGTTTTGCGTCAGGAGGATCCTGTATAAAGGAACTCTTGCACGCAGTCCACGGTGCAGTAGACGCCGACGAATTGATGAAGCACACAATGATACACCTGTAGCAGTGCACCAACGTTCTGCCAACTGTCCAGATGAAGCAAAACGGTCCGTCACCGCCATGCGGACCAGGTGTCTATCATCCCGTGCTGACGTCACCTTTCGGCGTCCACTCCCGGATTTCCGAGTTGTCTGGTTCTCTTGAACCCACTGCTTCCACACTCGCATCACTGTGCTGCTGTTACGCCCCATACGAGCTGCTATTGCACGATAAGAAAACCCTCCTTCACGAAGGCCGATCATTCGTCCCCGTTCAAACTCCGTAACTTGCTGAAATGTCGCCCTCTTTCGTCGTAGAGGCATAGTGACGTCTCATGTAACGTTTACCACTAGCAGATAACCATACACGCCCCGCTACAGCCCTCTATTTATACGGATCCATCAGCAGTTCAGAGGGCGCTGCTCAGCCCACGCATGCGCGATGACTCTGAAATTCTAATCATTTGAATAGCATACCCTAATTTGCATTTCCTGAAAGTTTCAGCTCAATCACATGATTCCTTCATGGTGTTGCAATTTTTACAAACATGAGTTTATTGTAATCAACAACAAATTTTCAGGTAGTCAGCTGTATAGCAAAACGATTATTTATTGCTAAAACTTTACGTTTCGATTCGAGCTGTGCGAATCATCATCAGAAGAGGTTAAATTAAATGAAAAACTTTTGAGAAAATTGTAGAATATACATACGTTGCGGAAACAGTATAAATACGTTGAAATAAATTATTATGAAATTTTTGAGATGAATATAAAAGCCAGAATAGAAGAAAATGAAATCGAAAAAAATTTTTCGATTTCATTTCCTTCTGTTTTGGCTTTTATATTCGTCTCTAAAATTTCATAATAATTTCTTTTAACGTATTTATACTGTTTCCGCAACTTATGCATATTCTACAATTTTCTCAAAAGTTTTTCATGTAATTAAAGCTCTTATGATGATGATTCGCTCAATTCGAATCGAAACGTAAATAAAGTTTTAGTAATAAATAATCATTTTTCTACATAGCTGATTACCTGAAAATTGTAAAGAAAAAAGCAATGATTTAAATGCCAATATTTATCATTGATTACCAAACTTTATCCTCCATTTAAGAAATGAACTAACACCATCACAAAGTTGCTTTGGGTAATTGAATTTAAGTTACAACTGAATTGAATATACTGAACTTAATATATATGATAACTTTTAACGAAATGTATTTCTAAAGATGCATTTTTATAAACTGTTAGAAATCATGTATTTCCACAAACATTATTATAATGAATATTTCGACTACTGGATCACGAAAAGTAAGGTGTAAAACTAACATATAATTCTTTATTCAGTGAAATCTCTCTTAACGGACACCCCTCAATTACGGTCACCCCTCTTTTACGGTCAGATAAAAATTCCCCTGCAGAAACTGATTTACAGTAATATATTTCAAACCCCCGCTTAGCGGTCACCCTCAGACGCGGATACGGATACAGTTTTCATGATTCATTCCATTTGACTGGAATTCCTGTACGGACAAAATACGTTTGAACTTCGACCTTCAAGGAGTTTCTCTTAACAGCAAACTAAGGATAAGAGCTAAGGAGAATTTCCCCCTCCTTTTAACAAAGAGTGGAAATTGACTCAGATTCACTGATTCAAATGAGTAATGCTTAAAAAAGACTTTGATATTAAGTAAATAGTATAATGATACACTACGCGAAACTATTATTTATCACACAGGTACTTTAAGCGTAATGATGAGACAGAGAAATGGTGGATTTAATCTCGCAATTAAAATTTCATTTTAAATATTAAATAAAAAATAAATATTGAATGAAAAATTAAATTTAACATTTCGAAGGAGAAGGACTGTTGAGTAAAACCTACTAAACATCTATTGATAATTTTTTTCCAAGGCAAATAAATTTTAATATTTAACGTTTTGTTGTAAATTTACTTGTTACATTTAACAAATGCTTACGTTCGTTGTCTTAAACTTGTCTCACATGCTCAAAAGTGTATAAGTTTCGAAATGAAATATTTAAATGATTGAAATGTAATATCTCAGCTACTTCAGGATTATTCCCTGTTTTACGGTCACCCCTCTTTTACGGCCAAATTTTTTTTGTCCGGCAAATGACCGCTAATGAGTTTCACGGTAAATGATGATAATTTTCATAAACGAGTCATATTAAAGATCCTTATATCAGACACTTCGATTTTTATGGAGAATATTACAACTGCGAAAAACTATCATTATAAAATATATATCGCTAACTATTTCCTTCAGTCTCGATTTTCCACAAGAACTTATTATAGTTTTTCCTAATTTTCATTAATCTATGAGAAGTGCAACATTATAATTGATATTTTTGAAACAACCATTTTTCTACCTTCCATTTATTTCCTAATCTTGGATAAGTGCGAAATTGTAATTGATGCTCATTGTCTATTACCGATAACCCATGACTCCTCTGGAAAGTTCCACCTTGCGTTTTCTCTTCCTTAATTTCATGTATCTAAATTATTCGATGAAATTTTCTTAGACCCCAATGACCTCTTAATGTCTAGTTTCAAATGTTTGTTGTTAATAAGTTCTCACTATTGTTCTGTCTATTTTTATAAGGCTTTTTGCTTGAAGAATGGGATATCTTCAAATCTTTTGTTCTGCCTTACGAACTATTCCTTCTTTTAATTTTTCTTAGTACTTACATATGATCCTCTTTATGCTCCATTAATGTACTTTAAACTTTTTCTTTCATTTCATCCATGAATATTTTTAAACAAGTTATAAAATTAATTATAAGTAAAAAGGGCTACCTCACATTTTTTTCAATTATTTTGAATATGCTGTAAAAAAATAAGTATTGTTCAGATATTTTAAAATTGTTATACTAAATCTTATTTAACATAATTTAAAATTGGTTGCTGGATTGTGAAAAAGTCCAATACGTATTTATATTGACATTTAAGGCTTTATTTGTGTGTGGGGGATAATTAAGTTTGGGGAAAAATTAAACATACATTCAAGCTAGATGTAAATATTTTATATGATCTGAAATATTCTGCGTATTTATTTATTTCTGCTAAAATTTTCAACTGTTTTTTTGAAATTGAAATATTGCGTAGGCTGTTCAATACATTCCGAAAGTGAAGACACTGAAGACATGCACCGTTTTCTACTCAGCAAGCTTTCTTTTCAAGCACGAGGTATTGAAGTGAATGCATGTTTCAGTACCAGGTGTTTTATAATGGGCATCTCAAAAGAATCCATAAAATTCTATATTTTCACAAAATTCAAACTTAGCAATGATGCTTTTAACATTTATGAGGAATAAAATCAAATATACGAGGATAATGTGTGTTCACTTGATGCAGTTTTTAGGTGAATACGTCGTTTCAGAGATAGTCACTAGAGCCTAGAAGGTGATCCCAGTTCTGAAGTTCATTGGAAGTCGTGAACGAGAGGAAATCTGCCAAAGTATTCAAAAATGTTAAGGAGAATCTGCATATCTCAATGCAAATTCTCAGTCTACTTACCTGCCTTTAGTTTGGTCCAGGTATTTTTAATACTTACTGATTTATGATGCTATTTTCAGAACTTACTGAACACCCCTAGTAAAATTGCAACGCGGTACATTTGACTATTAAGATGAGGAGATTGTGAGCAATTAACAAATAAATATGATGTTGCATTTATTTTGAATGTCGAAATTGGTTATTGTTGTAAATTTGAATTAATTTAATTAAGTAAACAAAAGGAAGAAGATAGATAATTCATAATAAAATGTAACATAATTTAAAGGTGGTATAAAATTCAGCCAAATGCTTTTCCATGGTTTAATTGCAATGCAAATATGAACATTTAGTGCTAATTTTCAAAATGGTCCTGTTATTATAAAAACGGCACGACACTTGCTGGAAACAAGATTTCCCTAGCGTTTATGTTGTTCCAAAACGTCGACAGTACGTTTTATGGCCCATTCATTATTCTCACCCTGTGTTTAGTTTAAAAAAAACATGTAGTTGGTGGTGTTTGGTTGTTATTTTTATTATTAAATAAATAAAATAAGTAGGTAAAATATATTGTTTCACCGTTTTGCTAAGTTAAATCAACAACAGAGAGGTACATTTATTGGTATGGCTAATAAAATATACGGGCCTGAACATGAAAAAGAAAGATAAATATAATAATATTTATGCAATATCAATCGGTCTCCTCTTTTCTTCTACTCGTCGTAATTCCCGCCCACATTTCTTGAAATACACGAAAACAAAACAGTGGAAAGAAGTGTTTTAGGACAACTATAGCGAACCTAAGAATTCGAAGAATTTTGCTTCTATCGTAAGTGTTTCTGGAAGGCGACTTGCTGGCGGCTTGCTTTCTAACCATAGAATAAGAAGAGTAAGTGTGTGTCCATAACAGTATTATTAGGAAACGGAGGAATGTCAACACCCGCAAAGAACAGTGATTTTAAAAATTCAAAAGCCCAGAAATCTTCTTGCTTTCAAAAAGAATCTAGAATCGATGTTTCGTTCGGCGACAACTGCAACGAAGAATTTTTTCTCATCCACTGTTTTGGATTCATATTGGAAGCTATCTTCGACTCGTACGAGTTTAAGAAAAAGGAAAAAAATTACGCTCTATTCTGGACACGAACCTGCGAATATTGCGTTACCTTTGACCTCTCCACGATTTCCCTAGTTGATTAAGTAAATGCTCTCTGAAAGCTTTAATAACGTAACAAAGGAAAGCAACACACAGCCAGATTTACGTTTAATAGGAAATAATTTCACATAAAATAAAACAGTCCAGCTCATAAATTTCCTGAACATCTTCGACAGATCGAGTTTCCGAAGAAAATAAACTCGATCTACCAAAAATATTTAGCGAATTCATAATTTCAATTGTGTTTTTTATGAATTTCTTTTCTTTTGGCATTAAAACAGTCAAAAGCACAAAAAAAAAGCATCAAATGCACCTAAAATATACGATGTCTCATATATACGTTTTCATAGCTTTGTATTTAGTTAGATGGAATTAAATTTAACCTTGTGAAAACGTAAGCTATGAGGAAATCAATCAATCAATCGTTTGACAAAAAAACACATAAAATTAGTACAAAATAATTGATATATCAGCCTGTGGGTGATTCAAGAATAAACCCAGGTTTGACAAAGCTTGCGTTACCCATGAAAATTAACATAAAAACAAGAATATTGGGCTATTGATTTAATAAAGTAATATGGTAGGAAAGTAGTAGTAGTAAAGTAGTAATATAATAAAGTAGAAATAGTGCTTAAAGAAAAAAAATAATAATATTATACGAATAATATTGTAACTTAACTTTCTTTCCTTTTAGAAATGACAATGTTAAAGCGTTGGTAATTGATTTCATTGTCTCAACCTTATTTGATGGAGCAGCTTAGAAGTCAAAGTTTAAATAGGCCTCTTAACTGTAGGATATTCTCAATGACTTAAGGCCACTTAGGTTAAATTTTAAACCATTAGGCCACTGAAACTTGAAAAAATAGTATTAGTTCTATGGTAGCAACATCGATATTTTTAGTAGAATCGATTTTTCCTAGTCCCATTTTCTTCGTGTGTTTCCAGTGAATAAATCGTTTATTTCTTTCCAGATTTTTTACCATCGATAAAATTCCATCGATTCCAAGTCACAGAATTCCAATCCTTTTAAAAGGAAAATGAAAGAAGCAAAGAAACCAAAAGGAATTCTTGGATTTTTGAAAATTCGACGCGATCCCCATTTCTCACGGAGTGAAAACTTTTAATAGGAAACCTCTGCTCATGTATATTAAGTTCACTGATGTTTTCATATCAATTATTTATCCACCGTTATTAAAATGATAAAAGAACTTCCGAGAACGTTATTACATTTTCTTTTCATCAAACGCCAAGTGATCAGAAGTATTTGCTTTAATTATTAGGCACTATAAACGTCCCTATATGAATTAACGATGTTTTACCATTGACCATTTAAACTGTTGGCAATTGGTTGCGAATGTATAATAAAATAATTATGTGACGTTTTCGTTAACAAGTATTTGAATTCGTCGATTGAAAATACGAAATATATTTTTCAATTACAATTTTGATATACAAGTAATTGGTTTTGTAAACTGAAACATCATCTTCTATATCAAAAATATTCAAGATGCATTGTGAATTAGGCTTAGGAAAATTACTCTTTCTAACAACATTGATAGAAAAGTTAAGCGAGCACATTATTGATTAGTAATTATGCCATAAAAAGGGAATATATGCCAAACTATTTATGTGTAATTTAAAAGCAAAAATACATACAAACGCAGTTTAATATGAGCTGTAACGACTTTTCTACAATTATTTTAGTGGGGAAAAACATCCCACCTTCATCAAAATAATTGCCAAGAACGTTTAGACAATTTTCTAATGAAGGTGGGATGTTTTTCCACAGAAAGAATTGTAAAAGAGTCTTCGCAATTTTTTATTGATTTCTTCGTTTTAGCTCATATTAAACTGCGTTTATGTGTATTTTTGTTTTAAAATTAGTTAATTACGCAGGGCTTCGCTCACCTTCTCATATTTATGGATGGTTGTGCATAATTTTTACAAGTAAGTTTGTTAATTTTGAATTTTGCTTCTTAAGTAATTAGTATTAAATAGTTATTAGTAATAAGTATTAAATAGGAAAACTAAAATGAGATGGGACCTTAACTTGTTTTGCAAATCACAATGTATTTAAGAATTTGGTAGAAGCGCGAAAAAAATTTTCTTAAGCGATCGCATACAAATGAGCAGATGCCCGTTTGAGAACAAAATAAATATCCAACATTGAAATATAGTAGACATCGTCGGTGGGAAAATAGTGGTAGTTAATTAGGATACGTACAAGGATTACGTAAAAGGGTGGCGCTTACAAATGTTTACTAAGATGTTAAGACAGGAACATATTTACTTGCCTTTTGAGACTGATAATTATTCCCAGGTACCCCCTTTCCTCTACTTCCATGAGGCAGATAGCTTGGCGATAAAAAGGAAATCAAGTAGAAAGCTTTTTACTGTGCACCAAATGCGTGGACTGAAAAAATAGCAAATGTCTTAATTAGGTAGGGAGGTGCCTAAAATGCAATACATAAGGAAAAATGTTTCGAAATATGAAATTGGATTCAAGCACTGATGATAGTTTTAAGTCCGAATTAAATTCATAATCTCTAGTAATAAGAAATTACTTTCTAAAAATAGGAAAGTTAAAAAAGAATATATTTTGTATATAGCTAAAATGCTTGGCCATTCTGCTCCAGAATAAATATTAATGTTCAACACGGTTTCTGTTTCTCATGAAGAATAGTTCATTCGCGGAAAATTGGCGGATAGTGCCTTTAGAATTCAAGAGAGCTGACGTCATAGACGGCTTGTTTCATTGCAGTAGATGTAAGGGCGTCTCTCATAACTCGTTTTTCGCGCGCGAAAAACCAGTTATGAAAGACGCCTTACCCTCTACTGGAATGAAATAATCCGTCTGTGACGTCAGCTCCCTTGAATTCTAACGGTACTACCCGCCAATTTTCCGAGAACGGACTATACATGAGATGCCAAAAAATTAATTTTTAATGACATTGAACAACGCAAATTTCTGTAACTCATTAACAATTTTTTAATTGATTTTTTTATAGTTAGAAGCTCGGTGATTTTTCAAAGTTAGTTCGCAGCACACATAACAAAAGGAATAGGGTTCACTGACACAACGTCTGGACACTTTTCACATAAATTTACGGAAACAATACGAAAATTTAGACGAAATACATATGAAAACACAGAAACAGCAATCAGCACAAAAATTACGATACGCATACGTCGAGATTCTCTACGACTGACGTGACATTCACAGGAAAAGCAAAATCTCACGATACACTCAGTGCCACTTAGTCGAGGTCAAACCAACAAAAGTTGCAAAGGAAAATCGTTCAAACTCTTTTGTTACATATTCTGTTGCGGCAAAATTTTAAAATTTCTTTAATTTGTGGATCAAACGCACTTAAAATGAAAATGCAATATAGTCATACTTGCTATACAAATGCCTATATAGTCCAAAAATTGTAAATAAGATTTCTTAAAATTGGAGGGTGATAGAAAAATTTTAACAACATACTTTTTTAGCGCCGTAATATCTATAAGAAATACACAGTGTGGGAAAAAACAGAAAATTCTATAAAATTTGTTGAATAGCTTAATTTGTTGCGTCAAACTATGAACAATATTATGAACAAGAATGATTATGTTGAAACTATGGTGGTTGTATATAGAGTCGATTCCGCATAATCGGAACATATCGGGACTAGGACATTTTTGTTCAATTAAGCGACTGCCCCAAATTTCACATAAAATTAAACTATAAATGGGTTTTTTTTCAATACTACATACATAATATACAGTACATATAAGAAAATAATATATAAAATATAATATGTATAAGAAAAATAAATTGTAAAATATAATATGTATAAAACAAATAAATTGTAAAATATAATATGAATAAAACAAAATAAATTGTAAAATATACGTATAAACAAATAAATTGTAAAATATAATATGTATAAGAAAATAAATTGTAAAATATAATATGTATAAGAAAAAATAATAAATTAAAATATAATATGTATAAGAAAAATAAATTGTAAAAATATAATATGTATAAGAAAAAATAATAAATTGTAAAATATAATATGTATAAGAAAAATAATAAATTGTAAAATATAATAATATGTATAAGAAAAATAATAAATTCTAAAAATATAATATGAATAAGAAAAATAATAAATTGTAAAAATATAATATGCATAAGAAAAAAATAATAAATTGTAAATATGATATGCAGCTAGAATTGATTGCGCCTTCAGTTTTACCCCGCTCTCAAATCGAGATCTATGACGTCAATGCGCGTCACGTGCGTGCCAGCGCTGCGTCACCACGCCGGTGGTAAACATTAAATGACAAGTATTCGAAGTCCTGTTGTACTGTATGTAAGATTACAGCACATAAAATTGTATGTACATATTTTTTTTTAGACTATGTGTAACATAATATGTATGTACAAATTAATTGTAGTTTCAAATTTTTGTCCCAATTAAGCGGAATGTTGTCCCAGTTAAGCGATGTAAATTACTATTAGTTTCTTGGTTTGGATTCCGTTCCTTGAGATTTGGCCCGATTAAGCGGCTGCCTTGATTAAGCGGTGGCCTACTTAAGCGGCTGTCCAATTAAGCGGAATCGACTGCATATGATTTATACTGATGAGCGCGCATACCCAGAGAGAGAGAAAGAAATATGAACGCATGTCATTATATAGAGAAATGCATATTCATGATTAGATGAACGCAATAGCGTAGTATATTTTAGCCGAAATCCGTACATTGTGGTCTACTTTTGATCACAATAGGTTTGTGTGTGTTTTTACGGCTCAAGAACAGCAAAGGTCAACGCTGGAACCTACATTTTCCCGAAGACTCCGAACATCTGATGCCAAGAAAATTAAATTCTGATTATGGTGGGCAGAAACCAGGATTCCCTTATGATTCCCAGTTCCCTTATGAACTTTCCGAGTACATCTGTGCCTCTTCGTGAAATCGAATATTTTTAGATGGATATCCACGGACAACCAATTGCAACATCCGTCAAATAATATACTCAGAGTGTTCGAGCAATTTTTGGCCATTTAGAAGAAACGCCGAAAAAAAAACGGTTTATGTGTTTCCAGTCTAACTTACTGCCGGGTAAAGCAATTTTGTCGCTTAGTTGTTCGCACATGTCTCTTATCCAGAGGGGATCTTGGGACTGCTCCCCGAAAACCAAATTTTTACGGGATATGGCTTCGGCCTTGAATGCTGTGATTGTATCGATATATGCCTAAAAAATTTTAACCCCCCAAATTAAATCCTCTAGTTATGGTATTGGTTGTTCGTATTATCCACTGATAATAGTGTTGGGATTATGAATGGTAAACCTAAATACAGTAGAACCAGTCTAAAGTGACCACCTTTGGGATTGGACTGTAATGGCCACCATAGGCATGTCGGTCACTGTACGGGGAGTTCGGTCTCAGCTCTGGTGGCGTGCGGATGTCTGCTGTCCGGGCTGGCGGGTGTTGGTTCCAGCTCGCTTAAGACGGAGTGCTTGGGATATTCACTTTGGCCGCCGGGCGGAGTTGGATGGATGCCTGCTTCTGCTATTCTGGGACCGGACTCCGCCCTCCCTCGTAATTCGGACTTCGTCGCTGGGGTCGTGCTTGGCCTTCTGTCCATGACGGGCGTTCGTCATTGTCTTCGTCCGCTGCGATCGCTTGGGGGCCAGCTTTCGCAAACAGTGGATGATAATTTGGTATGTAATGCCTGTCCGGACTATGCTGGTCTCGTGCGCCCTGGTTGCGGGGAATGTTTTACGCCTGTTCGCTGCCGCTCGCGGCACCTCACCCACTCAACGGTGTCCGGTGGTCTCCTGTAGGAGTACCGGCCGGCCCGGGGTGTTCTTCCGCGCCATCCATCTATTTCGGCCGCTCTTCGGGGCGGACTGATCGTGGGTGGTCTCCGGTCGACGTTGAATGACGACAATCATGTGAGCTGTGCGTCTCTGTACGCCTGTTTCGATCGACAATCCCCTGCAATGCTCCCTCCCCCCCAGTGTCCCTTCTCGGTCCACTGGTCGTCATATCATATGACAAAAGCCTGTCTGGGAATGGCGCTGCTTGCCAACCACCTTTCCCATTACCCTTTTTGCGAACAACTTACACACACACAGTCACTGTACGCCCGGTGTGGTATTCTCCTGCTGCGCGACTGGTGATTGACTCCCAGCAGTGCAAAAAGAACGCTTACTCAGAGATCTCATAAAAAGATCGCACTGCTCACTGTAGTCCGGGGTTTGGTTCCCTAGGCCATAAGAGGTTCGGATTCCTCGGAAAACAGTAGGTCCCGGCGCAGCATGACCACTGTAGTCTTTGAGCCGTAAAACCAAAAAACAAACAAACAACCACTATACACGACAGACTTTAGTATGGGCAAGACTATGTCCTTACCAGTTCTCTCTCTCTCTTATAACAATGGGTCACTTTATTCAGATGGTCACTTTCTCAGGTTCCACTGTACCTACAAATTTCCTTATTTTTAAAGCCATTATGTCGCAACTTGACATGAGAACCATATACATAATTAGAAACTTTTTTCAACACCACCAGTGTGAATCTTAAAAAGCAAAACTGCGTTGCATTTATATTGTGGCTACAATCAGGGCCTCAGAGAGGAGGGCCAGCGGGGCTATTTGGACAGGGCCTCGCTTTATCGGAGGGCCTCAAATCTTACCTTTAAAAAAAAATGGACCCTTTCTTTATTTAAAAAAAAAGTATAGCCTGTTTCTTATATAAAATTAAAATTTAATAAAACACTTCGTATATTTGCGTGTAAAAACACTTAAACGTGTCAAAAGATCAATACTCACTAGCCATATGTCACTAACCAGTTTTCTCTAGCATCTGAACAAAACCATACTGACCACACTCCGAGTAATCGTAATCGATTACGTAATCACATCTGTAATCGTAATCGATTACGTAATCACATCTGTAATTGTAATCGAATGTTTTGAAGTAGCTGTAATCTGCAATATAATCATAATCACATTTTTAAATTTCATTTAATCGTCATCGTAGTTACAATCATCATGATTACAATCGTAATCAAACTGATTATTTCTGATTACGTGAGTCCCCCGCCATTTTTCTGTAGCTCTTTCTTCAGTAAAGTAGGTTTTAGGACTGGAAAAAGGTTATTCAACACTGCTGGAAAATTTTATACGGCCATTTGCTAACACAGTTGTTATCGAAGACACGGTGTTTAAGGTAACGTCAGTATATAATGACATAAAGATGTTGAAACATCTTTGTAAAACAACGAAATCCATTTCTTCGTTACATGGGCTCCTACGTAAAGTATAAGAAGTTTTCATTGAACTTTTAACTGCTATAATAAAAAGTTAGAAATCTAAATATTTTCTAATTTAAAATATAACTGGTAAGATGCCCTGAAATTTCATAAATTGCAGAGTACAACCAATTCAATAAATATATATATATATATAATAATTTTGCTTTTTCGGTTTGCTTTTAAGCATATATTTAATCAACATATTTAGATCTGTGTGCAATTTTTGTGACTCCAATGTTTGTATTATTGTAATTTTTATTTAAAAGTTTTACAGCAGGGTTGTACAACCTTTTTTGGCAGCGAGCCATTTAAAGATTTTCACGGATCTCACGGGCTGGCGAATTTTATAAAAAAAAAAAAAAACTGTGTCTCCTCTATGTTTCTTCTAGTTATTAATTTATTCTATTGCGACATGGAAAGGGGGTAACCTGTGCTTCCCCGCAGATTTTCTTTATTTCTGAAAAAAAAATCTAAAATTTTTGTTCTAAATTTTTTTTATTTCAGGCAGTTGTCGGCGGTCCGGATTAACACCGTTGGCGGGCCAAATTGATGCCTGCGGGCCGTATGTTGGACTACTCTGTTTTACACCTTCTTCTGGCCTAGTCACTGGCGTACGCAGGGGGTGTTGATGGGGTTGTAACCCCCCCTTTTTGCAATGAAATTTTGTATATTTAACATAGGAATATGTGAGTTGTAGCTCTGTAACCCCACCTCATTGGGCCTATAACCCCCTTATGAACTTCCTGTGTATACCTATGGGCATAATGTTTTTTGTATATATTATTTATACAACGTCGAACCAAGGTTTAAAAAGTTAAAAATTAATCAGGGGTTTAGAAACAAATGAACGATGAAAAATTCCATTTTCCACAGCTATTTCGAGTTAGTTCAGTGGCACACTCGTGTCCCTTCAACATCTTTAATTTATTTATGTAAATAATAAATCTGAAAAAAAAAACAGACCACAAAAAAAGTGGTTAAAAAATTCAATTCGAGGCATTGAATTTTTGAAAAAATATGATTTGAGCTGTGATTAAAAAAAGACCATGACCATTCCTGCCAGCAAGTAATTGTAATTGAAATCGTGTATGTATATTCATAATCGTAGTCGTAATCGAAAAATGAAAATTGACTGTAATCGTAGTCAAAATAATGATCCAAATTTTGATACTTAGGTAATTGTAATCGTAATCAAAATAATAACCTGAATTTTGATACTTAGATAATTGTAATCCTAATCATAATCCTACTATGGTAATCGTAATTATACCTATTGTAATCGTTCCCAAGTCTGCATCGGAAACTACTTTTTGACTAGATATCACGTGAGCGATATGTCACTAGTACCCTATGCCCAGAGCCTATTCCTAGTTGCCTACCACGTGCATGTATTGTTCGCTGTGTTTTCTTCTTGATTTTCACGGTTTATTGTTCCTTTGTTTATAGTTTTAATAAAACTGAAATCATTCTTCGTTTTTCCGAAGGTAGGTTTCATCGGTAATTTTTTCTCAATTTTGGCTCAAAGGGCAGGCCCATGGAAAGGAGGTGCAATGCCCAGGGCCCCTATATCCTAAGGGGCCCAGTGAAAAACTTTTTAGTTTTTGCTTTTTAAACTTATTGTTATATTAAATACATCTAAACGCAACACGAGGAATTATCCTGGGGAAAAATGAACAGGGATTGGGGAAGTGGGGGTTCTATCTGCTAATCCGTCCAGGTGTCTATAATTCTTGTCCCCGGCGATGTCAAATGTAGGGGGCCTCTCAAAAGGAAGTGGCGGATGCCTCTTTCATCCTATAGGAAGACCTGGCTACAATAACATTATAAACATCGTCTTTGATGCTACGGAGTCGAGAAAGGGCAACGAAGCAATAAATGTAATGTTCCGTAACCGGGAAGTGTGAGTTTACATTATTACACCCCGCATTGGACAGGGTATAATTATTTGCAGAACCTTTTAAGCACGTACACATTTTCCTAGAATTTTTTTTCACTTTAAACGTTTGTTAAATAACGTCTTTATCAACAGCCATTAACCAAATAGAATTAAGTACAAAAGCTATGCGGGATGGAACACGTTTTGCAGAGGGTTAGGGACGCCTGACTGTCAGGATTAAATATACTAACCTCTGCTACAATCGGACACCTCACATAAATAACATTCCACCATGATTAGAGAAGCTAGTTATGAAAGAACTGTATAGCAGAATTTGAAGATATTACGACCTTTTGCTTCAACTAGAAATAAATGATCTAATATATATATATTAATTTTAATATATTTTATAGCACATGTGTTCTACATTGCTGAGCATGCTTTCATTGTTCAGACGTGTTTTGAAATTCCAAAGTATTGTCATTTCTTGTGTAAGACCAATCCCGGTCACATTAATATCACGAATTATGACATGAGCAAAATCGAAAACAACTAAAGGTAATTTGAATGGAGTTAAAAAAAAGGCGCTAATGATAAAGTGTATTTTATTTATGAAGATATATATAAGTGTTCGCAGATTTAAATTTAAAAAGCAAATAAAATGCAGATAAACAAATGAGCTTCCGAAATTCATACACAGCCCTACATCAAATACTTAAAATCCCATCATTATCAAGTTTTATGATTTGTTAAGAGTGCAATAATTTTATGCGGCGTGCTGATGTTCGTCGTGGTGTAAGCAGAGGGGAAAATAGTGATTCTATATCGCACATACACACCGGTATCCATCCAGTACTTTACGAAATTTATGGTGTGCGTGATAAGACTTTTAAGCAACGTATAGTTGAGTTGAAAATAGGTAAATTTTTACTAGGAACGGAAAATAAAATATACGAAGCCAGGGGTGGACTGAGTCCACTCAAAGGGGGCATATCTTGGATTTTTGGAAGGCGCGTCAGTGCTGGATTAAGGCTTTCTTGGGTCCTAGGCCGAAAGGACAAAATGCAAGGGCGGAAATTGGAGGGGACCATCGCCCCCCCCCACTTAAATGAAAATTTAACATTGAAAAGATACAAGGTAAAGGTCCAATGAGGTATCATTTCCAAAAATCGTCATTAATCGCCACCCTTGAATGACCTCTAATTTCGCTCCTGATAAAATGTGCCCACTGGCATACGCAAGAGGGGAATGATGTGAGTTGTAACCAATTGCGATGAAATTTTGCATAAATGTATACGAATAAAAGAACGAAAGACAAGTGGTCATTATAGATACACGACAGATTTTGGTATAGGCAAGAGTTAAGTCCCTACAAGTTAGTTCTCTCTTATAAAAAATGATCATTTTATTCAGGCGGTCAATGTACGAAGGTGGTCAATTTATAAGGTTCCACTGTACAATTTGAAGCAATTTAAAAAACGCGGAAAAATACATGTGAAATCATGCCCGTATCTAGACGGGGGATCTTAGGGACCGGCCTCCCCCTGAAATTAAATTTTTAATAGGACCGCTGAAATACATATATGTATTTACTTAAATACAAATTGAAAAAATGTTTAAAAGCGTAGTAGAAATTTTATTCGACAAATTTCAACGCGTTTCGCACTGACTTTGGCCCTCCCTCGTCAGGAATACACTTCTGTCTGGTACGGAAATAAGCAATAAAGTGTTACCAATTCACGGATGGGTTGTGTTGCCGGTTAGATCTCATTTCTAGTTAAAAAGTTGCGATTAAGATCGACTGCTGCTCCATCTATCTAGTAATGTATTTACTTATCAAACTTGAAAAATTACGAGGTAAAAACTTCTCAAACCTTCAATAATTATCAAAATTCTGACCACAAGACCTAGTTAGTCAAAGATATGCAACTGAACTCTTTAAAATAAGCATAATTCAGAAATATAAAAATCTATCTTTTCTTGTCAACATCACCGCATTCTGGAGGAGAATTTCGGAACAAGCTTCAGCTTTATATTCTCTTCCATTTCTAACCTCGAAACTTAAAATAATTTAATATAGATCTTCTCTTACATTTCTATAATTTTTATACTGCTCAAGCTATGTATCATGAAATATTATATATCGGGTTGAATAAAATGATCATTATTTATTTTGTAGACCACTAATTTGAAAACACTGTAAAGAAAAAAGATATATAGAAACCAGCTTTTTTTAAAAGGAGGACATTACAAAAAATTCAATTTTGTAAGATATTATTACCCTTCGCAGGGATAACACAATTGCCAAATAATGGTTAACAAAACCCCGAGAAGGGTAATAATATCTTACAACCTATATATAAGGAGAAAAGAAGCTTCTTTCCCAGTCCCCGATGGGCTAGTGGTCAAGGCGCTCCGGGTTGAACGGAGAGACCCTAGTTTGAATCTAAGTCGGGGACGATACCTCTTTTTGTCCTGTAACCAAAAAGCTTTAGTTTGAGCTAAACAACGTGGGTGTCGGAATCATCACGTAAAATTAAATTTTGATGGCAAAACTACAAGTAAAAAATTACAATGATGTCTGAAGGCAAAATTGGTATTTCCTCATTTATTTTTGTATAATGTATTTGCAGAGACTGATTTAGGTAATATGGCGACCAACGTGAGCCCAAAATTTGGCGCCCCTCCTTCCTCGCTAAACACTATTTTTAAAATAATTGCTTTTGCGATGCAATTTTTTTTTTATTTCTAGAGATCTCAGGGCCGTACTTACGGTGTTAGCGGGTCAGGGTGAAACAGTTTTTAGCGGCTCCTCAAAAATATTTTATCATAACACAACCATAAAAAGACTGATCAAAGCTTAACATTACAAAATAAAGTCCTTCACTGGTACAAATGCAAAGTACGAGAGAGAGAGAAAGAGAATATAATATAATGAAGATAAATTAAAAATAGGAGACAATAATTAATCAATTAAATACGGATTATTATAATTCTAAAGAATTATTGAAAACCTAATTCAATGAATATACACTGACAAAAAAAACAAAACAAACCCTCTGTAAATTAACAGAAAAAGTCCTGGCAGCTGAGTCACCAGAACTTTTCTGTTTTTTCTACAAATTTTCTGTTTAATAAAAGTTACGTAATATAACTGATTTTGATCCTTTTTTTTTTTTACAAATTTTCCGTTTAATGAAAAAACGCCGGCTGGTGGTATGAATTGGTATCTATTTTACTACTTTTGATAGATAAGCCTTTTAATTAGATACGCTACATAGTGGTACAAATTAGTACTTAATCACAGATACTGCGCTTTCCATGTTAATGCAAAGGCGCTTCCCCCCCCGGGAGTAAAACCCATGATCTGTTGGTTCGTAAACGGATGCTCTAACCGCTCGACCGATGATTAGCTGATAAAATTCACCTAAAGTCCCTATTTAAATCGATATACAAAGCCCAGATGTTCCCCTCCTAGTACGCATGCGTTCAACAGAGTGTTTCCAAGAGCGCATTTGTAAAGCAGACTAAATGCATTTTCAATGAAAGACAGATTTCGTCCTTCTGGAAAAACCGAAAAAGAGTAAATTAACAGGCATTTTTTACGAGTGTAGCCACTGTTATTATATTATTGCAATTTGCAAAGTAATTTTTCTAGCTTTTTGTGCAGCGAAATTATCTATCAAATGTGTAAAATCTAAACAAGACAAATCAGTTCCAATTGAAATCAGAGTTAAAGCGTTGAGATAGAAGACAGCCAGGGACGGATTAAGGCTTCCATTGGCCCTAGGTCGAAAGGATAGAATGGAATAGAAGAAGGTGGCCCGTTCAATTGCGTAAATTTCGGCAGAAACGGCAAAAAAAATACAGTAGTCTCTCGCTAATCCGGCCCTCGATAATACGGCTCTGGCGTAAAAGGGAGCGAGGTCAATAGCGTAGAAAAATGAAAGGTTTAGAAGCCTCAAGCACTCCATCGGACATGAAAATATATTATTTTATATATCTAAGGCTGAATCACATATTCTTTTTTAAAGCCACTTGAGGAACCCCTCATGAATTTTGAACTGCGACGCTAATGGGTGAGGTTATGCTTCTTATGTGATGTCATAAGTGAGATTTAATAAAAAATTAAACTTAGTTTTCATGTGCTCTAAGTATTACGGTTTTGTTTTCGTCCTAGTTCGTAAAATCATGAGTTCACTGTACAGGGATTTAAAGCCCATGTGATCAAATAAAATAATCTTGATGAGCGATTCGCAAAATTTTTAACACGACGAAACGTTTCAAGCGAGTTCCTGAATTAACGAACCTCCTCACTAAAATTATTTAGTACAGCGGAAGTGTAAATTAAGGCATTTGCTAGGAATTGAAAATTGTAGAACGGTATGCACGGGACGTTGAGCTACATGGAGAGAGAGAGAGAGAGACGTGGATTTAAATCTAGATACATTTAATAGATAATTTACAATGCATAATTATATTAATTTAAAATACATAATCACATTAATTTAAAATATATAACGGCATTGCTTATTTATCGTTTGTCAAAGAATCATATTGTTTTTCTTTTGTCTCCAGAGTTTACCTTATAGACTCGTAATCCAGATGTTTCGAATGACATAAAGTGCACACAAAATATTTTATGCAACTATTACGCTAGGGAAATACGAAGACGCACTTACGTATACAAAAATATGAAGAAGCACTTACGTATACAAAAATATGAAGAAGCACTTACGTATACAAAAATATGAAGAAGCACTTACGTATACAAAAATATGAAGAATCATGTAATATGAAAACCATAAGGACAATGCAGCATGCAGAAGTATGTGTATTTGGTGTATAAGAACCGGACTATCAAAACTAATTTTCCTTATCAGCTATTACTCTCTCTCCCTAATAGAAAAGATATGTATGTTGTAGGTGATTGCATTTGCACACGCCACATAAGCAAATTAAAATAAATTATAGATGCATAGAATACAAGGATATAATCATACGACAGGGGCAAGAATTTCCCGCCAGACATATGGAAGTCTTTCTTATTGGCGCCGCTTGAAATAAACGATTAGTTATTGCTTTTCGCGGGATAATTTTGACGAAGAG
>QLNU02015360.1:277866753-277890939 GCA_006491805.2 Dysdera silvatica
CTCCCACAAGAACTATCCTACGTAGGGGTAGAATATCTCTGGCCACGTTAACCATGCCCCCCAACCCCGAAAGCCTTTACAGAACAATATACAGCATAGCTTCTATATATCGAGTTTCCATATATTGGAATTTTGATGAACCAGGATAATTTTGACAAAGAGCCAGGGGCGGAGTGGGTACCCTCAAAGGGCGCATAGCTTGGATTTTCGGAGGGCGTAAGTCCTATCACATATGAGGGCGCACCTGCCCGGCGTCCCAGTCCGTCCCTGCAAACAGCGCAACCGAAGCCCCTTGTATGTATAGGCGCTATTGAATGTAAATAACAGTGGTTGTTAAAGACGGAAAATTTTTCTCATCATTGCCGATGATGCGGCAATATTAGATGATAAATTATTTTATATATATGAAATTGACCGTGAAATCATTCTTCTTTTTTGCGAGCAATTTACAGAATTACGTTCCTATGGCTCTGTGTTCTAACTATTTGGCAATTGTTCTAACCCTGTGAAGAGTAATAATATTTCATATATAAAAAAACCATTTATCATCTAGTAGTGGTTGCGCTTGTAAAGCGTGACTCCACAATTTAAGCAGAGCTATGGAAAAAAAAATAAAAAGAGAGAAGACGCCCCTAAGGTTTTACTCAAAGCGAGTGCATGTGACTGAATTGTCTGTAGGTACATGGACCAAACGAGAAATTAGAGAACTAAACACAGAAATCTTAACTTTTATAAAGCAAGAGACTTTCAGATTGAATGATAAAGTGTAGATATACAAATATAGAAATATATAAACGTTTTTAGGGAACAAAATTGGAATTAAAATAGCGCTTGAACGAATAACACAAAGCTCTAGTGGGTGCCCCCGAAAACGTGGTGCCCTAGACAAAGGCCTAATTGGCCTATACGTAAATCCGGCACTAAAGTCAGTCATAGTTTAGTATACCTAAGCATGTTATAGTAAGTTTCAATTTAGAAAATGAAGGTTCTGATGAGGTTATGGTAAAAGTGATCATCAACAAAATTCTGAGAGTGGTCTCAACGTTTGTGAAGCATCCTGGACACTTATTCATATAAGGCCTTATGAATAACCAGTGGTGAAGAAGCTATTGCTTCCGGAATAGATCAAATAATAACTTTTATTTTTGTGTACAAATCTAATCCGTTCAAATCGCTTACAAAAATAGCCAGCTGCTTTAAGTAGTTCAACATCTTTCCACTTTTTTAACACCGGAATATTAAAAAGAAATTCAAACGTCATGCTAAACTTTTGACATGATAAATTTATTTTGACCACTATTCAAAAGTTGCATGAGCATTATGGGAAGCATGATGTTACACCGAAAGGGCTAATTGACCAAACACTCCGTTGAAAGTATATAAGGGCCGCTAAAAATTGATTTCTTGGTGCTTGAATTACACAGCTTTCACGGCCCTGGGCGACCGCCCAGCTTGCCACCCCCAAACCACGGCTCTTGATCTCCTTAATAGGCTACTGAATCTCCTTACAAAAAATACTGAATATTTTTACAGACAGAAAGCCACGATAATAATAAAAATTTCCTTGCAACAAATAACATGTAACTAAATCACAAGTACTTTTTCTGATCTGCCGAAAAGTAAATTGTTTTAATATAAAAATCAAGGCCTTATACGAATTTCAATAAGCTGGAATGTCCTCTGCACAGTGAAGTAAGCTCATCCATTTTGATGTAGTTTTTACTTCAATAATTTCTTACTTACAGTGTCATATAGTCGCATACGAAGAAACCGTACACAGTATTCATTCTGTATTAGCCTAAATTTTTTCTTATTGATTTTAGAAAATGTGTGGAAGTAAACATAATTACAAATTGCATTCAGAGAACTTACAATATGTCAATTTCATTTATTGAAATTATTTAAGAATAAGCGCTTAGATGATCCAATTGGATTTGGCCTTGTCTGCACTTAGAGGTCGTTAAGCCATTTTGGCGTCCCTCCCCCTTGTATTGGGACCAAGTGCCATGAAATCGATAGCACAACCCTTAATCCTTTACTGCGTGTTTATAATTTTTCTTTACGATAAGGATGACACATATTTATTCAACGTTATTTTGTAAAAAAAAAATTTACCCCGAAATTAAATTCAGGCTGCTACCTTATGTAAAATGCATAGTCGATGTTTAAAATGGTTTAGGAAGAGTTCAAGAAACTTTGGGGGGTTGCTGTCATGCTCATTTTCCTATGTTAGTCAATATTAATTTTGCTAACTGGGGAGGGGTATAAAATGGCCAAAATATTGCTTACGTAATACTTGAACGCTTCCTCATGCAACCAAGTCATTTTTAGCAATAAAATTAGGGAGACTAAACTATTTAACATCGATGAATAAAAAGTTTAACGTAATTTTTGCACCAGATACTTGCAAAGGAATATTAAAATTTATAATTTTGATGATGGATTGATTTCAGTATCTCATTGAAGACCATAAGCACATGTTATGTCTCTTATTATAGTCGATATATAATGCAAATATTAATTTACTATAATTTCATGTAAGAGCATTTGATTTTACAAAAAATAACTACATTGAAAAATATCTTTTTGCTTTTTGCTTCTTGATACCTATCAAAATTTAAATGATTAAATGTGAAATTAAAGCAAAAAATCCTATTTTCGTTTTAAGAGTAACACGTTTTCAGATCATAAAGCATGATGTTAACCATACAACGCTTCTCAAAAAATTTAGCTACATAATTTTCATTTCATCGCAATTTTTGATTAATTAAAAGCAGTTATTGAAAAAACACAAACATTTTCAATCTTTTCAGAATGAAAATGTTTACAGATTAATCACGATAACAGTTTACTCTCATTCATGACGAATTTTTAAAAATTAAATTACGAAAATGATGGTACGTATTAGGGTGCTCAATGCAATTTTTAAACTGCTTAAAAATATTTGTAAAAATACATACAGTCAAACCAGGGGCGGACTGGGTCCTCTCAAAGGGCGCATATCTTGGATTTTCGGAGGGCGCGAGTCTTACTGCCCAGTCCACCCCTGTAATAATATATTTCCTAGAAAAACTGGACATTACTGACATAACGACAGCAGCATTAGAAAAAACTGCCTTATTGGGTAAGGCCTATATATTAAGAAGGTACATGGACAGTTCTCAGGTTTCTGGGTGAGACTTGAACTGAACCAAGAACCAGATCAAGAGGACAGTGATTATCTCCTTGATGCTGTGTAATATACTGTGTATACAATGCATAACGGACATTTTTTAATTTATTTATTTTGTCAGGCATCATACAACGTAGTTACAGAACAGATTACAATAAATTACAATATACATGGTCTAATCCACATTTGTGAACATATAAGTTATAAAATGCAAAAATACACATGAAATTTGAAATCCAAAATAAACATAATAATAATATTTATTTATTACAGACCATGTTCACATTTACATATCACAATTATTCATTGCATAATTACATCTATTTAAATGTAATCAACATAATATATATATATATTTTAATTCGGTGTGAACATAATTAACTTTGATTTATTTAACATTATATATAGTGTGCAAGCAATAATTCGATGCACTACATTTCCTGTTTAAAAGTATCATTTAATGTAATTAACCGTAACGTAACTTAATCTGGAGCTGAAATGGATCCATGGTAAATACAGTCGAGGTAAAAACTATCTCTAGACCCCAAACTTGAACTGAGTCAACTGATCCGTTACATATAATGACTTATTAAATAAAAATTATATTAAATTTCAGATTCCTGTAGGTACAAATTAAAAAATCATAAACTACATTAATGCAAACGAAATTTCAATCAGCCTAACTGAACGCAATTCAATACTAAACATGCATTTCTTAGCTTATAATCAATTTCAATCGAAAAAATATAAACGTATGCTGCGATATACTTGGTCAGCTTGCAACTACACTGATGTTTCTTCCCAATTATTTAATAATATTTCATGTGTATCATTTCAAGTCTATTGGAAAGAATGCAACTTTAAAAACTGCACATATTTTGTATTTCTAGTATGCACACATTGCGGTAAAAATCTATGCTTTAACCTTTTCATATAAATTATAATTTTTATGAGTAGAATATTACTTAACATTTTACTGCATTTGTATTTTCATGAGTAGGGCACTCATTCACATTTTAATGAATTTCTATTTTCATGAGAAGGATGCTCATTCATATTTAATAATGACAACAGAAATAATTTACTAGTTTAGTTTTAACAAAACTATTGGTTATTTTATTTTAGCTCATGTGCGCTTGAAACACTAATTTTAATTCCATCCATCCATCCATCCATCCATCCATCCATCCATCCATCCATCCATCCATCCATCCATCCATCCATTCATTCATTGACGTTAGATTCACTTGGTTAAATTTTTTCCTCCTAAATTTTTAATTTATATAGAACAAATCTACTCAAACCAGCGCAAACTAGCGTGATCGATTTCCTGTATGTCTGACTTCACTGCATAACTTACGTGATCTTAGGAAAGCTGCATTTCGGTGTGAAATTTAAAAATTTATAAAAATTCAGGAATTTATTTCCACAAAAAAATTATTTCGGTTGCCATTAATACTTATAAAGACCTTTATGTGTATATAGGTTTCGAATCAGGATATGAGCGGTACTTAAAACAGTTCCCTTGTAAGTGTGAAAAATCAAGTTGTTTGATTTTTTAAAATTCAGTAAGCAATTGACAAATTTTTTTAGGTCCCTCTAAATCAGAGGTGGGAAACTTTTTCATGTTGGAAGGCTACATTAAGTTAGCTAGAATCGAAGAAAGCATTCAAGAAATTTCACTTAGATACAGCAGAATAGCAATCCAAAAATTATGAGGGCTCAAATCGTTTTTTAACAGATCAATCATATGATTTGGCGTTAAACGGAACAGTGTATTTTGCTACCCAGTGGGGAGCTCGGGCCCTCTTTCCTACTTCACTGATTAGACATGTAGCACAACCCCGATTAATCGAACTCCGTTTAACCGAAATGGCCAACTGTACTTATTGTTATTTAGTAGATATTCGTTCAATAT
Organism: Dysdera silvatica; assembly: GCA_006491805.2. Taxonomy (NCBI): domain Eukaryota; kingdom Metazoa; phylum Arthropoda; class Arachnida; order Araneae; family Dysderidae; genus Dysdera; species Dysdera silvatica. The sequence continues at coordinate 277,871,844 of QLNU02015360.1, forward strand.
TTTCGATAAAACTATTCATATTCGCTTTCTAATATACTCGGGTCTTAAGAGACAAGCCAATTCAAATAATAGATATTAGACATATATAAAGATAGGTGTATATTTTTTATATGTATCGGGTATACACAAAGGTGACAATACTTCTATCTTTTGTATTTTAAATACGTTCATTCAAGATAAAAATTAAAATAAAGTAAATAAATAAAAAAATATGAACAAAATCATATTAATAAAAATAAAAGGATTTGGTTTTCAAAATTTGGATTCATCTAAAAGGCCACAGGTCCCCCACCCCTAGTCTAAACAGTTACTAATTTTCCTGATTTACAATCCCCTTAGCTGACTTAGTGACTGGACTCAAAGGGTCAGATACCAACTAGCTCCATGTGTTAGTAAAAGAACATTTAAAAATTTGAAAACGCATAGTGATTTAGAAGACACGTTAAGATTTCATTCTATTATAGATGTCCTATTTAGCAATTTTGAAACTGTCGCTCAAAATCAACGAAATTTTTCAAATCAAAGCCGTACACAACTCTACACAAATAGTAGGTAAAAAGAGATTCTCTTGCATCTTCTCCTTATTGGGTACCTAGTATGGGTAGCGACTGAGGGCCCTAAACTAATCTGATTTCCGTCGTGTATTGATGCAATTGCAAACGAATCTTAGGGGATGCAGTTTTGTCAATACGAAGGAGACATCGATACCAACCCTCTTTTCCGACTTCCCGTTCCACTATTCTTCTATCAATTCCTGTTTTTCTTCTTTCGAACGGAAAATGTTGCTTCCAATTACCAATAAAACGTGACTGGATTTGTGGCTTTGAATTCCGGTTGGCTTAATTCTCACATTACTGCTTCTAAAAAGAAGAAACCATATCTTTCTTACTTTCGGAAACTAACGGTTTCTTTTGCTGTTACGATTGCGGGGGAATACTTTTAGGCATAGGATATATGCATACGTTTGAAATTCAAATTTTAATTTACATGGACTTTATGCCGATGTGGAGTTTAGAATCGTCCTCAGTAATTTTTACTTTTGAAGGCATTTATTGATATTTATCAAGATGCAGTGGACTTTCGATTTTACGAACTCGTACGGACCTCAAAAAAGTTCATGAAATCGAAAGTTCATAAATGGAAATCAAGATTAGTTTAAGGGATATTTTTCGAGATCAACGCGGTAATTTGTAATAATGTGATGTTCAGATATTAGAGGTTTGTAAAAATGCGGAGTTCGCCTTATTATATTATCTTTTATGTAAATTTTAAGGCACGTTTTTTAGACCAATTATTTAATGATGCTGTCATAAATAATTAGTTTTAATAAATATATAATCAATGCGTTATTTTAGATGTTTTATGAAATCCTTTGTTTGATTTTGTGTTCCATTTTTGAGATTTTGTATAAAAATTAAAAGTAATTTGGCGAAGTAAAACGACAATTACTGATTTCAAAACGCGTGTACTGATTAAAGGAGTTCACTTTCACAACGTTGTGAAAATATATTATTATTATTTTAATTCACACACATTTGCAAAAAATTCTATAACTCACACCAGAATGGTTGGTTGGTTGCATTTTTATGGCGCAGACCTTACGTGATAAGAAGGTATGCAAATACGGATGTAAAAGAAAAATAGAGAAAAAAGCAATTAAAAATCGTGTGAATAATTGAACACCGGAATCAACTTGCTGATTTCCACATTTTAGTTCAGAATACAATCAAGAGTATCAATATTATTTTATAAAGGCATTGAATTACTTAAAATGGATAAAAATATACAAAACTATGCCAAAAACAGATGTAAAAGAATTTTGAAAATCCTTTCAGGGAAGACTTAAAAAGGGTTTGAAATTTTGCAGATTACAACTTTGACTTAAAACGGTGACAAAATGATAATAGAAGCATTATTCATTATCCATTTAGTCAAAGTGCAATCCCATACATGCAGCCCCAGTTTGTCATATTGATGTTTTTTTGTGTCGTGTTATCAGCTTTGCTTGATTCAGATTGAGCGCCAAGTGAGATTTTATCTCCCTTGAAATCAATGTATGAGCATGGTCATAAACATATGCAGCCCACCAGAAGCCATTTTTAGCGTATAGATGCGAGATGATATTTCTCATCAATACTTCGCAACGTCTAATGGCAAGATAGCGTGCTTTCACCTCTTAAAGCAACATGGCTTTACATACGCTGTATGTGCAAATTTTCGCGAGTGACTATTCTATAATATTCTGCATATATGGTAATAAATGTTTTTTCTTCTCTAAATCCTGTTTTCATACTACAACAAAGTCAAGATAATTTTTTAGTACGATACATTTTCTGCATTTATTTTCGAATAATACAAAACAAAATTGTATTACTCGGATATATGTTCTTTTTATATTTATTATTCTGTATTCAGTGTCTCATATTGATTATAAAGCATATACTTTGAAGTAAATAAGTTAGAAACATTTAGATGCGATTTTAAATTTATAAAGTAATAAAATGAAGTTATTTCTTCTATAATTTATTGATTTTAGTAAAAAACGAAATACGATAATTAAGGTCAAAGCAATTAACGATAAACAGTAATCTTAAAACTACAATGCCAAAAAACCAATACTATGTTTAATGAATTAAGACATTTCTGTATCTTTATGAAATATTCATTAACAACGTGTTATAAAAGGAATAATTTGTTTTTTTATTTGTTTTATTAAACAACACCTCGATATATTTATACAAGGAGGCGAACGCATACACCCCAAAAATTAATTTTACATGGGATTTTTAAAATATCTAACTTTCATTGAACTTACAACTGCATGTTCTTTTATTATGATCAAATAAAATATTTAAAGTATTAGTTAGTATTACTGTAATGGAACATTATTTTAAAATGCCCTTTTCTCCCATTTATCTTGAACTTTAAATTCTGGAATTGAAAATTAAATGTTGAAATTTTAATAAAAGATTTCGTTTACTAAATTACACTTTTTTAAAGACAGTAAATATCTATTTCTAGGTCTTTTCAACAATGAATACAACCTGTAGTTACGCAATGTGAAAACTAACGGAACTAACCCTTTAAAGGCCAAATTCGAATATTATAATTTTTTAAATATTTCCTACCATTTCTTCAGTACTAAAATTTACGTGCTAAAGGAAACCAAAAATGCTTGACTATATCTAGTTTTACTCCCATTTGGAAAGTAATAAAATTTCATTATCTTAATCAATAATTTTTTTATTTTTATATAAAATTGACCTTTCCGGAAAATTTGTCGTGGAAGTGTTGTGAGGCAAATTTCTAAATGATATCCAAATGCCAATATACAATCATATTTTGGCTCAGTCACATAGCTCTCATCTATAAAGAAATAAGCACGAAAGATTTTTGCCCACGGTTTATTTACACTTTTGGCCATTAAAATTGCTACACCAGGAGAGAAAACAAATAGCAGAATTATATTTATTGTATAGATAAAATGTAATGGGAGGGAAACATAATTAAAGTTATAAGTAATTTTGAGATACAGATCATGCAGAAATCTCTTCTGGAAGCAGTGACAGCTGTAATCCTGCTAGACATCGAGTCAAACAGAGTTTGTATGGCAAGTACGTGTACAGCAGTCCATGTGTCTTCAACTTTATGTCAGAGTTCATCTAACTTACGGGCTGATGAGTGGTGGCGTGCAAGTCTCTCGGCGACCATTGACCAGACGTTCTCAATTGGTGAAAGATCATAAGAACATGCTGGACAAGACAACACTCGAACAGCCTCTGTATTGAGGACGGTCAGGACAGCATGGGCAACATGCGATGGTGTAATGCCCGTTGAAAGGTAGCGTTGACGGAGGCCTCGAAGGTAGGGCATGTGCACGAGCTTTAAGATATCGGAAATGTAGCGGTGGATGTACAAATTATCGGCTATATGAACAAGAGGTGATTGGAATACGTAGCCTGTGGCACCCTGTACCATCACTCCAGGTGCTGGTCCCGTATGGCAATGACGAGTCCAAGCTGGTAATGTCCCTTCCACTCAGTGCCTCCATACACGGACACCGCCACCATGGTGCGGCATGCAGAACCGAGATTTGTCTGAAAAGGTGAGGTGACGCCATTCTTGCGTCCACGTTCGTCGTTGAACGCACTACTGTAGGCGCGTCTGTCTCTGCTGCAGCGTTAAAGGAAGCCAAAGCAATAGTCACCGTGCTGACAATCCGTGACGTTGCAGACGTTGTCGCACTGTCTGTGCAGACACCTGTTGCCCTGAAAACAAGCCAAATTCCTGACTCAGGGTACCTAACGTGGCTGTATAATCCCGCAAGACCGTGCGGATAACATGTCTGCCCTCTCGGATATTAATGACCAGTGGCCGCTGACATCCCGCACAACGTTCTGTATGGCCCTCCTGGATACACAGATTCCATATTCTCCAGACATTCATGGGATCTCGACCAACGCGAGCAGCAGTAGCGTGGAACGATAAAGCACAGTCCCAGTAGGCTACGATTCTACCGCGATCAAAATCTGATGCATGCTGGAAAGCGTTCATCCACCTCACTAAAGACGTAACACGACCTTTACACAAGCGACAAATGTGCGAATGAGATTTCCATCTAAGAAACCCGTTTTACGAGAGATCTTCCCTCTTATATACAGAATCTCGGTAGGGTTAATCCTACCTGATTCGCCAGCATACGTTGAAATGCTAATCATTTGCATATCCCAGCATGTTTTACCTTTCACGCCAATTTCGTGTACGTTGTGTGCCGCCTTTATGGTGCAGCAATTTTAATGGCTAGCTGTGCATTTACATAGTTACTGATAAACAAGAGAAAAACTTTCTGCATATATTTGAAACTCGCAGAGAGGAAATTAAATACTTTGCCAGACAAACAAGTTGGGAATTCGCAATTAATCTATAAATATTCTAGCAACAGATGGGTCTAATACGCACACACACACACACACACACACACACACACATATATATATATATATATATATATATAAAAGTAAAATTTATCTAATACGTGATAACGTATCACGACAAATATCCAACGTTTATTAATTTATTAAAAAATATCTGAGTTGCTCAATTAAGAGAATTTCAAGATTAATCACGATTCCTTATTATTCAATAAACCTTTAAGAAATCAGGATATCCGTAAGGTCGATGTCCTAAAGTACGTTTACAGTTAATTTAGAATTTTCCTTATGTACGAATATTATATTTTTCCAATTAGGTAAAAGTACCTGTGCTCTTTTCAGATGGAAATGCTTTAACGCCATAGTGCGATAAACGAAGGAATACAATTTTCCCCATTTATTAATTCGTTTATATTATCCATGGTAAACATCAAAAAGCATTAAAATATATTTATGCAAGACTTTCTCATTACCTGGGTCAAATTTGAATATTCAAAGTCGTCAATTTAAGGGCTACACGGGCCCATATATCTCTACGCCTATGGCCGTTACTAAATTTGCCTTTTCTAATTGTATAAATGGAGAACTAGTTACTTCATTTCAGTCGATTTACAGGCCGGATTTTTTAATAAATTCATAAAAAAATTCTTTAATATCAAAAATCTGAATTGTTTGAAATTTAAGAAAAAACTAAATTGATGAAAAAAGTAATTTATGTCTTTGATATTGAAAATAAATATTAAAAAAGTATTTTTTTAAATTTACTTCTGATTTCAATAGTTTCAAAAAGCGTCCCTTTTTAAATTAAAAAAAAAATACATTCGAGGATTGTTATAATCGAAGGAACTAAAATATTTGTTTGGTCGCATCCAAAATATACTAAACGAAAACCCTTTATTTCAAGAGAAAATCTGTTACAGCCAGCAATAGTCCAGTAAATTATCTTCTTAATTTGAGTATAGGTCGAGTCTAAAAATAAAATTTCCCCCCTTCTTTTTAACAAACAAAAAGGAATAAATTTTCTTTTTTCTAAAGTTATGACATTCTATATTCCTTCTTCTTAAAATGTTTTCGCTGAGAACAATCCTGAATCACACAATAATGTCAATGTGAACTTATCCGTTCACCCATCACCCACTCGAATGATGACATTAGAGTTTAGTAACAATATTTAGAATTCTGATATTTAAATACACAATACATATTATACGTACATATTGATATTCATTTTCTCTTTTTTTGTTAATTGTTTCTTTTTTATCTTATTTTAATGGCAACACAATTTTTACGAGAAGCCGGATATGACGAGCAAAAATATGTACAGGTTCCTTAATGCTCGTTATAGGCGGGTTAGACTCTGGTACTAAATTCAAATTTTCAAAGATTACTTAAATGCCCCAGTTTTCCTCATAAATGTTTTCGTAGTAAAATTAATCACATTGTCTATTGTTTAAACCAATTATAATATATATCTATTCTTATATATAACAGTGGTGTAGTGTAACCCGAAAAGTAGGCTATCTCCAATTGTTCAACATCCTCCCTCCCTCGAGTGAAAAGCGCCAATTCGTGCACATAATCATCATTATTACCATCATGATGATATATAAACCTATTTATGAATTGTGACTTTGTTTTTTATTCAAGTAGGAGTGATGAATATTCAGGGATGGCCCACCTTTGAAGCCACGCCACGCTACTGATATATATATATATTATCTTTCTTCAAGTTATTGGACATACTGTGCTTTTAAAGAATCAAATTATTGGACCCTTGCAAAATCATTCGCTTTCATGGGGGCTAGAAATGAATAACTCTGATTTGAAATACAGTTTCTTTCCTTCTGATATATATGCCGGGATAAATAATGACAAGTTTTCATGCTTGCAACTTAAGGTTTTATCTTTTTTATGCTACGACAGTTTTATTTAAACTGTTTCAATTTTTTGTATGAAGTATCACTTAGATAGGCATAAATAGGCGTACGAATATAGTATTATTCTGCGAAAACGGTATCTGTGATAGATTTTCCTTTCTTTATCAAGGTAATTGCAACAGCACATGCCATTACTTTTCCTTGAAAAAAGCAGTAAAACTTCGCTTTTCCTTTCCAGAGAGAATTTTCAGTTGAAAAAAAATATCTGAACACAACGTGTTTATTTAAAAGTATATAGAAACTTAAGGAAAGCTTGCTTCTCAAAATACATCAGCGGAAACAATTCCGATTAATTTTAATGCTAAAAATCTATATAGGTGTTCTGCATTTTCATTAGAAAGCAATGTAAATTGCATTTTGAGTTGTAAATTTTCTCTCCCAGTAATATATAATTGCCCTTAAAAATACATTCTTAAAACTATACGTATATGATCGAATTTGCTTTCTAGTATATACTATTTATTTTACATATTTAAACCAAAGTTAGTATAATCATTATTTAACAGCTATACATAGAAAGAAACTTATCCAATGGAAGTATCTTAAAATTATATGTATTTCTCTAATAAAATGAGAACTTTTCCCCGATCAAATTAATAAATTTTCTGTAGATTAGCATATTGATCTTAATAAAGGTTTCATTGTCAAAATTTTCATCAAGTTATCTGTGGAATTTTAAATTTAGTGTTCAAAATTTTCACTATAATGCCGTATAAATTTTAGTGCAAATCTATCAATTTGTGTGAAATACGTGACATGAAACTCAGAATAAAGCTTGTGCTCCTTTGAAATGCCTTCTTTCAAAAACGAGCGTACGTCATCGTGATAAAAAATGGCGAAGAAATTTGCACTTCCAAATTATTTAGGGTTGGATTCACACTCGTGTTGGTGAGGTTACCATAAGCCAGACAGCTCACGGTAACCCCGACAGCTTTATGTTACTTCTTTGACAACCTTTCAACATAAACAAACCTGGAGGGTTAATGCCTTCAGAGACAACCCCAGCCAATACGTTTCTGGCGATATTCATACCTGACAACATTCTATATCTCATAAGCAACCTGTTTTACAATATTTCTGAGCTCTGGAACATAAACTAGTGTTAAATAAGAATAAACTAAGTAAACTAGTGCGTCTCTCACTTACTTAAACTGTCTTAGAACTCTCAGAAATACATGCTTACATACCTTTTACTCTTAAAAATGCATGCAAACGTAAGAAAGAAGTACCAGATTACCAGGATACGAATCTGGAAACTTTCGATTACATGTCGAATGCTCTATCAACTGAGCTATGGCTTACATTCTACCTTTCTCTTACTAAAAGTTATTTGTGGGAAGGATTTTACATCGGCATAAAAAATAAAGGAAATTTCAAGGAATAAAGGAGTTTTGAAAGGCAGAGTTATCAGTAACAATTTTGCTAAGATTTGCAAATGATTCCATGTCGCGACATTGACCCGAGAAAAAGTACAAGATTAGGAAAGCATTCAGAGTATTTCAACTGTGCGGAAGGCGAATGCACTTTTCCTACTTGCCGTCGCCCAAAGGTTAACGTGATTTCTGAAAGCAAAAGACGGGAAATGGGAGAACATTGCTATGAAACAGACTCATTTAATGAAAACGAAAGAACTAGTATTATAACATGTAATAACTTTGTTAGAGAAAATCTGAAATTGCAAAAACTATACTACGTTTAAGCGGTTTACATTAAGTATGTACATTTTCATTCTTTATCTGCCCCACTCACTAACCAAATTTATATATAAACAAAATACTGAAATGACAAACTAAATAATTGTAAATTTATATGCAAATTTAATCCTTGAATCAATTATGTACAAAAGAAAACATTTATTGTTTAAAAACATAACTATTAGAGAAATGAAAATAGAAGGGAAAAGAAGAAAAATAAGGCGAACATAATCCAAAAGCTAAACAAAATATAAAAAGCAATATTTTATAATTTATATTACAAAATTACTAAAAATTATGTTTTTATTATGAAATATAATATATAAAATCAATACCAAAAGGTTACGAAATTTATAAAATTATAACATGGTGATAAAATATAATCCAGTTATTTTTAAAGCTTAGAACGTAGGGAGGAGGCGGGAAGGAATAAGCAAATTACGCAACACCAGTAAACAGCAAGCAAGAAAGGGGGTTGGGTGGGAGTGTGCGACGGCTGTTTAATCCTGATTACATAGGGCACATGTCACACAGATTTCTTCAAGAAGCTGCGTGAACATATTTTGTTTGAAAAGTTGATAGGATAAATGTCTAATTTGAGGACTTGGAGAATTCCAAATTTTTGTACCAGAAATAGATAAGCTAGATTTCAGAAAATTTGTGAGCGCTGGAGGAATGGTTAATGACGAATTAGGCCGAAACCTAGTAAAGTAGGTGTGGTCATGGGCCGAAAAAGTTTCTGAAACGTTGAAGTTGATATTACAGATTTTACGCATAAGTAGAGCTGTCTTTAATGTAATAATTTGTTGAATTGGAAGAAGGTTACAGAGCTTGAAGAGTGGTCCCGTGTGGGTAGAATAGCTTGCAAAATACATTATTCGAATGATTTTCTTTTGCTTAATAAATGGGGAGAGGGTTGTGATCTCAGCTGTTCCAAATGCTTCAATGGCATCTGCAAGTTTTCAATAGAATAGTGCATAATACGTTATATGTAGTGGAGTGAAATACCTTACTTTTGCAAAAATGTAAACGAGAGAGTGTAGCTCTCTTGAAAGGGTAGAAATGTGTGCGCCCCATGTAAGATGTGCGTCGATTGTATCGCCTAAATAGCTAATGCAATCTTTGATATCAAGAGGTTTCTCTTGGAAGGGAAGAAAAGCGGTCGAGAAAGAGTTTTTGTCTGACAAAGAAAACTGTGTAAACAGATTTAGAAATATTAAGCGCTAATTTATTTATTTTTTTTAAGTCAAATTTCCAAATTTTTTAAATCCGTATTTATTTCGCTTACTATTGTATCGATGTTTTTACTTAAGTGGACTACAGTTTTGTCGTTAGCGTACATAGTGGTGCCACAGAAGCTAATACAATCTGGAAGGTCATTAATATATACTAAAAACAATTTCTTCCGCCTCCGCTTAAGCTCGAATTAGGGCTTTAGGTATACGAGAAAAATACATCATCCTGATGTGGAATCGAACCAGGGACACAAAATATGACCACAGTGCGCCTTTTGCCCCACTCAACCATCAAGGCAGGACCGATGCTCCTTTTCTCCGAATATATCTATTTCTCTCCTATGAATGAAGCTCTAGTTTGAGTGTAAGCATGGGCTCTATAGGCATATAAGCTCCTCCACGAAAAAATTACCAAAAACATGCCCGCTGTCTTTGTGTGTTGACCATTTGGCAATTGCGCTAACCCTGCTGAAAGTAATAATACCTTACATAAAAACCTTATACAGTCGAAACCGCGTATATTTAACTCGTATATATGCGAAAACCGCATATATACAAAAAATATCGAGCCTCAAATTTTCTCTTATCTTTTTAATGTTATCTAAACCCGCTTAATTGCGATTTTATACATACAAAAACCGCATATATGCAAATATTTCTGCAGCCAAATAAATGTTTTATTAAAAAGATATAAATAACAAAAGAATATGGTTATAATTTGTCCACTATTTTCCACAAATACAGTGCATGTGTTTATATAAGTATTGCATTACTTTTTATTATTTTCTACTAATGAAGTGGTAGTACTTGTGGCCGTATATTGAAATAAATAATGTATATGATTTATAAAATTAGGAATAATATCTAATTTAATAATAAAATTCATTAAAAATTTAATGAGCAAATTATTTCCACGCTATGAGTTAGGTACATTTTATATGGAAACCGCTTATATGCGAAACCCGCTTATATGCAAAGGATTTTGTTGCCGCGTCCATTTACATGTATGCGGGTTTGACTGTATTTGACAGAGATAAGGAGCGTCGTTCCTGCCCTGGTGGCCGAGCAGGTAGAGGAAAAGCGGGTCGTACGTTGGTTTCCCGGTTCGACTCCGGTTCCAGGCGATGTCTCCTTTTCTCCCACACATAAAGCTCTAGTTTGAGCTTAAGCGTGGGTGGCAGAAATGATCAAGAACTGAATTTGTGATTTTACGGCGCAAGGACAGCAAGGGTCATGCTGCGCCCGAAGCTGCAATTTTCCGAGGAATCCAAACCTCTTCCGGGAAAGAAAACAAACTCCAATCTACAATGGACAGAAAAATGGCATACGTTGCTTTCCACCACACCACTAGGGTCGAACTCAAGTTACTAGTATTATAAAAGAATGCGTTACAGCTACTATGGCAGTGGACTTGCATCTTCCAGAGGAATCCGAATCCCAACTCCTAGGGAACCAATACCCGAACTATAGTTATAGTCAGTGAGCGTCCTTTTTGGTACCGTCAAGAGTTGAACCAGGATAAACGCCATGCCTGGTGAACGCGTTTACCATTACGCCGCTTCTAGTTGGCGAGAGACGTCAACGTAGACTGATCTTAGACTATACAATCCTTTATATTGTCTAAGAGACTGAGTGTCATCGTTGTCGCGAACAGGCTAGACACAATCATGTAAGTTATTAATGCCTTCAATGAGAGTTCCCAGAATATCGTTTCAGCACGCATCATTCGTCGAACGCTGTATTGGGTGGGTTAGAGCAATGGATGGCAAACATGAAGCCACATGTTCTTAGTAAACAACAAGAAATATCACCTTCAGTTTCAGAAGAAACATCTAAAGTACGATGAAACGTCAACAGGTGATCGGTAAAATGTGTTGTGATCGGACGAATCCACACAAGTTTTGATTTCACTCGCGAATGGTAAATGATGTGGCGTAAACGTCATAAGGGACTGTGTGACCTATTTGTTCGGTGAAGACAGTATAGGCTGGTAAAGGCAGTAAAATGGTGTGCGAAATGATCTGTTGGCTTGGGTTAGGTGATATCTGTGGATGGATATCTGAAAACAGCTGATATTTAAACATTTGTACGTATAGTTTATGATGTAGGGTAAACTAGAGATACTTGACCCGAGGCCTTTTTCTCCGATTTGGGGAGCTTTGTAAGTTGGGAGTGGCATCATTGCATTTCCTTCACTCAGCTGACCAGAATGTAGAAATAATAACTGCAGCCTTTTTGCATTAGCTTTTACATAATGGGATAAAGTATGTTTTCATGCTCGAAAATTAATTTTTTTGTGCCGTAATCTTCGATATAATTAATTTTTTTATTGAAAAATAATAACTTTGTAGTTGATCGTTATTTTTATTCATATATTTAGCTGCGATATCATGTATAATATTGTTACATCACTTACCCGCAAATGGCTGCATTTTAGGGTTATGTAGGGAATGTGCAACTAGAGATATTTGACACAAATGAATCCAAATGTCTTTAGCAGGTGTGTTATTGCATTTTCGCCCTGCCTTCCCTTGTAATTTTTTTGTAAAAAAAGTCGGAATTACAAGTTTTGTGCTTAAGTATAACTTCCCATTTAAGGTTGAATTAATTGCTTGTTGTTTTCTTATTCTTGATTTGTTTTGTCTATAGAATCATCTGTTAGACTGTAATTTTGAACTTATTACAATAAAAATTAAAATATTAATTTTACATAATAAATTGTTAGCTTTATTCTTATAAAAGTGGTTTTGTTGTTTAATCTTAAACTTTAAACTTAATCCAAGACTTGGGTCAAGTGTCCCTAATATGTAGGGACAATTATCCCAATGTCTAAGGATAATGGGCCCAGATCTCATATTTTAAAAATTCCATATTTAGCTGCCTTAAGAATTAGCACGTCATAATTATATCAATACATATTGCGTACGACTTACCGAAGTACCAATATACAGCATTTACACACCCATAATTCATGTAAATAAAAAATTAATAACTGAAAATTCGGTCGTATCCCTAGTTTCCCCTATTTATTGTGTATTTTGAGAGAGGGAGAGGAACATTTTCAACAAGACAATTCTCTCTGCCACCGGGCTCGTATCGTTAAAACATGGTTCGATAAACATTAAAGGTGGCTACATTTTTTCACTGGCCATCTCGTTCCCCCGATCTCACCCTAATTAAGAACTTATGGCTTTACGGCAGCGTAGACGTAAAGTGTTTTTTTATCATGCTGTTAACGTAGGTTTGATTTCAACGGTACGATAAAACACATACCTTCTTTTCTGGCCACTGTAATCTTGTTCCCTATTACGTTTTTAATGCAATATGTTTTTGCATAAGTTTTTACTCGTTCATTGCTCTAACTTCTTTAATAAGAATGTAATTAATCACCAAGAACGTAATTCCTTAGGCCAAGGGCGTAGCAGTTCAAAAATGATGGGGGTTGAAGTAGCCTTATGACAAATCATGTAGCATTGCGTTAAGCAGAATAATGTGTTTTGTTGTCCAATGGGGGGAGGGGCTTCAGCTCCCAAGCACCCCCGTTTTCTACGCCAAATCTTCACGTACTCCTGTAGGATAAGAGATACACAACGCTTATTTTCTCCAAACAAAACAGAATGGAGGAAAATATACGGAGTTTATTTTTTGTTTTAAATTTACGAGAAAATAACTCTTTCAGTTGTCCACTATATTATCAGAATTTAATTTCGTTGTACACAGGTTTATAAGGGATGAATTTTTATTATTTTTAATAATTATCATTGTTTGTATAGAACATTTTATTTTTTGCTGTTTGATTCTTTTACACATAAAAAATTATAATTTTTAATTTTATTCATGAAACTATGAAAACAGTGAACATTAAAACACAATTTACAGGTATACGGTAATATTAAAAACAGAGGCAATTTCATTTTGGTTTGTAATATTTCTTGATTGCATTCTCTATGTCAGTGGATAAAGGCTGTGTTTTGATATTTTTCCCGCTAACGACATTAGGTACTTTAATTTCAAAAAGGGTTTTATATTGCACAGTTTGTTGTCAATTTACGTTATAAAGCTTCATTATTCTACATGTTTGTTTGTTTGGATTTTTATGGCGCAAGAGCATCTGGGCTATACTGCGCCAAACATGGTAAAATCGAAGACCGTTGTAAAACCCAGTACTCTGTAAAAATTTAAAAACGTGTGTATGGTCAGCATGGTCGTTTAAAATGTCAGAGAGTGATGAAGAGTTAAAAGTAAGGGTACGAGCCAGGCCATTATTCAACATGGTAGTTGGTGGTAGTTTCGTTTGTGCTTTTATGGCGTAAGGACACCAATGTTCATGTTGGTGCTACAACCTACAGTTTTCTGGAGAATCTAAACTTCTGCTGCAAGGGAAGCAAATCCCGGCCTTCTGTGGGCATGAAAACAGTATCCGTTCCACAATACCATTGACAGCCTCACACGCGTTAATGGCATGAAAGTATCACCACTAAATCACCGTAATGAACCTACTTAACCATATTGTTTCTGAACCATTGACACCCAGATAGCACAAAACGTCCCCAGGACGTCCTTTTTTGGTCCCTTATGTCCATACTTTGACGCAATGCGGACATAGTTCGGAAGTTCGCAGGACGTCCGTTTTGGAACGTCCGTAAGATGTTAATTTCGGACATCCCTAGGATGTAGCACAATACGGGCATATTTCGCACGTTCGTAAGACGTCCGCTTTGGAACTTCCGTAGGATATTCATTTCGGGATTCCGTAGGACGTCTTTTTGGAACGTCCGTAGGATGTTCATTTCCGACGTTCCTAGGATGTTTATTTCGGACGCCTCTAGGATGTAGCAAAATACGGACATATTTCGGACGTTCGTAGGACGTCCGCTTTGGTATGTCCGTGGGATAATCATTTCGGGTTTCCGTAGGACGTCCGTTTGGAACGTCCGTAGGATGTTCATTTCTGACACCTTTAGAATGTAGCGCAATGCGGACATATTTCTGACGTTCGTAGGATATTCGTTTTGGTATGTCCCTATGATGTTCTTTTCGGACACCTCTAGCATTTGCGTACGCAAGTGGGTGTTAATGGGGGTTTTAACCCCCCCCCCATTGCAATGAAATTTTGCATAGGAATATGTGAGTTGTAGCTCTGTAACCCCCCCCCTATTGAGTAGCCCCCTTACGAACTTTCTGCGTATGTCTATGGTCCGTAGGATGTAGCACAATATAGACATATTTTCGACGTTCGTATGATGTTTATGCCCACCACGTGACCAAAATCATGCGCTATAACGCGTTTCTATAACGTTATGCTGTTCTCACTCTACATAGTATTGGTTCTTCTAGCAGCCGTAACGTCATGGCCGTTCTCTTATATATAATCTCTATGAATGCTTACATTTATTTAACATCCAATCGCCATCTTGTTAATGGGGATAGCAAAATCAATTTCTAAACTTGTAATAATTTTCTGTATGGAATCTCATGAAAATTGTTTGACTATTTGTTGTTGTTGTAATGCTCAACGCAGGTAGGTTTTATGTCCCTAATTTATAAAACATTAGTCAACTTAGCGAAAGTCCGGAAGCACAATTTAACGTGGAGTCTGAACAACGGCTTAACTTCACTATTCACTTATTGATGGGAATTTTGGCTACAGATTTACAGACAGCAATTCGGCATTCTCAGTACAGAGCGGTCAAATTTTGACTGATGAGGTAGCGCCGGATTTACGTATAGGTTACGTTACCAGGCTTACGCCCCAACAGGAACCTTTTGTGTTTAAAATACTGACAATTTACAGCATCAGATCTATCTATCTATCTATCTATCTATCTATCTATCTATCTATCTATCTATCTATCTATCTATCTATCTATCTATCTATCTATCTATCTATCTATCTATCTATCTATCTATCTATCTATCTATCTATCTATCTATCTATCTATCTATCTATCTATCTATCTATCTATCTTACCCACCCACTTTTCTACCCCTCTCTCTCTCTCTCTCTGTGTCTCTGCTCTCATCATCATCATCATCATATTCAACCATTATCTATCCACTGCTGGATGAAGGTCTCTCCAAATGCTTTCCACACAAGTCTATCCTGAGCAATTCGCTTCCACGTCACCCCAACCTGTTTTCTTATTTCATCCACCCATCTAGTTTGAGGACGTTTTCTAGGTCTTCGGTGGTCTCTTGGAATCCAGTTCAGAATTTCTGTTGTCCATCGTTGATCAGTTCTTCTTGCAATATGCCCAGCCCATCGCCATTTCAGCCCTTTTACTTTAACAATGATGTCCTCTACTCTAGTTTGCTCTCTCACCCAAGTGTTTCTTTTTCGATCTCTCCTAGTTATTCCAAGCATGCACCTCTCCATGCTCCTTTGCGTTGTCTGTAACTTTCGTATTGCTCCAACTGTTAGACTCCATGTCTCTGATCCATAAGAGAGGACTGGCAATACACACTGGTTGAAGACCTTTCTTTTTAGACACAAAGGCAATTTCCCCTTCAGGATAAAACTGTTTCTTCCAAATGCACTCCAGCCAAGTTTAATACGTCTGTTGAGTTCTTTCATAATGTTGCCATCCATTGAAATCAGCTGGCCAAGGTAAATATATGAATCAGCAATTTCTAGCTCAATGTTGTCAACTTGTATTTTTGTTTCCTCTACAAAATTATTGAACATGATCTTAGTTTTTTGTAGGTTCATCTTGAGTCCAACTTCTTTACTTCTAGTTGAGAGCTCCTGTACCATGTCTTGGAGTTCTGATGGGTTCGTTGAAAAAATAACAATGTCATCAGCAAACCGCAAATGATTTAAATATTCACCATTTATTTTTATTCCCTTGTTATTCCAATTTATCAGCTGAAAAATCATCTGTAAAGCTGAAGTAAAAAGTTTTGGAGAAATGGTATCTCCCTGCCTCACACCTTTACCAATTTTGATAGTTTTGGTATCTTTATGTAACCGAAATTTTGCACTTGCATTTTTATACACACGTTTCACCATGTCAATGTACACATCCTCAATGTCTGTTGATCTTAAAGAGTTGATGACTGCTGATGTTTTAATAGAGTCAAAGGCCTTCTCATAGTCAATAAATGCAACACACAATGGAAGTTCATATTCATGTGTTCTTTCAATTAATTCTCTTAATACTTGAATATGGTCCACTGTACTGAATCCACTTCGAAATCCAGCTTGTTCTCTTGGTTGAGCTGCATCTAATTTTTTCTGCAGGCGATGTGTTAGCACTTTTGTGAAGATTTTATAAATAGCAGGTAACAAGCTAATTGGTCGGTAATTTTTCAAATCCTCTTTATCACCTTTTTTATGCAAAAGAATTACTGTTGCAGAATCCCATTGGTTTGGTATGTTACCGCTGTTAAGACATTTGGTAAAGAATTTTGCAAGTATGTCTTCTACATATTCTCCAGCTTCTTTTAGGATATCTAATGTAATACCATCATCGCCAGGGGCTCTTCCTTTCTTCATACTTTTTATTGCAAATGAAACTTCTTCTTTTAAGATTTTAGGAGCTGTTCCTTCGACTATTTCAGTGTCTTCGTTTAATCCACTGTTACTTTCATATAGTTTTTTGTAGAATTCTTCAACTCTTCTAAGTATTTCTTCCCTATTTCTTGTTACGGTGCCATCCTCTCCTTTTAATGCAATGATGTGTTTCTTCCCAACAGATAAACTTCCTTTAACAACCCTAAGGCTCTTGTTATTTTCAATGGCCTTCCTTACTAACTCACAATTGAATTTTCTTATGTCTTCTTTCATGCTTTTGCGCAGAGTTTTACAAAGTTCTATGTACTCAATCCTGGAACTGGTATTTCGATTGTCCACCTTCATATCTCTTCGCCTTTTCATGAGCTGTTTCGTCTTCTCAGATAATTTGCTATTGTGCTTTTTACAGGTTACACCACCAATTTCCCCAGCAGTTTCAACTATTGTCTTAACAATGTTTTCATTTGCTTCTGAGATATCACTTTCATCAATAAGTCCTTCCAGTGCAGAAAAGCGATTTTTTAATTCCAACTTGAATGCCTCGGTATTTTCTTTTAATTTCTTTAAATCCACCCTCTTACTTACTTGTTTCCTAATGAGCTTCTGTCGTTCTAATTTAGTATTTAAGTGCATTTTACATCTCACCATTCGATGATCACTTCCAGTATTAAATCTGTTCAGTACACTGCAATCTTCAATAATTGATTTCTTGTTTGCCAGGATATAGTCAATTTCACTAGTTCCCCCATTTGGGTGTTTCCATGTCCATTTTCTTTGCGGTTTCTTCTTAAAAAATGAATTCATGATGCTAAGGTTTTCAGCTTCTGCAAATTCGATGAGTTGATCGCCACGTTCATTCCTTTCCCCATATCCGTATTTACCAACCGATGTCTCTCCTTGTTCCTGTTGTCCAATTCTTGCATTGAAATCCCCCATGATGAGCTTGATATGTTGTTTCCCTTTGGTGTGTAACTCTTTGATTTCTTCATAAAATTCTTCAACCTCTTCGTCGGTATGGCTTGATGTTGGTGCATATACCTGTACTATTTGAAGTTGGTATCGCTGGGTTAGTTGAACAACGAGCCTCGCTGCTCGATCTGATGTACTTTCAACTTCCAGAAGACAGTCTTTAATTCTTTTGTTGATTAAGAAGCCAACACCACTTGTTCTTCCAGTTTCCGTTCCTCTATAATAAAACAAATGTCCACTTTTAAGTTCCACCAACTCTTCACCTTTTCTTCTAACTTCACTGAGTCCTACAATGTCCCATTTGATCTTGTCAAGTTCTTCTTCCAATTCCTGAAGTTTTGCTTCAGAAGCAAGGGATCGTCCATTATACGTTGCCAAGGTCAATAACAAACGGCAGCCTGGGCCATTCCAGTGATTCTTAGCACCCCCTGCTTTCATGCCACACTGACCGCTGCCTTGATCAGGAGCACTCCAGCACCTGGAGACTAGGGGCCATGGTTTCTGGTGTGTCAACATAATGGAGGAATTAGCCATAATTTCACCACGCTGGCTAGACGGGTTGGTGAATTAGCCCTCCCCTTCCGCCTTTCTATCCGTGCAGCAAATATTAATTTGCCACATAAATAGAAAGCTCAGCCTGCACCACTTGAAGGCGGGGTAGGACACTAGGTTACTGGCCTGGCCGGTTCCACACATCGTCACATACGTTCAGCGTGTGGGTCTCCTTCCAGTTAGATACCAGCAACCCTTTTGCAGGCCATATATATATATATCATTATATCCTTTCGGCCTAAAGACCATAAATGAATCCGGCATT
>QLNU02015360.1:277891039-277911476 GCA_006491805.2 Dysdera silvatica
TATAGTTTTCGTTAAATTCAAAATTTTTCTTAAAAATATCTATGTTCTCATGAAAGAATTTCAGCATTAGTCTGTTCCGTTTCAGTAAACATTAATTATCAGCCCTACTCAGTACAACGCTGGAAGATTTTATTCTTACCGCGTGCTGGCTGGTTTCTTGTTGAAGTCTGGATGGTATACTTGAAAATAGAAAAGATTTGTTTGTACGAATTTAAATTGTGGTAATTTTTATCAGTTTTTGAATTTGGTTTTTACTTTTACGAATTAACTTGAATTCAAAGGTTTATTGATGAATTACGATGACAATTGCTTAAGTGAAGTATAGTGATTTAATATTACGATTTATGGATAAGAAAATTTCTATGTAGTTTTATTTATAATTTTAAAAATAAAATTACGTGAAACTATTTATTTAGCTGTGTTTTTATGCCCCCCGATATTTTTGTAATCAGGGAAATAGTTCGTAGTTAAAAGATATTACAAAATAACTTCTGTTGCTTATATATATCAAAATTATAGGAAGAGAAATAAAAGTGAAATTTAACGTATCACATTTTAAGTTAACATGTTACAAACCCTGAAGTGTGGATTTTGATGAAAAATATGATTCTTTTGAGATTATATGCAAGTAATTTATAGTAAATATGATTCCGCCTCTTAAGGGGGAGGGTGAAAATGTGAAGAAAGTTGTCAGACTGGAAGAAAGCAAATTATAGGTTTACTAAAAAATGTTTGGCAAACAAACTTCAGGTAAATAATTTAAAAGTTCATTGCCATAAATATTAGCAATAAAATCAAGTGGTGAAACACAACGGAAAGAACATTCACTTATTAATTACTCTAACCATACATATATATGGAAATATAGTTTTACACATATTCAGGCGAAATATGATCTGAAGAAACCTATATGTCTACGATAATAATTAGGGTTAATGTGCTACTTTCGTCCCATGACCAGCCGTGAAAGATTCAAATAATATCCCTAAAACATCCTAAATAATCCAATTTTGTCCCAATAACTACCGTAACACGTCCTGAAAATATCCTAGAAGTAAATCCAACTTTATTCCTAGGAACAGCTATAATACATCCTGAAAATATGAAAATAATGTCCTTAAAATATCCCAGAAGGAAATCTAAATTTTGTCCTAAAAGCCACCGATATACGTCTTTAAAAGATCCAAATAATGTCCCTAAACCATCATAAAAATAAATCCAACTTTTGTCCTAAGAACAGCCGTAACACTTCCTGAAAATATCAAAATAAAGTCCTTTAAACGTCCTAAAAGGAAATTGAACTATTGTCCTATAAATATCCAAAACATCTCCTTAAAAATCCGAATAGTGAATCAAAATGTCGTCCTAAAAACTGCTGTAACACATCCTATAAATATCAAAATAATATCCTTAAATGATCCAAATTTCGTCCTAAAATCCGCAGTAACAAGTCTTAAAACATGCTAAAAGGAATTCCAGTTTTTGTCCTAAAATCCTCCGAAATATGTTCTCCGCGGACATCCTCAGGACCCTCAAAGGACGTACTTCACGCATGCACATGGATCACCGCATGACGTCCCACGGACGTCCGACAGTGTGCACTGAATGTCTTGGAGACGTTGGGGATGTCCGCGCCGGGCATCCAGAGGACGTCCTAGGGACGTTTTTGTGCTATCTGATCAGTTAAACCCGACGGAACAACACCCTAAGTGAATGTGTTACTACTGCAAAGCCAGGTGTCTGGTGTTTTAATGCTCTTCGTATTGTGAAATATGCTCGTCTGCAAAGGATGAGACTGAGGAAGTATAATACAGAAATTACTCCGATAGAACTGTGCCATTAAGGTTTTCCTAATTATGCCCAGCATTGAGCGAAACTCGGAAACCATAACGCTTATTTCCTCTGATGAACCGAGATACACATTGTGTAGTATTCTAAATTTCGTCTGTCAGCAAATTTCACAGTTATGACTTTCGGCACCGGCGGATGTTTGCGATAGACCTAAGTATTCCTATATCAAGTCATTACAGGCCTTAAGTCCTGGTTTATCCCACAAGGAGAAGGTTTTCTGGACTGTCTAACTTTTTGGAAACAATCCTGACATTTGTAAAGATCCATGTGTCAATATTTTAAAAAGGCAAGCCGGCCGACTTCATAGCCAACAATCAACTCAAACCTGCTACGGGAGAACAACTCGCTCCATGGTCAGACTAAATGTAAAAGTCTACTTTGTATGTCCTTCCTATAACAGCGCTGAAGTTCGTAAAAGTAAAACCATGCTTTGCTTAAAGTAGGCGTTGCAGAATTTGGAATAGACAAATTCAAATTCGGTATTCGGAAGTCATATTTCAAGATCTGGCTCGGAGTGCATTTGCTGTAAATTATACAAGTAGTATGTGTTTTTCAGCTCCACTTCACAATGATTTTCTGAAGATGAGACTGCTATTTAAACCAGCAGTTTTTAACCTTTTTCGGCGCTTAAAACTCATATAAATTTCACTTATCTGTGGCCATGTGGTGGCGCTAGAGATGTAAATAACCCGGGAATTTTAAATACATTGGAAACTTTGATGGGAAGAAACCAAGATAGCTAGAATAAAGGAGGTGGTCCTTCTGCACCTATCTTCCTATTGGTCGATTTTGATCAATCGACCAATAGGAAGAAAGGTGCGGACAAGACTACCTCCTTTATTCTAGCTATTTTGGTTTCCTCCCATCAAAATTTCCAATGTGTCCAAAATTCCCGGGTTTTTAAATCTCTAGGTGACGCTGTAATTAAGGATTCCAGTCTAGTATATCGTTAATCTTGGTTCGATGCCCAATGGTGAAAAAAAAACAACAACACCCGAACGAACGCTAACCGAATAATTGCTTAGTTGATTCTCGCAGCCCCAATAGGTACTGATTCCTCCAAAACATGTAAATCCAATGCTCTACGGCGGCTTATTGGTAAACCATTCACTTACCATGCTACTATTCCGGGTTTGATACCCAATAGTATTGTGGAACGCGTGAAGTGTTTCTGCCCGTCGTAATCCGTGGTGTGATTACCTGGGCCGAAAATGTTTAAACTCCACGGAAAACTGTATTTCTCGGCGCAACATCATCTCTGCAGTCCTAGGGCTGTAAACATACTTACAACCAATCTATGTACCTGTAAAAAAATAGATAGTGAATTCGGACCTTTTTTGACGCGGATATGATTATCTCGAAAACAGAGCTACAAAAATTAGCGCAATGGGGGATCGCTATTACATACAGTGGAACACGATTATAGCGAATTTACGGCTATAACAAACAAGTAATTTTGGTTAGTTTGATATAATGTAGGCTATATGGGATATAGTGAACCAATTTTCACCTCTCAAATTTCGTTTTTACCCTTATATTCAAAGATTTCGGAGATTTCTTTTCATTTTAAAAATAGTATTTTCACAATTAAACACTTGCAAAATAAACAATTTTCAGCTTTCAGTAGCCTTCAGGTTGTGTTCTTGCGTTATAAACAAAACGCAATTACAGTATTATCCTGGGAAATTGAACACCATAATTTTAACTGGCTTATTCATTAAATACTAATATCTTCTAAACTTTAAAATAATAGTGGTTGATTGTGTTTATTGATTTATAAATTGTGTGTACATATATTAACGGTTATACAAAAGTGCGATTTTTGATAAATGGTTATATCAAATAACAGCTATAGCAAAGAAAATCTATAACGAGTAAAATTTTGTCATTGGTCGGAATGAAAAAGAAAAGAAAATAGAACGAAAAAATGAAGTAGAAAAGTGAATTGGAAATAAAAATAGTAAAATTAATGAAAGGAGGAAGATAATTTAAAGAAACTGAAGGAAATAAAGGAAAATAAAAAAAAAGGAAAAATGTTAAATAAAAAGGAAGAAGGTTAAATAAAAAGAAAAAGGAAGAAAGTTAACTAAAAAGAAAATGAGGTAGAAAGAAATAGAGAAAAGGTAAGAATAAGTAAACCTTACCAACAGCATAAGAAAAGTATCACGACGTTTCGAGAATTACTGTTCCCTCTATCAAGCGAAGTGTCGAGAAAGTGAGAATGTCCTGTATTAATACTCCCAGTTCTGGGTTTTTTCCAGAGCAATGTCGAACTCAGATTTCCTTTTACAACAGTCCCACCGCCCACGTTTTTCCTGAACATTTTATCCCGGTTTTCATCATGAGGAAAACCGGGAGACAATTGCTTGAACACAAACGTAAGAATAAGTAATACATTAGTATAAAAAAAGTAGGTAATGCAAAAGATGACGTAGAACCAAGGAAATTTTGTAATGGAAGAATTGAGGTATATTTGTTGATGATAATTATTATAATGGGATGAATAGCTTTGGTTTTTACTGTTACAAAATTCTTTAAAGTTTGGTTGTATTTCAGAAGGTCTTACTCTTACGTTGTGCTCTGCTTCTAATATATTTCCGTTCTTAATTTTTATTGAGGCATACATAGAAAATCCAGTTTCGTAAAGAAAAGTTACTCAAATGGTAACAATACTGACAGAGCCTATTCGGATAACGATAAGCATTCTTCTTTTAAACGACAGCAAAATTAATTACTATTACCAGGATTTAAAAAAATACAATAAAATTTGGATATCATATTCAGGGAAGAAACATTTAATTTTACTTAGAAAAACAAATGTATAACGTTTTGAATATTACTTCAGAGCGATTTAAGAAATTATGAAAGATCGCTGAATTATTTATTTATTTGGTTTTATAAAATGGTTTCTTTAAAGTCATAATCAGTTTGAAGTACGAGATGTTTTCAACGGCAAAAAGTGATTAGTTGTAGTAAAACAAGTCACAACTAGTTTTACACCATCTCACATGCAATTAAATACCCATTTCCTTTAATTAAAAATGACATAAGCAAACTCTCTCGTAATTATCAAACACGTCGCTTAAAGGATTAACATTCGAAGACTAAAATAAATTGTCTTTGAAGAAAATTTTTTAAAAAAAATCTTTCATCGATAGGTAGAGTCGCATTTTGCGAGTTTTTTAACTAAACTTAGTTTTAAAAAGTTGTTCTTCGGTTCTGGCTAAAATGAGCGATTTAAGACCCTATATTTCTTCTTTTAATGTGTCTATTATGGAAAGTCCTGACAGTTTTCTTTTATGTTTATTGCTTGGAAGTCAAGGGAAAACTGGATACGAAAAAAGACATAAAATTTTTCTGCGCCATAGACATAGATATTTTATTTTACTCAAAGTGTCGTAAAATTTTATTAGCTATAATTTTTTTCATCCTGGAGGTTTTCATAGCCGAGGATATTAATTTGTAGCTGCTCACGTTTTTAAGTATTAATATAAGATTTCTCAATTGTATTTAATTTTAAACAGGATTTTCTGCGTATAAAACCGCAGTACGTTAAATCTTGGATCCTCGTCAAGTAAAATATTGATTGAACATTTTCAAAGAACAGATACAAGAAATACATAATGAAATGAATTTTCAAAAAATTTCGGATCTTTGTGCATATCTATGTGAAAACTCATCATAAGAGCTTGAACACTCAATTAGGAAAAAACTTGTTAATACTTGATCAAAATTCTTTAACACATTATTAAATATTTATTTTGTATGTAAAATACTCTCGATGAAGCTTATTCGATGGGATAAGTGGCATACGGTTACATAAGCTATTAGCTTAGAAATCCGTCATGCTTTGCACAGCAAATGGAATTATAACTGTAGTCCATAACAAAAATATTTTATCCGTTCAGCAAAAGGGAGAGAGCAGTGTCGCATAACAGCACTGTTGAAACAACGTGGGTAGCCTTCAAATAGTTTACACAAAAGTGTGCATACTATTTGAATCGAGAAAAAGAGGTATGAATAGCAAGTTTCGGATGTTCCTTGGGGAAATGTACATGTAACTATAAAATTGTCAGGATAAGAGAAAGTGTTTTCAGATAACTGGTGCTGTGTGAAAGTGGGGGTGCTCTATACTTTTGGTTGATTTTTAAAATTACGTATTGCTAGGGCCGGTCCGACGTTCTTTGGTGACCGCCTGCAAGGTAGATTTGGGCGCCACCCCTCCCCACCTGAAAAATAAACCTTTTCGAAAATTATACTGACCACATTTTAGTACAAAACGGAAAGAAACAAATATTACATGACAAATACATCTGTCTTTCCACACCTATTGATGTGTATAGTGACTTTTAGAGCTCTCTTATAATCCAACCGAAGCTTAATCTTGATGCTTGAATCTCCAAGAAATCATAACTTAAAAAACAATTAGTGTGAGCTTTAGTTTTCTCATATGTTTCCATAGCTTTATAAAGATTACTCAGATCACAGGATATATCACTTGATCACGTTGATTTCTTGGTACTAAACAATAGACATGTCCAACAAAATAATCTATTAAAATTTGAGTAAGCTCTTAACCACGCTATTTAATTATAATTTGCTTCGGCAAAATGCGTACAAGAACATATTTTGTCATTATATAATGCGGTAAGACTTTCTAGTTTAGACACAGGTCGCCCATTTATAGCGGGTTTCAATAGATATTGAACCCGCTATTGCTTTTGGCTTTCCTGTCTGCCTGTCTATACGCAATGAAAAGGACAAGGCAAAGGTCTTCCGTAAATGCAATAATGATGGCTATTGTTAACGTTACAAATCTACCGAGTTACTTGAGGATTAGAGGGTCGCGAATCAGAGGGTCGCCGATTAGAAGACCGCCAATTAGAGGGCTGGCAATTAGAGGGCCGGCAGTGGTCTTGAATTAGAGGACTGGCAATTAGAGGACAGCTGATTAGATGGCCGCCGATTAGAGGGCCGCGGATTACAGAGCCGGTAATTAGAGGGCTACCAGATGGTCTAGAATTAGAGGGCTGCCAATTGGAGGGCCGCTAATTAGGGGCCGCAAATTAGAGGACCGCCAATTAGATGGCCACCAATTAGAGGGTCGCCGTTTAGAGGGCTACCAGATGGTCTAAAATTAGAGGGCCGCCAATTAGAGGCTAAAGTGGGGAGCCCGCCAATTGGGGGCGGCTAAAATTTGAGGGCAACCCATTGGGGCCGCAAATTAGGGGGCTGGTAATAAGAGGTAACCGATTAAATGATCGCCGATTAGGGTCACCGATTAGAGCCACCAATTACATGGCCGCAAATTAGAGGGGTGCCGATTAGATGGCCACCGATTAGAGAGTCGCCGTTTAGATGGGCGCGGATCAGAGGGTCGCTGATTAGAGGACCTCAATTTAGGACTAGAAATTAGAGGGCCTCGGATTATAGGGTTGCCGATCAGAGGGCCGCCAATTACAGCGCCGCCAATTGGGGGCCGCGAATTAGAGTGCTGGCAATAAGAGGACCGCCGATTAGAGGGTTACCGATTAGACAGCCGGCAATTGGAGGGTCGTGAATTAGAGGGCCGCCGATTAGATGGCCACAAATTAAAGAGTCGCCGTTTAGAGGAGCGCCGATCAGATAGTCGCCGATTAGAGTGTCGCCGTTTACAGGGCATCCAATTAGAGGGCTGGCAATTAGAGGGCTAGCAATTAGAGGGTCGCCGATTAGAGGACCTCAAATTTGGACTAGATATTAGAAGGCCGAGGATTATAGGGTAGACGATTAGAGGGCCTCCAATTAGAGGGTCACCGATTAGAGGGCCTCCAATTAGAGGGCCGCCAATTAGAGTACCGCTAATTAGAGTACCGCAAATTGGAGGGGCGCGAATTAGGGGGTCGACAATTAGGGGGCCTCAAATTACAAGGCCGCCGATTAGAGGGTCGCCGATTACAGGGTCACGAATTAGAGGGCTAGCTGCTAGAAGGCCGCAAATTAGGTGACCGCCAGTTGGTCTTGAATTAGAAAGCCGCCGATTAAAGGGCTGCCAATTAGAAGACCCCAATTGAGGCGTGATTATGGGGCCGTGCATTAGAGAACGCCAATTGGACGGCCACTGGTAATAAAATACACATTTAACGTATAAAAAGATTCAAAGTCTTTTTTATTTTTAAATGCAAAACTTTTGCAATATAGTTTATTTCATTATTCTTAAACTTAAAGCGAAATGTCGGAAAATTTTTACTGTAAATACAAAGAAATATAAAATTTTTTATAATACTCAGAGGATAACATACAAAAAATATGTATTGTACACTTTTGAATTTTGACGTATGTAATTGACTTGAAGAAAAATTGTTTCAGCCAGATATAATTTAAACGACTTTTAGCTTTTACCCTGAAAGTCCTTAAATAACGACTGATATTTATTTATGATATGGTATTGCTTCGCAGCCAGAATTGAGCTTCTAACCATATTAACATATATATGACATCTGTCAGTTTCAGAGTTAATTACTGTGATCGGGATAAAATGGAAGTTTTTCTCTCATAGTTCATAAATATCTTACGTATAATATGACCCGATTTATTTTGCTTCCATTCTCCCTCTTACTTAAATATAGTCTTGTATTGTACCTATTTAAAAAGCCCCTTGTTTCGGTCGTATCAAATCCTTTGGGAGGAATCTTCATTGTTTTACATTCTCTTCAGGTTATGTTGATGCATCATCTTTAATATAGACTACATGTCTGTACCTTTATGATTTTATGAATGATGAGAAAGACCCGACGTATCTTCAATTTTTTAAGTTTCCTTTATTACTTTACTTCCATAAAATAGAATGACTGTTAATATCGCATTGGCCGTCTAGTAATAAAATTACTGTCTCAGTGTTCCCTTAATTCTTACCAAAATACGAGTGCTGTGGCAGAATTTCAGGGGCTCAACATGCTAGGAATCTGGGGTGTTTAATAAACAAGTGAGTCAACATCTCTGCTATTCCTGGCTCATCATCGTCTTCTTTCAGTATCGGTTATTTGATATCTAACAAAATGCCATCATTATTTGGGGTCTTCTTTTCATCATACTTTTAATCGCATAAGCTACAACTGTTTCAGAGATAAAATCTTTAATGTGGAGTTTCCAAACTTTTCTATACCCCGCACCTCTGGAAAGTGATCAATTAGTGTTCGAGCCCCCTATGATGTAATGCAATACCCACCATTAATAATTTTATCGGTTAATAAAATAAGCCGCTTAATACAATCGAATCCCCAGAAAGAGATCCAAATCTTTGTAACATCCCTAAGTAATAAAATCATTCGTGCCATTTATAAAAATCAATAAATTTCAGTGCTAAAATTTAATAACATGGCAACTATGCAATGAATCAAAATCAAATGTGCATCTTTTATTTTTTAGGATTCCTCTGCGATAAGTCAGCTAAATATTCCAAAATGTAAGCAAAGAAATTGAATCTTGTTCTTCCATGTCCCGCTCCGCTATCGCCATCTCAAAAAGCATTATATTTTGAAATGCAATTAAAGAAAACTTGGGACATTCTTCGTCCAAATCTAGAGATGAGCATCGATAGCAAAACATCGCTGTTTAACGTCGACGTCAACATTGACGAAGTACCATCGATGTTTGAAAAATATCGGTCTTTAAACATCGATGCTACATCGATGATTTAGGAAATTTATTTTTTTCCTAAAATCACCATTATTTTTACTTTAAAAACATTAAACTATCATTTCCTTATTAAAAAAGGATACTTGCAAATTATCGATATCTAAACATCGATATTTTTAGCCCGAAAACATCAGCGTTCCTGTTTAAAAAATGTGTAAGTTGTTTAATTAAAAAATGAACACGTTTAATGATCAGTGAGGTAAAGTAAACACTCAATATTATGAAATAAGTATAAAATTACTAATCTATTTCAGGAAAAATAACAGTTAACTCATTATTTTAAATTAAAATAAATTACAACGAAGTAGCGAATATAAAGTACAATATATATCGAGATACAAGTGAATTTTTATTTGCAGGAATAAGGAATATCTTTTGGTACATCATTGTAGGAAATGAATCGCATTATCTATTAAAAAATAACAAAATTTAAAATGATCACAGGAAATAATCCATGGAATTTAAGAAAATTTATTATTATCATCAGTAGTTATACGCGAGTCAATGCAGTAGCCATGGCCTTCGACGGAAAATGGCCATATTTCAGTTTTTATTTAGTTTTTTGGCCTTTTAGGGGTCGCGGATGGTCGAACTCCTTAACCCTCCCTTCCTATACGTCTCTTGCCATAAAATTTCCCGCCAAAACCGACCACCGTTGTTGCTGTTTCCAATGGCGCCTGCACAGTTGAAGGGATATATGGTCAAATCAACAGCTTATTGTTTATTTCAAACAGTGTTAATGCATGACACTTCCATCCTTTCAGTTTCCCCAGAAAAGACCAGTGGTTTTCAACCTAATTACACCGGTTAGCTACTTACAAAACAATGTAAAGTTTCACCAGGAGATTCCATAACAAAAAGTTATTTCGACACTGGCGTAAGGTTTAAAAACACGACGTTTCGGGAGCCAACTGCTCCCTTTGTCAAGTGAAGGCAGAATGAAGAGTTCGTGAAAGTCCTAAGCTTATATACCCGCATGTTGGGAATCCCCATCTGACGCCATTTGGTGCGGTATAGTCCCGGATGGAGAAACTGCCCGCACCCGACGATGTCAGATGAACACCCCCAACTCGAGGTTTGACAAAAATCCTGTAAGGTTCTGGTAGAGGTTTTGAGATGTTAATAGCATGACTCCTTAAGCTCTGAGTGTCCCATGATTCCGGAATGAGTCTATTACGCAGATTCGTCACTGATGTAACCCTTTCATCGGCTGCTAATCGGGTTTGTGGTCCTCCCTGAAAACATGTTCGGCTAATTAACTTGAGTTGTCTCCTCTAGCTACCGCACGCATATGCTCCTTCCCTCGTAGACGTATCGATCTTCCCGTCTGTCCAACATACACCTTGTCACAGTCTCCACACGGTATTTGGTAAATAGCACCAGATTTTTCCCTATCAGGGACGTGTCCCTTATGGGACTGTGATGTGTCCTTGTATGCATAGCTCTATAAAGGAGTAGTAGCATTTAGGAGCGACTTTTGGTATATATTTAAGGAAAGTAGAAGAATCTCTTTAATGAACCGAAAAACGAATGATGCGATTATACGTCAAAAAATTCCCATTACCGTCTGTATTTAGCCAAAAAATATAGGCTTAGTAATTCAAATGGTCCTCCAGATATAAATTTTTACTTTCAGAAAGATTATTGTGGACCTTGCTCTATCAGCTTGACTATTGTTTTTTGTATTCTTCCGCATTGCCGAAATTCATCCATAAATCTTGAAAACGGTTGAGAAGTGACGCGTAGTTGTATCGACTTTTTACATCTCTCGCGGAAATCTCACCCTTCGAATGACACTACTTTTGTCAAAATTGACGACTCACAGCTGGTGTAGTTTCCTAGTGAGTGAAGACGTTTTGTTCAAGAACAGGTACTTCTTTCTTAAAATCCCTGAAAATCCATCTCGAATCCTAGGTTGAGAACCTCTGCTTTAAGGACTCAAATTCCCCTTTACAATGTTCGAATTTTAAAATTATCAATTAAAATATTTGTTTAATATAAAAAAGAGATTTCTCCAAAAAATTTTAACACGAAAAAATGGAAATCAAAATGAAAACTCCACCATTAAACATTATTAAAAAAATATGTAAATAAAATTCTTCTTGACGGTAAGAATTTAAACAAAAAAAAACTGAATATGTACGATATAAATTATGTTCTGCGTACAGAGTGGAAATTTGTCAGTAGCATTTCTAAATAAATGTGCATCCCTTTAAACAATAGCAGATAAAGAAAACCTGATTTAAATAACAATTACATATTTACTTCTCACGAAGCAAAGTTAAATGCAGACATTGACATTTGAGTTTTTTAAATAAATAAACCTACCATTAAACTGATGATCTGTGAACAGAATATTTTGTACGCAAAAAAGTTTGAAGTTTGTTTAAATAAATGGATACACTCTGCTGTCTACATAAACAGGAAAATAATTTGTTCTTGTAGATAAAAATATGGAAACAATTAATTTATCTTGGTATCGTTTCTCATTATTTGATTCAGCTATAAATACCAGTATTCAGCAGTTGTTCGATTTGGCATTTCTCCAGCAAAAGTGATCAGAAAGAGTCATAAAAATCTAGCCGAAGTTAGGCAAATAAAAACAGGGAATAAAATGTACTAGCACAGGAAATAAAGTAAAATATAACAACACTCAAGTCATTAGGAAAACCAGAAAAAACAAAACAAAAACAAAGCGTGATGTATAATCGATTCGATTAACTCTGAAAAGAAATTTAGGTAATATATTTTCTTTTTACGAATTTTTTGTGTCATCCATTTAATTACAGAAGAGTCTAACCATGCCTTCGAGAACATCAGTTAAGCAGAATTCATAAGAGCTTCCTTTTCTGCTTAGGTTTTAATGCAACTATTTCGTCGTATCTGTGTACACAGATACATTGAAATGTCAAAACGTTAAGCACACCTAAAAAATAACATACAGTTCCTCCATTCGTACAAATAACTGATGCTATGTCACGTGACATTGAGTCTACGAGGTGTTCGAGCCCTTGCGAAGGCATATTAAGTTAGGCACATTCTTTGACTACCTACAATTCCGCCATTTATTGGATGTCGCTGCAAAGTAGGTGATGTTTCATGGCGCCCACAAGTTTTCTATAGGTTTTAAATCCGGCGAGCGCCGTGAGTTGTTGGAGAACCTGCGATTCGGTATTGTGTTCCTTGAACCAATTTTGTGTTATCCTTACATGGATGGGAATGGTTTGCATTTTCCTGTTGGTATGCAAACGATCACCACAGAGAAACATGGCGTTAACAAAATGATCCGTGTACGTCGCTCCTCTCACCCAAAACTCCAGTAGTACAATTAGTCTTTATATACTTGGACATAGACACATGCATAGACACCTGGATGAGAGGATGGATTTACAGTTTCATGCTGTCTCCTCAAAATAGTTGAAAATGTGATTCCTCCTGCCAGGCTATACGACACCAGACATCCACGGTCCAATAATGAAGCTGTCTGGTCCAAATGAGACAACTGACTGAGACTATGGCGTCGAAAGTGATACGCGAATGGGCCGACAACTACTAAACCCTATAGAATACAGAGTATCTTGTTAATTGCTTTGACTGATGATTTAAGCCTACCTACATTAAATTGAGATGTGATTTGAAGCAATATTCCCCTTCTTTGGGTGATGATCAATCTATCCAGGTGCCATTAGTTCCGTTTTTGTACCACGTGTGGGTGCCCGTATTTTTCACGTGACGCTAATGATTGTCTGTAATTTTCATATTCCCCGTATAATTTTGCTGCTGTTTTCCATGAAATTCCAAGTGCATCCTCCACCTGGGAGCTACTATTCATCATTCTTCTGGCTCCTAAAACCTTTCCACGGCCAAACGATGATGAACCTTTTACACGACCCATGTTTTTCAAACGTAAACAAGAACGTACCATGATTAACAGAAGTCGTTATTATTACGAAATGCATCTAGTATTAGGCTGCAATTAATTCCACTAAGTAGGGGAGAAAAAGCAGCTAGAAAATTTAAATGTACTGTACCAAATATTTTAGCACCTATAAAAAATGTGTGCAAATTATATCACCTGATACGATTTGCATGCTTATATTATATTTTAATTATGAATTTCATTTACAGTTCTATATTTGTGTTCTTTAATATTATTTTTAATCTATAATTTATTTATTTAAATGCAAGACCCACATAAACAGAAAACCAATTATTATACTGTTATATTGCGAGTTTGTCTATTGGACATGTTCTTGAATGTATTCTTTGTTTATGACTCAGTATCTATTTAATAACATGTTACCAAAAAGAAAGTCAAAGTCCAGCTCACGCAAGCATTCCAAGAAAGACTTAGAAGCATTGTGAAGACGAAACTGAGCGGGAAGAACACCACGCAAGCCATTAACGCATATGCGGTACCAGTGCTCACCTACTCCTTCGGGATCATCAAATGGTCCAACACTGAATTAGAACAACTCCAGCGGAAAATGAGAACCATCCAGAGAAGAGCCGGACAACTACACCCTGCAACGGCAATTGAACGGCAAACACTACCCCGGGAAGAAGGAGGACGCGGACAAGCGGACCTCAAAGACTTACATGACAAGCAGATCCAGAGCATGAGGCAATACTTCCAGTTGAAGAGTCCCCGATCGCCACTCATCCAAGCCATAATACAAGCAGATGCAAATTACACGCCACTAAACCTGTGTAGTACCGAAGAGCGTGTCCTCGAAACAGCCAACGAACAGAAACTGAGAACTTGGGCGGGAAAACCATTACATGGCAGGCACTACAATGACCTACAGCAACCACACGTTGACAAGAAGGCATCAAATGCTTGGCTGGCCAAAGGCACTCTCCAGCCAGAGACAGAAGGATTCATGCTAGCCATCCAAGACCAAGTGATCGCAACAAGGAACAATCAGAAATTCATCCAGAGAAAAGACATAGAAAGCGACAAATGCAGACACTGTCATGCGGCATCGGAGACAATCCAACACGTGATGGCAGGATGCAAGATCCTTGCGCAGTCAGACTACAAACATAGACACGATCAAGTAGCGAAAATAGTCCACCAGAAATTGGCAGCGAATGCTGGCTTTCTGACAGAAAAATGTCCGTACTACAAATATGAGCCAGAGACCGTGCATGAGAACGAAACACACAAGCTTTACTGGGATAGAGCAATCATAACAGACAAGACAGTCCCACATAACCGTCCTGACATAACCCTCGTCGATAAATCGAATAAGACCACGTACTTAATCGACATAGCAGTACCCAACACCAATAACATACAGACAACCTACACAACGAAAATCACCAAGTACCAAGATCTCAGACATGAAGTACGAGATATATGGGGTATGGAAAAGATCTTCATCATCCCGTTAGTCATCTCAGCAACAGGGATAGTACCAAAAACGCTTGCGACGAATTTGGGAATACTCAACATTGACCCAAACACCTACATTGAAATACAAAAAGCCACAATCCTAAACACGTGTCACATTGTCAGGAAGTTTCTAGACATGGCACATTAAGAAGTGATGTAAAAAGAGGCTTGGGAACATGGCGCTCTGCCCGTCCCAAAGCCTGTTTCCGCCAAGAATGGGCGAGGAAAACTTTTATATATATATATATACAGGGTGTCCCAGAAGGTCGTTGACAAACTTCTAGGGGTTGTAGAGGACAAATGAAACGTATCGGCCAATGGAACCTATGTCCGAAACGGAACCGGTTTCGCAAGAAAGTGAATTTAGTGTATACGCCCACCTCGCGGCTGCGTAACCAATTACATCAATTAAAATATTTTTTCAATATAGAATTTAAGTGATTCACCTAATAACATAACAGAGACAAAAACATCCGGAATTCCCTTTTCTGATCCGGATCTGCGTAACACATAGTGTGAAATAAGCATAAAACTGGCTTTTTTAGCACACTGGAAATGAATTGTGAACTACCAAGTATATGCAGCAGGTAGAGAACATGAAAATAAGCAATTTTTGTTTAGTCACATTTTTTCCTAAAATTCGCCGTTTGGCCGTTACAGTAAATTTAGTGTTCTCATTCAACGCGTGCAAGATTACCACATATGGCAAAATGCGCCATTTCAGAATTTCTAAAATTATTTAATGCCAATGGACGGCGGCCTGTTTCTGTTTGGCGACTTGGTATTGCCCCGTAAGTGCTACTTCCGCTGTACACACATATGCACGTAGAAGTAGCGCCCCTAGACGATACTTGTCCTACACGTTTATCTGTATAGAGGGAAAGTAGCACGTAGTAGGGACTCGAAAATTCTTTTCTGACCCGATGGAAGACTACATAAATAATATTCCATTGCAGTAAACCATACCCCCCTCACCTAACGCCGGCCCTGACTAAAATATGTATTATGAATTATACATAGATTGTAATTTATGTCAGTTTATATGTATGTCAATAATATTAAATAACTTGACATTTTTATCGACCCAGCTGAGATTTCTTTAGCATTGTCAATATTGTTTGACCCCAGTTTGGAATAATACAGTATGAGATATTCACTTATCAGTAATTACAACACTTCAACATTTACAAACTTTACTTTCTGATCTGTCAGACCATGACAAACAAGTTTAACATAGGAAGTTGTGTCTGGAAATGAAACCGTGCGGTGCTACAGCAACGTGACCAACACACAAAGAAAGGAAGTCGAAAGCGGTGTTAACATGACTTTATTAACAAACTTAAGAATGCATTATGAAGGAAAAAGTCATAGTTACATCATAGAAGATGTTCAAAATTCCTTCCATTTTCCACAATTCAGGCTTGAGAACGTCGCCGCATGGTGTCTCGTACGCATTGAAATTGGCCAAGTTTTTCACGGACACGTGCCGCTGCTTCCACGATCCTGGCGACAAGGTTGAAGTCGGATGTTACAGGTGTGTTGTGTACCAGAGACTTCATGTATCCCCACGGGAAGAAATGCAGGGGTGTGAGGTCGGGGGATCGTTGTGGCCATGCGACTGGTCCGCCACTGCTAATCTAGTGATGAGGATAGATCCAATCAAGGTAGGCCGGCACGTTCGTGCTGAAATGAGTGCGACGCCCCATCATGCCGAAACCAGATGTGTCGACGTGAAGCTGCTGGAACTTCAGCCAACAAATTCGGCAACACCTCTTCTAAAAAAATCTTATAAATATAACCACTCACGTTTTTAGGTTGTACGTAAGGACCAATTAAAAAGTCAACGATAATACCAGCCCACACATTTGTACTAAAGCGCTGTTGGCTTGTATGGGTACGTGTACTCCTTGAGTTATCGTGCGCCCACATATGCATGTTAGGCAGGTTGAGGATACCGTCTCGTGAAAAAGTCGCTTCATCAGTAAATAGAATCGACGATGGAAATGCCCGTTGTGAGAGACTTGTATCCAAATACCAACGTGATAAATGCAACAAGTTAGGGATAATCGGCTGCGCCCAGTGCCTGTACTCTTTGAATGTGGTACGGGTGTAGGTTATCCTCGTGCAATGTATGCATAACGCTGGAGCGAGACACACCAAGGTCGTGTTCGATTGCTCTTATACTTATTTGCGGGTTCCTCTCAATTTCCCGTAACACAGCTTCTTCTATGAAAGGTGAGCGTGTAGTACGTTGATGGCTGACGAGAGAGGATACATGGAAAGCATCTGCCTCATATAATCTGCGGTGCAATTGTCCAAACAATGAACGACTTGGCAGACGTCTGTTTGGGAAGCGCTTTTGGTACATGCGTACGGCGGCACGTCCATTTCCATCCACGGCGCCATAAACGTAATGCATATCTGCCAATTCACTGTTACTGAACCGATGCATCCTTCTCCTGCAACGCCCTCACCTGAAATGATCCCGCTTCCCCGTCTCCAGTACGCCTGCGAACATCGCCCTCTAACGGTCGCCTTTCCGGACACAACTTCCTATGTAAAACTTGTTCGTATTGGTCTTGACAGATCAGAAAGTAAAGTTTGTAAGTGTTGAAGAGTTGTAATTACTGATAAGTGCATATCTAATATTGTATTAGACCGAACTGGGGTCAAACGATATTGACAATGTCAAAGAAATCTCAGCTGTGTCGATAAAAATGTCGAAGTTATTTAATATTATTGAAATACATATAAACTGACATAAATTAATTACAATCTATGTATAATTCATAATACATATTTCAGTCAGGATCGGCGTTAGGTGAGGGGGCATGGTTTACTGCAATGGAATATTACTTATGTAGTGTTCCATCGGGCCAGCAACAGATTTTTCGAGCCCCTACGTGCTACTTTCCCTCTATATAGATATGCATGTAGGTCAAGTATCATCTAGGGGCGTTACTTCTACGTGCATATATGTGTGTACAGGAGAAGTAGCACTTAGGGGGGCAATACCAAGTCGCCAAACAGAGACAGGCCGCCGTCCGTTGGCGTTAAATAATTTTGGAAATTCTTTAAATGGCGCATTTTGCCATATGTGGTAACCTTGAATGCGCTGGATGCGAACACTAAATTCACAGTAGCGGCCAAACGACTAATTTTAGGAAAAAGTGACTGAACAAAAATTGTTTATTTTCATGTCCTCTACCTGCTGCATACACTTAGCAGTTCACAATTCATTTCCAGTGTGCTAAAAAAGGCACTTTTATGCTTATTGCTGACTATGTGGTACACAGATCCGGATCAGAAAAGGGAATTCCGGATGTTTTTGTCTCTGCTGTGTTATTAGGTGAATCACTTAAATTCTGTATGAAAAAAATATTTTAATTGATGTAATTGGTTACGCAGCCGCGAGGTGGACGTATACACTAAATTCACTCTGTTGCGAAACCGGTTCCGTTTCGGACAAGGGTTCCATTGGCCGATATGGTTCCTTTGGTGTTCCCTACAACCCTTAAAAGTTTGTCAACGACCTTCTCTGACTATCTATATATATATATATATATATATATATATTAAAATTTAATTCGTTGTGTAAAACACTTTTATACAGACTATTTGTTGTGTATTGCTATAAATTACATTAATTTATATAAGTTATATCATTTGTACGTTTAAGATTATGTATTTTATTTTGTTTAAAAATGCGATATATATATATTGAATACTATAATATAAAACTGAATTTGCGCTTATTTTTAATATTTATTATGTTGCATATCATATTGTGTTGTAAACTATTATGCAGAATTTTATATTTAATAAGTGTTAATACTTTCGTTTTTTATGCACACACGCATGATATTAATATTTCGTTTTCATCGATGCACTTAAATATTTATTAATTTTAAAACAAGGGGAAATAATTATCCCAAACTGTCACGTCCGCTAAATTGAAATATCTAGAGTCTATACCATGTTATATTTATTGCCAAATGCTAAATTAATAATTAAATAACTTAGGATTTCGTTGCATCTCAATCAATAAAACCTCCACTGAATGATTTTATGATCAAACTTTGCGCAATTTATTTCCATCAGTATGCGAATTTTCGTAATAAAACATCAATCATGAGGATTAAAGGTAATATAAATTGCTTAAGAATTTTCGTTATCGAGAAAATGACATGAAATTTGGAAATTAACGTTTAAAGATAGCCAAATGTTTCTTCAAAGAACTTTCCGAACAGAATTAAGTTAAGCTGTATGTTTTGTACTAGAAGTGATTAAAGCTTGGCAAGTCGACCAAATTTATTTTTATCTGTTTTTCACCCGGCATGACGTCTGAAGAACAATGAGTCAGTTTTCAGTTTGGTTTGATACGTCGTACATAAATTATTTTCCTTCTTTTAACTTTGTCAGGTTGTTCAATCAACCTTCTGATTTTGTTCTGTGATAGAAAAATGCTTATGAAAGCATTTTAAGGAAATGCTAATTTTATTGGCGTGATGATTTTTTTTTATTCTCTGGAAGTCGTTTAATAATAAACGCCAATGTACTACCTTTTGCATTTGTTTAAAAGCGCAGCAGTTGTTTACGTTAAATATGAGATTTATATCCCAGACTAACATTAAACTTTCTCATGAGTTATGGGTCTATTTTATATGAGTTATAAATCCATTTTATGTGTGACTTCCAAACTAAACGAAATGCATAAAGCATTATATTCAGGATTAAAACCCAACTTCATTTTATGCAAGCTTTGGTTTCTCGCAAATGTAATATTTGTATATTTGAATAATATGCTATTCAAAATCGTGCGATCGCATTCTCAACAATATTAATATTTTCTGCTTTATATACTAGTGTAAAGTAATCCCTTATATTTAAGAACAATCTTTTCATATTTACTTCAAAGACACTTTTTTGTCTGAAAAATATAATTTTACATTTTTACAAAAGGCGTCTTTAGTTTTAGTATTAGCTCCTGCTATCTCGCATGCAACGAGAGAAAACTTTGTATTAAATACGTTATTGATGCTGTTCTTTTCTCAATAAAAATGCATGAACGTTAATTTTTCATGCAATTCCACAATATTAAGCAGATAATTTGGCTTGTTTTTTTGTGTGCGTGTGTGTGTGGACGTTTTACTCCAAAACATTTTAAACTCTCTATATTTTGTTTGTATTATTTGTTATTGGTATAAGTATAATATAGGATTATATTGTTATATTACTTAGGCATTTTTGTCATTATGAATCAAATAGATAGAAAAATCAGAGTTAAATAACCAAGAACTTTTCATTAATTCACATGACTTACAAGGGAACTACTTTTGGTTTCTTCTATACTTTGCATCGAGACGTAGTAAATTTTAAAGGTCTTGGTCCCCTTGTCACTGATATAAAGTCAAATTTCTGCTAAATATTATTTCATTTTTTATAAGCACTCAAAATTTTAAATTAGCTCCATATTTGGCGACTTTTAGCTGAAATCAAAAAATAATGGAA
>QLNU02015360.1:277918815-277936374 GCA_006491805.2 Dysdera silvatica
CTTTTGTCTTTGAAACTGCTTTCAAAATGGAGCCTAAAATAAAATTGCCAACATCTTCAATTTTCATATACCCATTAAAGTATCATGTTCTTAAAAGTCCATTAAACAGGATCTGTCCCCTCAAACGCAAGATGTAAATTAATAGAAAACGACACTTGCATTGGCTCTTAAATTGGTATTGAAAAGCAGATTCCCCTGAGGTCAGCAAATAAAATGCTTTTACAAAAGGTCCTTCCAACAATAGCTTTCACGAAACTTTCGGAATCCATTAGCTCCTATTCTGATGGTTTGTCTAAACTACTCTAAACATGCAAACTTTAATGCAATTTTTTCACTGAAGTGGGGGTTGTTGTTGTTAATTAAGCGAGAAAATCCAATATAAAACGTAGTTTCAAAGAGAAAATGATCTATAATCATTTTAAGCTTATATAGCTGTTTACAATGTAGGCGAGTAAGTTTAGAATTCATGTTTTAGGACGTATACGTAGAAACTGTTAAATCTATTCATCGATCTGCATGTTATAATTATTTTGCTGGCATTTTCTCTGGTCAAAAATGAATATATACGTTTTAAACTTCACGCAGTATTTTACCTTTTTTTTAATTCATGCAAACTTTACCTTAGTGTGTAGATTATGGTGAATTATTGTTACACATTAGCTTATACTTCATGTTTAATATTGCCTTCTCTGTTTAGACAAAGTTTAAAAATTGTAAGTTTTCAAAAGCTCCGAATATTTATTTATTACTGTTGCTTAATTCGAAAAGTTAATTAATTCAAAAGTACTTACGAATTCCTTGCATGTTTGTAGCAGAAGGATTCATGAAACAATACAGAGTTTCACCAGGAGATTCCATAACAAACAGTTATTTCGACACTGGCGTAAGGTTTAAAAACACGACGTTTCGGGAGCCAACTGCTCCCTTTGTCAAGTGAAGGCAGAATGCCTGAAGGATTCACGAACATTTTGTGTACGCAGCACTCGCGATTAAAAGAGCGATATTGTGTAAACACTGAGCTGTGGTTAGTGTCGCCTAGACTTAAATGGCCGTGAGCACTCGATAGTGTGTTTCTCAGCTCACTAAGCTGTTCGCCATATTATATTAACATAAGCTTATTAAGCTATTTAGCTTTGGAGAGCAGTAATGCTCCTCTGTTTATTGTAATATAATGTTGCTTTAATTCTCATTTAATGTTTAGTTACATTCTAGTTAATTGTTATTAAATTGAAATGAGATAATTTAGCCGCACCAACTTCGCAACAGTAACCAAATTTAAAGGTTTCCTTAGATGGGTGCCTTCCCCATTATACTCTGATGAAGTACTCTTTCGTTAGTTACTTATGTAACTCACAACATGTGTCATCGGGGAAGAAATATGAGATAGTAAGAGGATATTCAAAGTCTTCCCCATATATAATTCCAGTGACAGAACAGTGCACAACAAATTCACCAACCTGCGTAATCCAACGAAACTTCTTTATTAGATTATGTGTACATTAGAAATATAAATTATATTTCTGAAATAAAAATAATTAAATATTTAACTCCTTCATGTCCTTTCTTACGGATGCCTGGAAACAAAAACGGAACGATCGAAATCTTAACAGCATTACGTATTTATATCAAATTTCTGTTTTTAGTGATTAGTGCCCCTTAATAGAGCATCCCTCTGTAATATTTTGCTGCAAAGTTAACATTAGACAGCAGAACTCCGATTATCTAAAACCTGAATTTCATTTAATTAAAATTCACATAATGAGATTTATACCATATTTCCAATTTTCCCAAGGGTTGTTCGGAGGTTTTCTTCTCTAGTAAGGGCCTTGTTGTTTGGATATTTTATAGGAGCAATTTTTATGCGCATCCATAATTTTGATTTAAAGGAGAATTTTTTTATTTGAGTCATAAAAGTTTAAAAAGAAAATGACTAGGCCGCAAGCGGGAACCTAACCAGCGACCTATAGGTTGGGGAACGATGCTACTAATTTTTCTGAAGCTATATATGCATGATATTTGTTTTGTCTGTCATAAAGATATATCCTATAGTGAAGAAGAGGTCATGGAAGGCTGTTATTTAGACACTTGTTTCTCTGATGAGTCATTTTAATTCAAATCAGAAATTCCTTTTTCTAATGCATCGTTGTCAGAAAATAAACTATGAAATAATAATTCAGGATCGTTGAGAATTTACAAGCAAAAAATCAGATGTATTCTGCATTGGAAATTTAATTTTGTTAAAGAAAGATATTTTTTCCCGACGTGAAAGGAAGACCGGTCGTTCATGGATGGTATTATCGATTATGACGTTGGCCAAGTAATTCAAAGGTCGCTGGTTTAACTCCTGCCTGAGACGTAGTTACTTTCTTTCTGATTTGTGAATATTATATGACAAGTGCTATAAACTGAACTCCCCAAAATTATCGGAGTGTAATGTAAAATTATTTTAAAATGTTTAGATTTATAAGCAAAGACAACTTTATAAGTGTAAATAAGGTTACTTACGCTTATAACGTTGTTCTTTGCTTATAAATCTAATCTGCGTAATGCTACGTCAAATTATCTTGCATATTTTAAAATGGCTGTATTTAACTATAGTATATACCATATCGTCTATATATGACTATACTGTATATCAATGTTTGTAAAATAGTATAACTTGTTTACATATAAATGATGCTTACTACGAAGAGGTATAATGACTAGCAAAAGCTATCTTCTGTTCGCGCAATCAGGTGTGGACTCCCACAATAGAAACACTGTTTTAACTTCGCAGACTTTCCTAATTGTTGCCACTTAGAAACGCAGAGAAAGAAAAATTAATATGTTTAATTTCTAAAATTGGCAAAATGCCAATTTCCATTTACATGTTTTCTAAATGTACATAATTTTAATTTCCGAATCTGGCAAAATACATTTTGTATAATTATAATTTCACTTTTTATATTTGGAAACACTTCATGTACAATTATTTTGCGAATTCAAAAATCAAACCAGTCTTTAATTTACCATCGACGTATGCACACGTACTATGAAGAAAAAAAGGCGTACAAAATTTCGTTAACGTTGCATTGTAATTTAATTATCTTTTGGCGAACTATTCGAACCATGTGATGTACCAATTAATATTATTTTCAACTGGAAGAATTTTTTGACATCTTCAATTTGTGACTTCTTTAAAGCTTATTTCTGCACAGGGACGGATGATCGCAAAAAAAACCACACAAATGTTAGCGCCTGCTCTTTTTGGAGGGGTTCAGCGCGGCGAAAACTTAACGCTAATTCAAAATCGTTGCAATCAAACTTTATCACAAAAGCAGTCAGGTTATTGCGCGATGAATTCTAGAATTTTTTATAAGTGTATAAGCATGTATAACTGTGTATAGCATGTGTAAGTGTGCTATTTGTACCGACTTCATTTTCAAAGCTTAAAATGTAAATTCCAGAACGGAGTTAGCGAGCGATCGGATTTAGCGAGTATTTTTGTTGGTCTCGAGATCCTCGTTATATACGTGTTCTACTGTAATTACACGGGATTAATTTATACTACAAAGGGGCCCAGAAAAAATTATCTAGGGCCCCACGAAATCTTAATCCGAGGCAACTACTATGAATAAAACGATAATATATATTGCAGTACAGAACATCAATAAATGATTGCCTATGAGTATTTTCCTAGAGACAATGTCCCTAATAGGATTGTTTTACCTACCTCAATACGAAATTCCATTTATAAATGAAGTGTGTATTTTTGTGACAGCGAATGGCAATGCATTATAATAGCTAAATCTAATGAAATAAACTTACTCTTTTCTACTGTTCTCCTAAATTTACCTAGTTTTCATGGATCTAGTATTGGAAATGAGCTATTTTGTATGGTGGTATTTATATTGGTTTCATTTTTGGAGTGGAAAATATATTTTTATCTTTCAAGGATAGTTTTTTTTTACTTCTGCTTGTAAAGTAGACATATAGGAAATTGAAAATCGCTAACTTTCACCCTGTGAATATATATGTGTGTAGATATTTTGAGAGATAATTATGGAACTATTTTGATTATTATTTCTTTCCCTTCGGCAAAAAAACATATTATCATTTCTGCCAAAAAATTTCAATTGAAAATCTATTTCAGTAGAAACACGTCTATCATCTATTTTTGAAAGATTATTTTTAATAACGATCCACGTGTCCTTCCTGATATTCACCTTTCGGCTGTCAGTTTAGGAAAGAATTTATCGATTTATTCATCAGGACGCATCTTTCTACTACCAAGGCTTCGATTCCTTGATCTACCGGTATGATAAATGCCTCAATAAAAAAAGCAATTATGTGGAAAAATAAAGCAAATATGTACCTACATATATGCTAGACCTTCTTCATTATATATTTAAAATTCTTCGAAATAAAAAATAGGGAACCTTATTTTCTTATATCCCCTGGTAGATTTGAAATCATTAACAAGGTTGTTAGGGCTGTTCATAAGTAATTGTTTACAAAAATGTCATTTTCGAAAGTGTTAATTTTAAATTGTTGTCTCTCTATGCAGATGGTTTTAGCGGGTGAGCCTTGAAATTTTGTAGACAAACACAGAGGTGTTGGTTCCAAACTTTTTTCCGGGGGTTGTATGTAATATTTCTTTATTTCAGCCTCGGCTGAACGGAGTTCTTCCACTACGAAGCTT
Organism: Dysdera silvatica; assembly: GCA_006491805.2. Taxonomy (NCBI): domain Eukaryota; kingdom Metazoa; phylum Arthropoda; class Arachnida; order Araneae; family Dysderidae; genus Dysdera; species Dysdera silvatica. Next base: position 277,923,497 of record QLNU02015360.1, read on the forward strand.
ATTAAAACATGCTTACAAGCAAACATGGCTGGGAAATGCCTTCGTAACTTAGCCGTTATATCCATTGAGCGTGATGAGGGCAGCAATGATTTCATGATTAATCCTGACACAGTAATTGACAAATTTGCACCTCGAAAGGGATAACGACGTCAGTTTTCGTTGTAAATATTCATTAAATGAAAGAATATGTTGAAAGAAATAGCGAAAATGGAGATAAAGAGGATAATAAATAGTAGAGAATAGAAAGATAATAGGATAGTGGAGAGTAGAGAGATGATAGGATAGTGGAGAGTAGAGAGATAATAGGATAGTAGAGATTGAAGAAAAAACAGAAATAGAGATAAAATTGCGAAGAAATATGAGAAAATGATAATTGAATTAAAATTTTTTGAAAAAATTGAAAATTGAATGAAAATGTTAATTTTTTAAAAAAATCTTCATCGTTTCAAAGCCAAAATTAGCTTTGCTAAAATATTAAAACACAGGTCGATTCTGAAGCGTGTTATTTTTTTTATTAGGTATTGTATAGTAGACTTCGGAGTATAACCATGAGATATATGGTGTAATTCAAATATGTATTTAAGTATTTGTTTATGTAAAATAAATACCGAAAACTATACATGTTAAAATATCATACGTTTTATCCGGGAGTCATTAGACATTGTCTTAGAGATAGATTCCTTATTCGGAGGTTTTCGTTCTCAATGGTGTCCGTTAATGGAGGTTTTACTTTATATTTATTATAGCTAATGTACGAAAATGACTCCACCTTCTTCCGTGGCACCTACTGTGGACAGCCCTACTTTTGACAAGCCACTGGAAGAACCCCCCTTCTCCAGTTACCCCAATGAAGGCCCACCCATAAAAAAATTCTGAAACCGCCCCTGTCTCTATGTCCATTACGTTTACGTTCTTTGGGATGGCCCGCCAGAAGAAACTCTGCCAAATTTGGATCTCATAAATTTAAGAAATACTTTCATCAGTTTTTCTCTCGAAATCTAATAGAATTTCATATTTTCTCTCCACAATGTTTTGACTAAAATGTCGGCAACGTTTTCATAATTTCTGTCTTTATAAAATTTTTTCAACTTCGCTTCCCTTCAATATTAAGTCCTGCAACCCTCTCAGTGAACAAATATTCATTTTTTATTCCTGCATTTGCCTCACTTTACATATCTGTTTATCTCTCTCATTAGGTTTCACGAGATTTCAATTCCAAAACCCATCGATAGTGAATAGGGGTTTTCACTAAATAGATATCGATCATGCCATCACAATTCTTCCCAAACTGCTTACTAATTTAACTCTCACTCTCTAATCTCACTGAATGTGAGTATTTCAGATCGGTAGACCTTCTGATTTTTTTCCTAAAATTAACGTTGCATTAGCAAAAGTTTTTTTTAAAAAAAAAAAGAAAGAAGCTACCGTTCGTGCACTAGCGGATCCAAGTTGGGGGGGATGGGGAGATCCTCCCTAGAAGCGGGATTTTATTTATATCATGGAAAATATAAAATGAAAAGTACCGGGTACTTGGTTAAAAATAACAATCGAAAACAAATTGCCCCCATACTTAAAAGATTTCTGAATCCGCCCGTGCTTTCGTCTTGCCTTCTCCATTTTACATAACGGATATTATTTCGAGACTGATGCGGGATTAAAAAACATGACGTTTCCAAAACCAACTGCTCCTTTTGTCAAGTGTCGAAATAACTGTTGTTATGAAATTTCCCGGTGAAACTTTGTATTGTTTTGTTATCCACTTTCACTAACATTTTTTCTGCAAAGGTCAAAGACGATATCCCTATAATTCAATACTACGGCATGTGCCGATTTTTTGTGAATAATTTCATTCATACATCGACCAGACTAAATATTCATTTACATTCAGGTTAAACGAACGCAAAAAATATGTTGAAAAGGCTGGATTTCAAAAATCTGCTATCGCAGTCTATTTCTGGGAGAATGATCATATTTTTCATTTTTGGGACCCTTCCATTATTTAATATGGCGTTTTAGATGGCTTTTGAAATTAAGATTTTCTGGAAATTATGTATATTTATGTATAGTAATATCAACCTTATGTATATTTATGTACAGTAATATCAACCTTATGTATATTTATGTATAGTAATATCAACCTTATGTATATTTATGTATAGTAATATCAACCTTATGTATATTTATGTATAGTAATATAAGTATGTTAACCTAACAGTAACAATGTTGTTAACGATCATGAATCTACTCCTAGTCTCAGCAGTGCCAGGAAATCTCTATGAATCTACCCTTATTGCTACTTTCTCTTTTCTATTTCCCTTTGTTTTTTTCCCTATTTGTAAATACAATAAAACAATAAAACCTCATTATACAATAAAACTTCCGAATAGCGTACCCATTGGGACTCGAGAATCTGTCCTCTGTTCAAGAACGTTAAAACACAGCAATTACTGGAACTGGAAATCATTGGAAAAATGTCCTCTAAATAGGGTATTTTTATAAAGGTTTTACTATATTTTCTAAAAATAGGCGGAACTGCTGTCGGACAATCAGCAACAGCATGAGATGTCAATATTTTGTGTTCACGTTGTGTTTACTCCAGTCACATAGAACAGCCTAAGAAAGGACTGCGACGTCAGTTTGAAGCGTATTGATAAGCTCTACTTAACACCAAAAATCATACTCCACAATGTTCTTACTAATATATAATACATCTTACGCAGTGATACGTTAAATTTATGCTTATTTTTTTGTATAATGCTTCAGACATAAGCATTTTGAGATACAATTATACAATACCAGTATGAGATTTACAAAAGCATGGTGCTAAGTACATTCAAGTTAATGGGATTTTATACGGTAAGTTCTTTCATATTTCTTTATACAACGTAAGTCTCATAAACTTGCCGTTTTATTACTACACAATATTATCAATTTATACCTTTTTTCAGTAGAAACAAAATCAATCCAATTTATTTAATCAGCATATAACGATTTTATATCACAAAATAAACTATTGATAAAATTCCATTTGAGAAGAAGTACTGGAAACAGGACTCTGAGGAAAGCTTTGCACCTTTTTCCACAATCTGAAGATTCTCCCGTATCTTCCAACAGGTATATGCATTAACGTCAAGTCGAGTGTGAAGTGCACAGCAAGATTAGATCAAATGTGCGGTGTGTGCCTTTGCGACTCGGTATTATTATTGATTTAGCCTTCCAGAAACGTATTATCGATTTTCCTGGTTGGTGTAGAAAAAACCAAGCAGCATTGCACCTTGCGGGAAAGGAAATTATCCTTCTTCCAAAAACGCTAACGGTATATGGGCTCACAAATTTGCTTTTGCCTTCCAAATAAATCACTTGTTTAGCCAGCCGCCGTTAAAAGATGCGTATAATTACTTTACTTTGTTTACCAGATTCTCTTTTTGAGCTAAGATTTTCGACCAAGCCTCATTTTCTTCAACAGGTTTTCAAAGAATGACTTCTAGCTGAGGTAAAATGTGTCTTACTTTCAACAAACACCCTCTTTTTATTGCAAGCACGACTGATTCCTAATAGTACTTGAACAAACTTTTCCGTTCGAAAGAAACTAACGTCTTCACTAAAACGAAATACCTGGTTCAGCGGAAATTACGCGAGGCATGGCTAGAATTTTTGAAGATCCTCGGTCTCCACGAGTTAGAAATAACCTTAAACACACACACGTACACTTTTTTATTTTAAAAGCAAATTCCTTTTAAACTCTTAGCAGGACATTTATCTAAAACATGGCAGTAATGGAATATTCTAAATTGAAATTGGAAGAAAACACAAACTGGGTAATTATTTAATTATCTTATGGTTAAATATTATTAAAAATCTAACCACTTTTTCTCTCTTAATATTAATATATAGAAATAACCATTAGATTAGATCTAAAATTTCGATAATGTCTTCTTCTAGGAAGTTGGATTTCAGAAGAGATCTTGCATAATTAACATCAATATGCTTGGTTCTATGTAATAATTTTCTATTGAAATTAAATATCTTTAATTTTGTGTCTTACAAATAATAAACCTAAATTTACAAATTTTACCCTTTACTGATATCCGCAATGTATGCAATAAATGTCATTTTATTCAATTAGTAAAAAATAGGAAAAATTTGTATAAAAAATTCAACAGCCAACTGATTTGAATCATTGTGAACATTTCTGCACATTGTTTCACTAAGGATGTTTGAATTTTTAAAAGAAGTTACTTTACTGCAAAAAATATCATTTATGATCTAAATAAGCATCAACTAGGAGTTGCCATCACTGTCTTTGATACTTTTGTGGCAATTATAGTCAATGATAATCACCAACAATATCAATAAGCTATGCCGGATTTTCTATTCTTTAAAGATGCACTGAAACTGTCAGCGTTGTTTTCATTTCTTATAATATTTACCAATATCCTTAGGAAGATACTGACGAATTCAAAATTTCTCTGCATGTCTTGCCAAAGTTACCAAACACGCTACTGCCCATGTGGAGCAATGTTTATTTGGGCTAGTAGAGTAACACAAAATACATTCTCGACCTTATAAATGGAAAGAGGCAGAACATTTGACTGGGCGAAATATGTTTCTGGATAATTATACCTCCTTCACTCTGGCACGATAACAAACGTTGTTACTCTACCTGGCACATTTAAGCCGTTGCCTTGAACGATGACAAAAATAATGGAATCGACATCTTACCTGGCAGGAGCGCTGAAGACTTGGCAACATGAAGAATACTGGCGACTATAATAATAAAGTTAAAATGATGATAATTAGAAAGCAAGAGGGAAATACAGAAATATATATAAAGAAGTAAATATTTATTTTTAAGTGAATACTCTAACATTCCTTAAATAATTGATTTTTTATTTTTTATGTGCATGCCGTTTGGAAACAACTGAAAAAATTTTCAAAAGTGGTAGCTTTTCCTATGTTTAAACAATTACAAAAAGTAGCTATAAAATATATCTAGTTATAATATAGTTTTATGAGGCCAATCTTTTTAATTTTAGGATAAATGAAAATTTGTTATTTTTAATAAATTGATATAACTCAAATATATCTATTTATGTTACTACGAGGTGTAAATATATATAAATGAGAAATTCATAAAATACCCACAGATCTCAAATTTTATTCAATCGCCTTCTATAATGAATTACTAAGAACGATATGAATTATTCAGTGTTATGAATAGAGATATTTCTTTTGATTTCGTTACAGAACAAAGCAGAGTTCTTTCAATTATCACTGAAAAAAAATATTAATATTAAAGAAAATATAATACAGTGATAATTCATATTCCATAATTTAGCATAACATACAAAAATAATGTACCGCAAAGTCACAATATTGCTTGTGTCAATGTTAGTTAGGGAGCCTTAGATTGGCATTAAAGATCGCCCCACTGTTGCCTAAACGAACATGTATGTCACATATTTTTCCAGTTTATGTCCAAAGTACGCTTTCGCTCTCCTGGATTGCTCCAATCGATAATCAAAACTGGCTTGGCGGCATTATTGACAAAATCGAAGTTAAAATTGACCTACAAGCTTGTCGTCATCATTATAAAAATTGGCATGCTAGCGTTGTTGAAACTCTTTGCTGCTAGTGCAACAAACAATTGAAAATAAATAAAAGGATAGCATAAAAACTTAATAGATAAGTTGATGCAAAATCAAAAAGTTTTTTTCCATGTATTCCTCTATTACTACTACAAGCTTCTGTAATCCATAAGTTTGCCAATACCACAAGAAACAAATTTTTTGGCTGATCATTTACCTAATAGTGTACCATCTTTTGACCACCTCATCACTATCAAATATTCGATAACCTAAAGGTTCTTTTAATGGTCCAGGCACTTTCCCGTACTCAAAGTTATCATGCAGTATTTTATGGACAGATCTAATGCTGATGTCCAAGTACTGAGCGATTTCAACTGCATATAGTATATTCTTCCGTCTTTAATCATTGTGTCAAATCTTTTTTTAAAAAGAGATGTGCTCTTCGGCACGTGAGGTGGATGACCATTTCTGGCTTCATCAGTTACCTCGTTTTTTCCGTGGTTGAACCATTCTATCCATTCATAAACTTTTCCTTTAAGACATGCAGTTACTTAAATACTGTGCCAACACTTTTGACAAGTTTCAGCAGGTTCAACGTCCCGCCCACAAAAATCGAAATACATATCTCTGTTCTTCAATGGTGAAATTCACGAATCAAGCTTCCCTATTTTTATAAAGCAACAGTTCGAACGACAATGATTGTAGTGCACCGAACAACGCATGATCAGATTTAACTGACGCATATTCATATTAGTTACATCCGATTTACCTCTACATGCAGTGGTGGCGATGGAATATATGGAATTGGCTTTACTTTTTGAATTATGTTATGTAATTAGTTCATAGGTGATAAAAAGTAAATAATTGGGTGTTTGGGTTTATAGAGTTCTAAAAACGGTTTTAGAAAGCGATTTGCTGTTTAAATTGGGCTAAAATTCGGCCTTTTAATTAAATGAGAAGAAACTTAAATAATGTGGCAGTACTGACTTCAGATAGCCAGAGCTGTCCCCAAAGCGTATGCGCTGTGTGTGCCACGTACTCTCAAAAAATTTTGACTCAGTGCTATTTGATTGAGGCAACAAGCACCGCATACTCTCAATAATTTTCTTCAGGACAGCCCTGAATACGGCAGCATATTATGGCAGTAATTACATATATACACATACAGTAGAACCTCCGTATAGCGAAATTCTCTATATAGCGAACTTTTGGTAAATTCCCATGGTCATTATACACGAAAGTGTTTCTATATAACGAAATTTTTAACGACTAAAACAGAAAATCGAGTGGTCATATCAACAACATCGAATTCCCTAATTCCGTGGGAATACAATACGATTTTAAGGTAAGTGGCAAACGAACAGAATGAGGCACATCTAAGGGACTTTAAACTCCCTAATAAAGAGTTTTCCTAAGCACACATACCTGTATCTGGTTGCCCCATATGGTGCGAAGCTGCTAGGCTAGAAAAAGGCCCCAGTTTTCCTTGAATACACTGTATAGTTTAAATAGCAGTGCTTGTCGCGCTTTTTTTTACTCGTTTGGTTACCAGAAATCCGGAAATTGCGAATTTCCAATAAAAGTGCTAACACTTTTATGATGAATCAACGTCACCATTTGTTGTGCAGTAGGATATTAAGAGGTTTTTTTTTACAAAAGCATGAACATGTATGAAAGAAGCATTAAATACATTTTCATTTTAAGGTAAGAATTGTTCAACTTTTTTTATATGCATGTATATTTCACACTTAAAAACATCTATTTTTAAATGGTTGAATGTTATTTATGAGAAACAGTCGTTAACTGGAAAATGGGATTTCAATTGTGGTATCATATTGCACTGCCCTGGTTCATGAATACATCGTTTCCACATAGGATGTTTTCTATGTGATGAATTTTTTTATGGAACCATCCATTTCGTTATATGGAGGTTCTACTGTAATTGCTGCCTGATATATATAAACTTTGATATATACAGAAATGACCTTATATATATATATATATATATATATATATATATATATTTATAGATATATTCTGTAGTATATTATATTTAGAGAGACACGCTTCCTAATCAGTCCAATCTTCTTTATAAACAAGTGAATATGAATCATAGTATATGCAAATTATGTACATACAAATAATTAAAAAGCAGAATTAATGAGAAAAAAATGTCTTGTATATACCTTTAAAACAACTATATTTTATGTAGTATTCATATATATTTACATTCGTGTAATAAAAATACTTTAATTGTCTTGTTACAGCAAGAAATTTTGACAATGGTTTACCATATATAAAATTATTTACACACATATAAATTCCGTGAATTACACATAAAAAATAATATAATAATTACATAATAAAATAATGTAATATTTAAATAATAAAATAACATATTAATTACATGTGTACAATAATGCAAAATTTCCATATACAGCTAGGGAATTAAAAATTGCTCTGTGATTATATATCTGGGGAAAGCATGTTTTAAAAACTCTCGAGTAAGCTCTAAAAAACCTGTTAGAAACTTGTAGGGGAAGCCGACATGTTTTTTTGACAGCCTTCAAAATAAGAATACCTTAAAAGATAGGGGGAACGAAACGAAATTTATTTTGTTCGATTTGCAAGAAAATCAATTTTATTTTGAAACAAAATTCTTTCGGGATTCTAGAAAGTCAGTTTTTATCAAATTCTTTTCACGCAAACTCAAAATCCCAGAGGAGTGGAATTTTATTACAGTCTTACTTAATACTTAACTTAATTACTTAATACTTAACACGAATTATTTTTTACACACACTGCTTCCTGAAATCTGTCAAATTGTAGTGAAATTCCTGTGCTTTTAACTTTTTTAAGACGACTGCAGTTAACACGAAATAGCGTTTAATACGAGATGATGATCGATGGCCCTTGGAAAAATTCTTCCATCAGTCGACTGGAATAGGCAAGAAATCCCGATTTTATCTTGCAAAAAATTATATATGTAGACATATTTTCTGTATATATGGGAAAATTTTTATTTTAATAACCACAGGGATTCACAAAGACTTTGATACACCCCTGTTTGTAAAAATTGCAACACCATGAAGGAGTCACGTGATTGAGCTGAAACTTTCAGGAAATGCAAATTAGGGTATGCTATTCAAATGATTAGAATTTCAGAGTCATCACGCATGCGTGGGCTGAGCAGCGCCCTCTGAACTACTGATGGATCCGTATAAATAGAGAGCTGTAGCGGGGCGTGTATGGCTATCTGTTAGTGGTAAACGTTACATGAGACGTTACTATGCCTCTACGACGAAAAGGGCGAAATTTCAGCAAGTTTCGGAGTTTGAACGGGGACGAATGATCGGCCTTCGTGAAGGAGGGTTTTCTTATCCTGCAATAGCAGCTCGTATGGGGCGTAACAGCAGCACAGTGATGCGAGTGTGGAAGCAGTGGGTTCAAGAGAACCAGACAACTCGGAAATCCGGGAGTGGACGCCGAAAGGTGGAGTCAGCACGGGATGATAGACACCTGGTCCGCATGGCGATGACGGACCGTTCATCTGGACAGTTTGCAGAACGTTGGTGCATTGCTACAAGTGTATCATTGTGTGCTTCATCAATTCGTCGGCGTCTACTGCACCGTGGACTGCGTGCAAGAGTTACTTTATACAGGATCCTCCTGACGCAAAACCATCGGCGCCTGCGGCTACAATGGGCTCATGGACATAGAGACTGGCGTGCTGATTGGCAACAAGTGGTGTTTTCTGATGAATCCCGCTTTAATTTGGGGTATAGTGATGGCCGCATCCGTGTTAGACGCTATACTAGTGAACGCCACCTTCCGGAGTGCGTTATCCAACGTCATAGTGGACGAACCCCTAGCGTTATAGTCTGGGGTGAGATTGCGTATCATGGACGATCTCAGCTGCTACGAATTGTGGGTAATCTTAACAGCAACCGGTACATCAATGAAGTTCTGGAGCCCGAAGTTGTTCCCTTCCTTCAAGGCATTCCCGGAGCTGTATTTCAACAGGACAATGCCCGCCCACATATTGCCAGGAATGTTCAAGACTTCTTTTCATCACAACAGATACACCTTCTTCCTTGACCTGCCTATTCGCCACAAAATTCATTCATCATAATTCATTCGCCAATGGAACATATGTGGGATTTCGTTGGGCGGCGTCTCGCTCGTGATCCTCGTCCCATAGCTACTACAGATGAATTTTGGGGTCGCATACAAGCAACCTGGAATGCTCTTCCTCAGGCACACATTCAACATCTGTTTGATTCCATGCCACGTCGTATAGCATCACTTATTGCAGCGCGTGGTGGCTTCACCAAATACTGATTTTCGACATGTAATATTGGTTTTTTTTTTTGCTTTGTAATTTTAATCGTTTATTTGTATCAACACAGGTCGTTTGTACATTAAATTTCATTCAATTCGGACGAGTCCTTCATGGTGTTGCAATTTTTACACACACACACACACACACATATATATATATATATATATATCAGCGTTCTAGTGTGCGCACTTTTATGCGTTTTTAGATATTTCATAGGTTAGATATTAATATTTCATTAACGTTTATAAAGATTGGTGAGAGTAATATTCCGGAACATTTATAAAATTTTAAATTTTACTTTAAAAATCGTTACACTTTATATTTTATATTTAAATATAAATTTTAGAAAAAATACTTCAATCACGAATGCATGCTGGCACGATTCAAATTGAAAAATAAAGTTAATTTGATATAAAAATTCTCATTTCGAAAATTTACCAAAATATTAAAGAGAATGGCCAATCAAATATATATTAAAAATATGGCGAATTAAGTATATATTAAAGAAAATGGCCAATCAAGTACATATTAAAGAAAATAGCCAATCAAGTATATATTAAAGAAAATAGCCACTCAAATATATATTAAAGAAAATGGCCAATCGAGTATACATTAAAGAAAACGGCTAATCAAGTAAATAATAAAAAGCTCTATGTTTTAAATTCTAACTTCTCAGAAATCGTATAATTCTAAATTTTATGTGAAAAAGCTGCTTTAGCTTTGCAAAGAGGCTATATGAATGTTTTACCACATAAAACTTCAGGTACATACGTATCACTATACATTTATCATGGTGCACTGATATAGGATAAATATATACTAAAAACAACAAGTGTATAGTTTATGAATGAAATGGAAACGAATGAATGAGGAATCCTTTATGAACGACGAAATATACGGCGTAAATCCAGTAAGTTGATAATCGCGTTCGGTCGTTCCAAACGGACGCAACTGGTCCTAACGTTCTTACCTATTTCTGTCACTTCCTTTAGGAGAAAAATATTTTTAGGCTGTTTTGCAGAGACGGAAACAGGAAGTTAAACGTTGGGATCAGTCTTTCTAATCTTGGATCAAATATTTTTTGTCAGCGAAAAGCTACTAACTTATTATCTTGGAGATATATTGAACTCGAGAAATAATGAAAAGGTAGTGATACTGCTGCAGTTAAGATGTATTAATTTTTAATTATAATAAATCGCAGAGTGCTATCGATCTTTGTTAAGTGAAAGGAAGAAATTTAACTTTTTGTTTAAATCCAAATATAAAACATCTCTTATACTTTAAATAGAACTAAAGGAAAGCATCACTGTAGCGGTATAGTGGTAAAGCGTTCGTATAACGTGCGGTTAATCCGAATTCGACTTCCAACGACGCTAAAAATAGTATGGGGATTGGGTCTGTGCGTTCGAATTTCTCTGGAAAATGTAGATCCGTTTGATGGTGAATTTCTTGGCGTGTGGGCACCTGTGGTGTTGCATGTGGGTGACGTTCTCCCCAATACTGCTTTTGGCGGTCATTTGCGCAGACATCGTGCGCTGGCTGGGATTACAGTACCGCCTCCTGAGGACACCCTTCCCAGTTCCTGTGGTTTCCCAATCAACAATAAAAAAATATAGGTCCACTCCTCTATTGTGGGACAATTACAACGTATTCGTTTATCGTACCATTGATTCGGGTCAGGTTTTTAATAGTATTGTAGGACGCGCGCTGTTTTTCTGCTGCCCGGGTTTGCTTCCCTCGGCAGCAAAAGTTCGGATTCTTAAGAAAACAAATGTTCGGACGCAGCATGACTTATATCATTCTTGTGCTGAAAACACAAGCAAAAACAAACAGAAAAAGTATGTAAGATATGAATAATTTATGGCACAACAAACGCGAAAGCATTGAGCAGATATATAATGCCATTCTTACAGGTAGAATAATACCCAAATATATTATTAAGTTGCGATAAGAAACGCATATATCGCACCCTTGCGACGAAAGTGTTACAACTCAAAATTCGGTGAAAATGACTTAATGTTACAACCTAGTGTAGAAAACAGTGCTGCATTTTGCCATGCAAAATGTTAGGTCATAAGTTATTCGGGTTTCGGCTAGTTGGCATATGTCATTAGATGAACACAACGTCCCTCAATTCAGCCAGAAACAGGTTTGTTTTTTTTTGTTTTTTTTTCATTTTCTGAAGATTGGGATTTTTTGAGTTGTAACACTTTCGTCGCAATTGGTGTAATATGTTCGCACCTTCAATGTCTTAACTTCTAAAATTAATTTTGATTAGCTAAAAATGAGTTATATTTTTCGCTACAATTCCATTTAGCAATGCTTCAATTAATGCTGCAAAATTACCCAAATGAAGTAATTAATTTTATGTAATTGAATTACTACGACTGCGAGCATGAATGTACATTGCTACAACATGTAACTATTGCGTTTTTGAAGTAGTTGTGTCAATATTGAAAGAGACAAATTCACGTCATTGGGGTTAGAGAAGTAAGTAATAAAATATCTATAGAAGCCCATTCATAGAACAGAAAAAGCAAAAAATAAATAAATGGGGCCTTTTCGTGACAGTGTGTAAAATGATTTGACCTTATTGAGACAGAACACGCGAACAAATTTTGTCGATTATATAACCACAAGCCTTGATCCTTTCTTTTATGGGTAAGACTTTTTCTAGTTGTACATAGCTTTTGTTTTTGAGAGTAAATATTCTATTTATACAAAATTTGTTTATGAAATCCTAACCTTGCTTAAATAGTTTGCTTTGATGCCATATTAGTAGATTCAATTTATTGGCTTTCACATTTTGATGCAAATACTCCTGAAGTTGTAAAATGATATATCCATACGTTATTTACTTTCCTGTGTTTATTAAGTTTGCATATTTTACAATGCTACATAGCAGATTTTATCTTAAACAATCTAAGAAATTTTTAACAAAGACAAAA
>QLNU02015360.1:277943831-277961505 GCA_006491805.2 Dysdera silvatica
ATTAAATAGAAAAATGGCTAAAAGGCATTGCATAAAGATGAATTGATGATTTCACTACAAAATTTAAAAAAATAAATGATTTTATTCAAATGACAGTAATGTAAGTCATCTGTTTTTCAAGCAAAGGTAAAACTCGAATATTCATTTTACAAACCCCAAATAATCTAGTACATAAAATAATTTTGCCTACATAAATATTAGTCATACGAAAATCAAAGTTAGAAATATTATAAAACCTATAATTCATTCCTTGAAATTTAGCAATATAGGAATAAATTTAGGAACTTAAGGAAATAGTGATTATCTTTTAGAAATGACATATGGGCATAAGTAAAGAAATTAATAATTTTGTTTTTACAAAAATTCTTGGATTAAGTTTTGTGTGATGATTTGGGGGGGTTGGGTTTATTTGTATGACAATTATTCATTAGAAAAATGAATGCATTATTACACTTCGTTACTATATATATTGGTATCCGTTAATAACCCTATCGGCTGTCAGAGTTCTCTAAATTTTTCATCGGAATTTTATTCGGTGCAGCTTTGGAAATTTAAATATCAAATATATTAATCATCTTCTACTTGTGTACAAAGATCTTTTGAATTTTCAAATTTCATTAATTTCACGCGTCTGATTTTAAATTTCCCTGAAGAATAAGTGAACTCGGCTCTTATAAATTAAACATTTGTTCGCGGAAGAATGGCTAACTTCAGAATGCGGGTCAATCAATTCTAAAACAATATCTTGATGAATTGAATTACTGAAACAGAATTTCCATCAAAAAAACAACTACTTAATATCATAACGAGATTTCTTCAGAATTTCAGAAGCACAACTACACATATTTTTAAAATACTGAAACAAAATCTCTAAAAAATAATACATATTTTATTTCACAAAACTTGGTAAAATAGCACAATGGGCACAGTTTTTGAACTATATGTTTTAATATAGCTTTAAAACGTTCTCTCGAAGGCTTTTAGCCCTCTTCAAAGAAGGTTACATAATACTGGAACTATTAAGACTGAACTAATAATAAACAAAATTTTCAAACACTGTCACACTATCTAAAGTCACGTACAATTGACTAAAACCAAATGAGTTTAGTAAAATTATTAAAAATTCACTTAAAGAAAAAAGTAAACAACCAAACACAAACAATAATCTAAAATGGAGAAATCTAGTGTAACTTAATGTGTAGGAAATTAGTCCATGTTTTTTATTATAATTCCATAATTTATAAGTCCATAATTTTGTGGTAATAGCCCTGTCATTGACCAAACTAACCTTGTTTTGGTGAATGATGAAAGTTTCGAAAAAATTTAAATCAGCCGGAGTAGGGGATTTAAAGATTATTTTTACATGATCAAAATTGAATTTATGGTCATAAGACCAACAATGATCAGCTACGGATGATTTTGTTTTTTATTCTTTGACGTACGCTTCATGTTCTTTAATCCTGAACTTAAGCGCACGACGGGTTTGACCAATATAAGATTTATAGCAGGAAAAAAGGATTTCATAAATTCCCCATAAATTATGGTCCAGAATGATATCTTTTAATTTAGATATGCCAGTTTATTGATTGGAGAGAAAGTAACTTTAAAAAACTTTCCTTCTACGTATTTTATTTTTAACGTTATATTTCTTCAATTGGTACCAGCAACGTAGAATTTTAAAAATTATTGGAGGAGCCCAAGCACACATTATTAATATTTATACATTACAGTACATGTAAAATTGCAATTTATTTCAAATTATTTGGGGGGCTTGGGCCCCACGGGCCCATATAACTCTACGCCTATGATTGGTACTGAACTAAAATGTGCACTAACAATGTCTTTTATTGGTCTTTTGATTTTATGCATTGAGGTAAATAGGTTAATGGTACTTAAAATGTACTTAAATATGAAGAAGCATAAAGAGGTCACTCACTCAAATATAAATAGTAAAAAATAAGTAGAAAAACACTGCCTTAATTTTGAAGTGTCACTGTATATAAAGTGTATATTAGATATTTGTCGCATCTTACCTTTCAGCATGTGACATAGTAGTTTTCATACACTTATCAAGGGCAGATGCCGAAAACAGCAAAGTTGTTGTAGGTTTCTACATTTGTTTTCAAGTTTTGCATTACTGTAAATTGATGGGCGACATTCCAAGTTGTGATCACAGGCTCATGGGCTGTAGCCCGCCATTGGAATCCAAGTACAAACACTTCCCAACGGATAGTACGATTACTTACATCATTTCCTGATGTCAAATTTTTGGCCGCTGGTTGTAACGAAGACAAATGGTTTGACTTCACCACACATCGGAGACATCGACGGTCCCGAACAATCAATTTTTTCGGCTGACCGATTCTGGATTGGGGTGTTGTAATTCTCTCATATATCTATTTCGCCATTGCATCACCGTAATATTGCACAGGGTGTCTGGAACTTGTCTAAAAACCCAGGGATTGAATGACCGCATCTGTGGGCACTTCATTTGTCATGCGTTCATACCATGCCCATATCCAGAAGGGGGGGGGGGACCTTAGGAACCGGTCGCCCCCAAACTATATTTTTAATGGGACTTGTGTACGGCCTTACATGCTATAATTGTATCAATACATGCTGTAAAATTTTTGAACTCCCTGAAATTACATCCTGGCTACGATCTTGGTTCATACCGACAGATGTAGCTGGTATACGCGTCTACCTAACGCTGAAATTCCTTTTGTAAAGTCATGGCATGTATCATTGACATACAGACGATCCTACTTGGTTTCCAGTGATTAATGACAATTGAGTATATGCATATCCAGAGCTCCACAAATCCCGGCAAAAAAACGTACTCACCAGGCCAGAACAAGCCTGATTTTCGAGCCATGTACGCATACAGGGTGGACCATTTAACTTGATAATGTAAAATATCTCGAAAAATAAGCGTTTTAGAAAACAATGTTTGAAACAAAAGTTGCTGGTCTTGAAGGGAAAAGGTGTTTTTCATTATGTATGTATGTATTACTTGGGGTTTTCATAGTCATTTGAAGGTCAAGCTGGTTTTTTAAGAGAAACCTATATTTTTTATTTTTTATTTCTCGTAAAAAAATAAACAACTTTTATAGAAAGAATTTTTTCAATTTAGAGTTTAGTTTCCGACATATTTAAAAAATAATCTTGAATAAAGGCGGTCATGCCACATTACCCATGCTGCATAGTTCTCCGAGATTCCCCATACATAAGAACCATTTGGACCTTCTTCTCTACAGACAAATACTTCATTTTTAACGCACAATAAACTAAAACTCAATAAACTAATTTATCTTAACACTTAGCGCTAACTTTTAAATGACTTACATTAAATGAACGACTGTACGACAGAAGTAGAGAAAAAAATGATTGCTTGTAGCAAGCGGCCGTCTTGCTTTGGTACCAATTAGCTCCACGCGCAATGTCTCATTTTTCTTGGGAATATAAATCGGTTGTGTGACTTATCAATCAATCATATTTATTTTTATTTGTGTAAACGATTTCTCTCCAAGTACTGCATACTTAATTTCTTTCATTTCTTAAATATCAAATTAGTTTTCTATGATATGTGATCAACGTCGTTATTCAAACTTATTTTTTAAATATCTCGGAAACCAAGCGCTAAATCGAAAAAATGCTACCTACAAAAGTTATTTTTTTACGAGGAATAAGAATAAAATATAAAAAATATAGATTTGCCTTTAAAACAAACCAGTTTGACCCTCAAATGACCTTGAACACAACCCCCAAGTAAAATAAAAACACTTTCCTCCCCTCAAGAAAAATAACTTTCATTTCAAACTTTTTTTGTAAAACGCTAATTTTTTGAGATGTCTACATCATCAAGTTAAATGGTTCACACTGTATATAGTAAGTTTTATCGATTTTAGGTTTTAAGTATTGCAGAGTGTGCACATGTATGCTCTCATACTTCGTCAAAATTATTCTGATAAGGTAATTGAGTTTAAAGTTCGGTCATTAACTTTGACTAAACTGACAAGAGGACCCTAATTTCCTTGTATATTTCACGGATCAGAAAATATAGTTTCAGAACACTTTCAAGTTTATAAAGCTGCTTTATTAATTAATTGAAATAACTGCCTTCCTTGAAGCCTTCTATAATAAAACTTCATTTCCTAAGGCTTATTTCATTCTACTTGAAATAATGCTTAGTTAATGCTCGAGTTAATGCTTTAAATAATGCAAAGTCTGTAATAAATTTATATTTATTACAGACTTTGCGCAGAGAGTGAGACCAATACGCTCGTTAAATGGCTTGAACGAAAATTAATAAAATCATATGCAAATGTGAATATATGTTCAACAATTCAGTAAAACCTCCCACAGTACGCATTTCAGATATATTTTGCGTTTGCAAAGGTTGAAATTAAAATTTTGTAACACGTCAATGAACGTCTGAATTCAGACCATTATAAAAGCACACATATATAATTAGCTGCTTTGTGTTTTAGATGATTAAAAATGGTCGCTTTAAAAAATTTACCGAACAGTGTGAAGCTGCTAAAATATAAAATAGCGTAGAATTTTGGAACATTTTTTTTTGTAAAAAATTAGAGATACTTACGTTATATTTTTATATTTTCTGAAAAAAGAGGGAACTAGAGATATTAAATGGCAAATACGGATGTTATAATAAAAAGTTTTCATATAAATTTCTGCTTTTTCATCGACATTTTTAAAATAGGTAAGTAATTTTTTATTAATTTATGCATAAAAACTTCAAAAATACTTTTTTCCAGGGTATTTAATTTTTCAAAAAGTTCATGTTGTTTTCCAGAACAAAAAGGAAAGCTATTTATTGAATGCGTTTCATATTTAAATTTTTAATATCTTAACACATACAAGAAAAAATATTGTAAGACACTAGCTATACTGGATTAGAGGTTAAAAAGTTTGATTTGCAACCTTAATAATATAGGTGTATTTGCAAGCCCATAAAAATGCTTGCCCCCCCCCCGCCCCCAAGTCTTATTTGCTTAAAACGTAACTGTTCTGATTTCTACCGAAAATCTAAATGACGAACATAATATTTATGTCTATAAAACGGATTAGCACCGAAAATTTTTAAAATCGCTCACCTTCACCGTCTTCGGGTTGATTTAAGAAGTGAAAATTAATCATAATCATGATTAATTTCCACTTGATTAAAAATTTCCTTTTATTAAAAATTTCCTTTGATTAAAAACAAATTAGAGTTATAATATTCTAAATATTCTATGATACCTTGCCATTTATTTTTAGTGGAAAGACGATATGAGAAATTCACAATTAAATATAGCCAAAATGGACAAAGTTTGACCTGGGCGTGAGTAATGGGTAACATTGTGTTAGTGATCTTTATGAGAAAAGTAGGAAAAAGGAAAAAGTTAAAAAACAAAGGAACTATAAGAATATGAGTAAAAAAAATATAAAAACGAAAAAATTATAAATAAAAAGAAGATAGAACACTACCTTTGGCAAAAAAAGAATATTAATATATTCACGAAACGTCACTAATTTTTATGTTGGTAAAGATGTCTTGATTTTTTTTCTATTTCGTTTTCTCTAGACTAGAAATAAAAAGAAACTATTAAGTTTATGCTCACTATAATATAAGATTTAGTAAAATTTCGAGAACTACTCTTCTATTTATCAAAAGAAATATTAGGGAATTGTGCATGCCCTATATATTTATCCTTAATACTCGAAATTCCCTAATTTTGGATATTCCCAGACTTGGAAAACTCAATAACAAAAATTAAATTTCTTGTCTTCTTCATATACGAGTATGTGTAATCATTCCGCGAAAAGGCCACGCCGCATACGTAATACTAATGCGTATGCTATTACCATTAGTTTGTTCTTCCAAACATCTACAGTATAATAGCCCATTTCGTGCAGAATGCATTTTGTCTTGCTAAGTGCCTAGTCTATGGCCTAAGTATCTCTATCATACATGGATAAGAACGACATGACAGTGTTGTTTGCCTCTTTATTACATTCATTTATGTACTTTCTTGACAATAGATATGCTCCGATTCCAGAAAACATTGTTGATAGTAGAAATGTGGATACGATGAATCAGAGGATAAGGTGGATATAATATAAAACTTGTTAAAATAATCTCTCGTTGGGACGTCTTCATATGCTTTTCAAATTCAACTATTCAATATATATATATATATATACATACCTTTTTTTATAACTTTAGAGCGGAACGATATATTTTCGAAGAATACACAGTATTCTTAGTTTTCATTGTTGGAGTTCCATCATTCTTTTCCTTCTTTTAGCGGTTGAAACGGTCATTCGATAGAAGAAATCGAGTATTCACGATATCCGATGGGTTCGGTAAAACTATAATACTGTTTCCTCGGGACGCTCAATGAACTCCCATATAAATAAGAAAATGGCATCTGTACAGTATGAAAGAATACGTCTTCGAAAGTGCATAATGCTGCGACTATATTTTTTATTCAAATACTACTAAACCACCTCAGAATTATTTTATATTCGATGCGATATCTGAAGGAAAATACTTGCGTTAAATTTAGTGTATGTAGCTTCAAGTAATGCTGGAGAACCACAATAAACTTCTTATATCCATGAAGAATAATTATCGTATGATTTAAAAATTATCTGGCAAAGAATTTGAAAAACTGTGAATCATTTGAGAATATGAAAAATTTCGAAAACTTTCGGAATTTGAAGAACTATGAAACATTTTTAAAATTTTTCCATCATATTATGCTAAAGAATTGCATAACACAATTTAAGCGAAATTCGATTTATTTTTCGCTTGTTTTCTTAATCATAAAACACTTCCTGCCGCTCAGAACAAACAAACTATGTTAAAGCTATATTTTTCATTACAAGAAGGAGAAGAAGAAGATTTTTATAATATGGTATAAAAATTATTTAAATGTAAATAATCTTATAAAATGCAGATGATCATAAAAAATAATGAATAAAATGATTTTTCTCAAAGAATAAATTTACATAACTCTAAAATTTTCATAAAAGCTTCAAATCTTAGATGTGTGGGAGCTTTCAAACGAATGCAAAAAAAAAGGAATCCAAAAAAAAACGCCGCATATATTTTTCTAAAGGATCCAAAAAAATCTTGTGGGTTTAGTTTTTTGTAAGATTTCCTCTCTGAAGCCTAAAAATATCAGAAATTTAAAGAAGCGAAATTCGGAGCCCAGATTAAGAAAGAATTTTAATGTACTGAGAAAAGAAGTTGTCTTAAAAAAATATTAAAAATATCGGAATTTCATAAAAATTCCAAGATCAAACATTTCTATGGCACCAAACATTTTGCAGCTTAAAATAACACTTACGTCTTAAAGAAAACAGTGATGTAACTAAGGAGACCGTTTTTCTGAATTAGGACTTTATTGCTTAGACTTTAAATTGAAAGTGAGAAAGGTGAAGTCATATATTTATTCAAGATAATCGGAAAATGAAATATAAATATCCCTGGAATATATATATTCAAACTTTCGTTTTATGAACTGCACACTTTCGTTTTATGAACTGCACACTTTCGTTTTATGAACTGCACACTTTCGACCACATTAATGATAAAATATTTCTTTAAAAATGTGGTTGAAAAAATTTTAGCGATCCATTCAGTGTGCCGTAAAACGTTGAATATCGCTAGTCTAGATCAGCGATATTCAACCGGCATGCCGCGGCACACAGTATGCCGTGGGAAGTCCATGGATATACCGCCAAAATTTTAAAACATGCAATACCTGACTATTTCATATGATTTTTTAGTGTGCCGCAGGATTTTAATAATTGGTCTCGGTAAACCACGAGATGAAAAAAATTTGAAAATCGCTTGTATAAACCAAAAATGAATTTTTTTCAAAAATCACCAATTCGACTTTTCCAATATTTAAAGGAAGCAACTTTCCAACCAGTTAATATAAAAGATTCTCAAGTTAACAATCGATTTTATATAAACCACCATGAATTTTTATTTTATTTTTTTATGGGATATTAAAGAAAATTTTAATGGTTTTTATTTTCTCTATCTCAAACGAAAAAGAAAATAACTGCATTTAAACGACGACATTTTTATGTGCAAAAAGTACCTTATATTATATTGCGTTTTCTCAGGACCCATAAAAGCTATTATTACATGATCGTTTTCACGTGATGTATTTGACGCATTATATATAACGATTGGAAGTTTCTAATTTTGAATTATATTAATTACGAAAGAGTTGGAACCTTTGACAAATTTGTTTGACAGAAATTAAGAAATTTAAATCTAAGCTTTTAGGAAATTTCTTAATTTCTTAAAAACTTAGCCGAACTCCAGAATTTCAAAAAAAGAAAAATCTGGAGTTTGGCTTAGTTTTATCGAAATTTAAAAGAGCGTCCATATGTTTATCTTTCCTTCCTTAAACAGCCGATAAATTCTAAATTCAAAAGCTCTTACGGCTTTTGAGAAAAGAAAACCTAAATGACAAAAAGCCGCAATTTTTCCGGAAAGGGTCTTTTTCTGAATTGAATCAATTTCAGTGATATATAAAGGTTGTTTATCACTTCTAAAGCTTTAAACTAGTACAATCGATTATTTTGACCTTAACACACCACAGCAAACAACTATAGAGTTTCGCTTAGCATTTCTTAGGTTGCGATGTCATTTCGACATCTACGAGTTTTGTTCTTTATTAACTATTTTTACCATGATTCAAACCTTTTAGATTTATTTATTATTATTATTATTATTACTTTTTGCAATATTGGGTTTCTTGAATACTTGCTAACCTTTGATGTTTTAACTAATTTAAAATGTGTTTGAAACACGAGAATATATGGCAAAACAAACAAGACTTTCACGAACTCTTCGTTCTGCCTTCACTTGACAAAGGGAGTAGTTCGTCAAGACGTCGTGTTTTTAAACCTTACTAACTGTAACTACGCGAATATATATTTTAAGG
This sequence comes from Dysdera silvatica, assembly GCA_006491805.2. Taxonomy (NCBI): domain Eukaryota; kingdom Metazoa; phylum Arthropoda; class Arachnida; order Araneae; family Dysderidae; genus Dysdera; species Dysdera silvatica. Next base: position 277,952,807 of record QLNU02015360.1, read on the forward strand.
GTGATCCGATATCCAAAACAAAGCAAAATTATTTAAGACAATATTATCTGATTTTTTAATATATATTCCCAACCTTATTTTAAATCATGTAGCTGACAAAAATTCTGATGTAATTTTTAATTAAAATTTTTAACTGCAAAAAGTGATTGTTGCAATTTTTTAATAAGTGATTCAATATTAATACTTTTTACATATAAATAACTTTATACACATAATTATACAGCAAACAAATTGTTCAGCAGAATTTTGAAATGCAAAACCCTATTTTAAATAAAACCTCCTAATTGTCAAATTTTAGTTTTCAGTAACATGCACGTTGACACAAAAAATCATAAACTTTTTAAAAAATAAAATTTTAAAAATCTGTCTAGAAAATTTAAAAAGATAGCTTTATCAATATGTGTGCAAAATTTCAGATACATATCGCACCCTTACGAGGAAAGCGTGACAACTTAAAAAATTCCAATCTTCAGAAAACGCAAAAACTGTTTCTGGCTAAATTGAGGGATGTTGCGTTCATCTAATGACATGTGCCAACTTGTGGAAATCCGAATAACTCACAGCCTAACATTTTGTACGAGAGAATGCAGTACTGTTTTCTACATCTGGTTGTAACATTAACTCATTTTAACCAAATCTTGAGTTGTAACGTTTTCGTCGCAAGTGTGTGATATCTTTAATAGTTAAAATGTTATCAAAGTTTAAATTTATAAAATTTTGTAAATCGCAAAACGAAGGATGTTAACCGGTAAACTGCGGTACCCAATAAAAAAAATTCTTATTTCAAATATGATATTTGCTAACAGAAGGTGTTAGAATTGGAATATCGGGAAAATCCTAGTCTCGTTTCATTCATAAGAATTTGAACTTCTTTTCAAAGTAATACAAAAAATACAAGTTTTGGTCATTTTTTGGGTATTGGACCCCTTAATGTGAAGCTAAAGCATACTATAGGTTAGTCTTCTTAAGCACCAAAATATTCATAAAAACCTAGAATTTTTAAACTTCGTAGGTTTTCGTTATATGGATTGTCTATGTGTATACATAGGTATCAAAATGTCCAGTAAGAGCTATTAAATTTTGAAAATCAATAAAAAAATACTATCAGATTTTTTATTTTTTGATATCATACCCCCTTAACAATTATTTAGTATTAACTGAATTAAAAATGCTTTTAACTGCTTAAACTTTTACGTCCTAAGCAATTATAAACAGAATTTGCCATCAATGTGAATTTCAAATTTTTAGCGAAATTTCCAAAATTATTCGGTTGAACCATAGCAGAGGGATGTGTGTTCAGCAAACTTACAAAAATAACTGTTTATTGATATAATGAATATAATATAAATTAATGATAATCGTATATATGTTGCAGTGTATGTAAAAAAAAAGATTTCCGCGTGCCATTTGTTGAATGTGAAAATGTAGAAACGAGAAAAAAAGCAAGCGAAACATGCAATGCCTGAATATGCAAATTGAAATTACGACAAAAGATTTGCGGATCTGCTCGATTTTTTTTATATTCAACGAGATAATTGTGCGGCGAATTGCAGCCGTTCATTAGATCTCAGCCAGAAATACCTTTTCTACGACAGAAAATTATAAGAAGGATGGAGGAATATATATACTCCAGTGTAGACCTACAGCATGCCATGGAAAGTATACGTAGAAGACTTCCCACAATCCTTAGTGTCAAAATGTGTATATGGGGGCACCCCCACCTCCATTGGTGAACCGATAATCTAATTTCGGTTGATAAATATTATTATTTATCGTTTCGACTTATATGTTCGAATATTTTTGCCTACACAGTGCATATAATAAATAAATTTATATTCGACTTCAATGACTTGTCATATTCAAAAGCTAAAATATGTCTTTAATTATGGCATTTTTTTGGTATTCGATACAGGATCCACCCTGTATCCGCCTGTGTACGCCTGATGGGCGGATTTACCCTTTTACCGCCCCTTCCTACCCAACTACCCAATCAGTGGTACATAAAGTGCTCAAAAACAGAGTTAGTAGTTCAAATCTGTAAATTACAGCGTTACTTGCAGAGATACACATCATGATGCACGCTTAATTTCATCCTCCTACAAAAATCAGAAGGGGGTCAGGAGAAATCTTTATTGAACACCCTTCGTATAGTGGCCATCACCCCCATTTTCAATATCCATTTTATATCAGGATTAAAAGAGAAATATGCTTACACATCAACAATGAATGTAAGAGTTTCCCTTTTCCATTCTTTATTATCTTCAACGAAATTCTTTCATTTGAATTTACGATTATCAAGAACAAACCAACTGGAAATTTCATTATCCTTGAGAAGTATTTTTTTTTTATATAAATGGAAACTAAGGGCGCTTCCATGGATGTAGCCCTCAAAATGGTGTGGCCATTTGTTCTCTCCCATTCTCTGTCGTTTTTATTTAAGAAGGAGGTGATGTGCAAAATAGTGGTCCGATAAGGGCATTCTGTATAAATAAAATGTCTTTTGTTCTTCCTCCACACTTTTCTATTTGCATTACATTCTAATCCTCTTTCTTCTTTCTGCTGAGAAAATTTTCTTCATGCTGAAGATTTTCTGTTGTATGCATTTTTTCTTTTTAACGGGACAAAATAGTTCTTTCCGTTTCCCCGTTGAACACTTTCCGGTTTAGCTAATGCTAATTTCCACTGATTTTCGAAGGGACCGAAAAAAAAATCGTTTTGAGCAGTTTTCTGCTTTGTGAAGGTTCCGTTTTTAGACAAGTTACACTGCATACACACACACACATATATATATAACAACTATTGAATAGCTTGAATTACAGTTTCATTTATAGCCACTAAATATTAATGTAATTGTTTCACATATATATGTATATGTCTATTAGGTTGCTGATTTCTCCGGTTAGGTTACCAAATTTGAAATCACCATTCAGATATCGAAATTCAAAGTAAGCTTCATTCCCAGCTAAGGTAAGTCCTTAAACCGTTTAGTTATTTCCAAATATATTCTAGTTGAGAGATTAAATCCACTGTCGCGAGGGAAGGCTTCTCAGAGGACGCATTATGCAATTTCGAAATGTGGAATTCAAAGCAAACACACGATTCACACACGTAGTTAGTCTTTCGGCGCGCTACTAATCATAAGTCGGAATTTCATGAGATATATTTCTGCTATTCATCAAATTGCAAATAATCCTTTTGCCTAATGACTTAAACCTCAATGGATCGAAAATGAATTCATTTAATTCGTATACGTAATTTACTTTTACCTTGCATTAGGAATTATTTAAGCTCAATCCCACTAAGATTAAACTTCTTATGCATTCTCTTCAAATCTTACATGAAAATTGTTGAAGATTAAATATACAGATTTCTTTACAGCCACTAGTATTCTGGGATCTATACATGTGTACATGAAAGACTCCATCATACATATTTCTAACACAAGGACTTGAAAACAATACTAATTACTTATCAAATTTATAATATGTAGCATTAAGAAGTTTGTATTTGTGTGGGTTCTTTATCTTATTAACACCTTACACCTGCTTCTGGATATGAAACAGTGGATGGGACAGGATACAAAGCCTTGATGGCGGGAAATTCTTGTCAATGTCAAATTTAATCTGGATACGAAAAATACTGACACTTTATGACTTTCAGCTAAAGCTATTAACTTTATAATCATTCATTGCATACGTTATAGACAGAAAAAGACTACACGAGAGTAAAAGAGAAAATGTAAGTGCTATAAAATGACATGAAATAAATTTCAGCACCATTTTATGGCTCAAATTATAGCCCTTTAACCTCTATATTACAATAATATTGCCATATATAGGTTAAAGGGTTCTAATTGTAATAATATCCTATTTTGTAATACATGGGTTAAATAGCTCTAATTCGAATTACAAACGTTGGTTCCAAAATTTAATTTCATTAATTAATATCAAACAATTAACTTCTTAAGTGGAGATTCGCTTATAAAGCTAATTTGTGCTTAAAAAGCTGAGACATAACTTTATTAAATGACATGTAATTAATTTGTATTAAAATATATTGTACATAGGTTAATGGAAAAGATGTAGGTTTAGGAATAGAAGAAGGTATTCCCACGTCTTGGTAGAAAGATTATTTCAACGACCTTTTGCTTAAATTTTGTTTGAAAAAACAACAAATTTTTAGCTTTTGGCGCCCCTTTATTTTAGGGTTTAAATCTTAAAAAAAACTATTTAGGCTTATTTTAGTAGCGCTCCTCTGTATATATCCCAGGCTTAGGTTTCGTAAAACAAACCCGTGTATTTCGTTTCTATCAGCACTGGTGGCTGCCCACTGAGCGCCCTCCTCAATCCGGCACTGTGTATATCAGGGCCGTGCTTAGTGGGTGCGAGCTGGGCGGTCGCCCAGGGTCGCCAAAAATTGTAGTGCAAATACCAAAAATCAGTTTTTAGCGGTCCCATATACTTTCGACAGAGTATTTGGTCAACTCACCTTTTGTGTGTGTGACGTCATACTTCCCATAATGCAACTTTTAAATGGTGGTCGAAATAAATACATGTTCTATCAGTAAAATGCGTTAGCATCAGTAGCCTATGTAGGTTATCATGTTTATTGTGGTGGCAATATGACCACTGCAGAGACTCCTGATTTCCGGCACAAAAAGCTAGAAAAATTACTTTGTAAGTTCTAATAGTATTGAAAAGGCGGCTGTGTTCTTTAAGTTAGCTTTTCATTAATTCGTTATAATTATAATAATTAGAGTAATAATAAATTACAATGATTCGTATTTTAATTAATTTTTATCCCCTATTTTTAATTTAACTTCATTATCTTCCTTCTATCTTCACCTACAGCGTTTAAACCAATGAGGGGCTTTATTTTGTAATGCTAAACCCTGGTAAATCTTTTTATCGTTGTGTTATGCCACATATTTTTACATGTCGCTAAATCTGCTTTACCCAGGGCCGCTAACACCGTAAGAAAGGCCCTGGTGAACATTATTATGACTTTAGAAAGTAGGCCATCATTTTATAATACACAAGTTCTACCTTTTTTTGCATGTCGCATTTAATATCGCATGAAGAAGCTTTAATGAGAATTGAAAAAATGTAGTTTACTAGATTAAAATGATTTCAATGACTTTACTTTTTCATTTAACAAAGTGGCATGCAAGATCCTTCAAACCGAAATCCAATTACACTCCAATTTACTTTCTGACGTTAGTGCTTTTTCTTCTTTCGATCGGTATATGCTGCATTTGCTTTTGAAATATTGAGGAGAAAAAATTAAATAAAAAAATAGCAAAGATTTTCAGTCCTATTGTCGATAGAGGGCGCCATAATGGCTTAGCCAAAATATTGGAAAAATAATGGACTTGGATACACACGTGATGATTAACTATTCTTGTGAAGATAAAAAAAAATATTAACCACCATTTTCATATAATGTATGTTTATTATTACAGTTACGTGTTGATTGAAATACCAATATGCAGATAATTTTTCATTGAGACCTAAAGGATTTTCAATGGCAATGTTAAACGTTCACATTTTGTAAGTGCAAGAATTTGTTTTAATACGTTTATAATTATGGTGCTCTACAACTAGCAATAATGAATTATGATTGTGTTTGCATTTAGAAATATCTCGCGAATTAAATGCGATTGTTTGTTTGTGTGTTCTATGCAGGGGCAGACACAAACTTTCATTTGGGGGGTCAAGGACAGAATTTGCCATGGTCTTGGAATAACACCCTTCATTTATCATGCAAGTTGGAATTTTTTACAGTGAAAAAATATATTTTGGGGGATAATGACCCCGTGACTCCCCATGGTTCTACGGTGCTACGACAGCTGGAGTTATGCTCAACCAAGACCAAGAGTTTCCGAGGAACCCGAAACTACGTAAACTACCTAGGACAGGTGTCGGCAAACTACGGCTCACGTGCCATATGCGGCTCTTTGGTTACGTATATGTAGCCCTGAACTAAAAATGAAAATGGAAATATAACTATAATAATTTCATTTAGATCGTTTTGCTTCTTGCATAAATGAAATCAAACTACTTCTCGACCACGAAGATGTTTAACATTCGAAATTAACAGAAGATCAGTTTGTGCAAAAATTGCATTTTATGGTGGACGTTACATCGCAATTGAGCCAACTAGAATCTTAAATTACAAGGCAGGGCAAATGCTGCTTTTTCTATAATGGTAGAAGTGATTTCATTTATAAATAGATTGATTTTGTTCGCTGAAGATTTAGAGAAGAAAACTTTAGCTCATTTCCAACCTTGTCTCGATATCTCCGAGAAAACAATATCCTTTAATTAATAATTGACAACGATTAATTTTTAATTATTATTCGTTATCAATCTCTGTTAATAATTGATAATAATTAACAAAGACTATTTGAAGACAGCATTTTTTAGCATGCGAGAATATTTTCTTTAGAGGATTCAGAAATTTAGAAATAATAAAGCGACTCTTAGCTTTTATCACAAATCCTCTTTATGCTAATGCGAGGGATTTAAATTTTCTCCATTTGAGTGTGTTTGAGTTTTACGCCGTAAGCCCAGCAAGGGTAATTCTACGCTGGTCCTCCTTTTGATACTAACACGGATAATTTTGAAATACAATTGCTGGACTTCACAAGCAAAGACTTACAGAACTCCAAATTTGGAAAGTCTTGTTACTTAAATAGAAGAACTGGAAAAAGAAAACTGCAGTCTGATTTCACAGCAAACATAGACTACTACAGGCCTGCACAAAAGTTTAGACACAGAGGCAAATTATAAATAAAAGCGAGAATTTGCATTGAACTTCGCCGATATTGTATCTAAATAATCCTAGAACCAATAATAAATTGTGCAACTTAAAAGATTACCAAAAGTACTGAAACAAAATATCCCAACACCGTAATATTGGAATCTGCATGCCACAAATGTTTAGGCACATATGTCAGATTTATGCAAATTAACGGCGCGAAGTTCCCAAGTGATCGAAGGGGCGTTTCCCAGAGTTGTTATATAAGGCCTGAAATAATTTAGAATGCTTAGAACGATGCCGAAGTCAAAGCAATTTACGAATGACGAGATTTTGAAGATTTGGAGGCTGAAAACTAAAGGTAAATCTGTTACTCAAATTTCTGTTGCATTGAACCGTTCAAAGCGAGGCATTTATCGAGTGTTATCCCGGGGTGATCAGTATCAACCAAAATCACGATCTGGGAGGCCTCGAGTGACCAGCATTCGGGATGATAGACAAATACGAAGATTGGCTTCAAATGAAAGCCTGTCTGCAAATCAAATAAAAAACACGTTAGCAATGCGAGTGTCAAGAGAAACCATACGTAGAAGGATTGTAGAATGCAGGCATTTGAGATATGCAAAAATGCGCCGCAAGCCCTGCTTGCAATTACATCATAAACAAGCACGACTACAATGGGCAAGGCAGCACATATCATACAGTGACGAATGGCTGCAGGTGTTATTTAGTGATGAAAAAAAGTGGAACTTAGATGGTCCCGATGGCCTTTCGCACTACTGGCACGATCTTCGAAAACGCCCCTTAAGTCGGTTCAGCAGACGTCAAGGAGGAGGTTCAGTCATGGTTTGGGGAGCCTTTAGCTTCAATGGACAGACTTCTTTGGCGTTTTTGAATGGAAAACAAGATTCCAAGGCATACCAGGCAACTCTTGAAAGTCACCTATTACCTTTTGGCGAACTTTTATGTGGACGAAACTGGGTTTTCCAACAAGATAATGCGTCCATCCACACATCCAGGTCAACAAAAGAATGGATGAGCGCTAAAAATATTACAGTTCTCGATTGGCCTGCTCTTAGTCCTGACTGTAATCCCATCGAAAATGTATGGGGCATACTAACGAATGTTGTGTATGCCAATGGAAAGCAATATCCGTCCGTTTTAGAACTTAAAAAGGCTATAGAAGAAGCGTGGTTTAATTTTGAACCAGAAACCTTTCAAAATCTTGTGCTTTCAATGAACGACCGCGTATTTAATCTAATACGAAGTAATGGTGGCTACATTGATTATTAAAATTGTTCATTTCCTTATGCAAGTGCTAAAATTTATGTTTGTGCCTAAACTTTTGTGCCACATATTTTACTTATTTTAAGTTATATATTGCAGCAAGTTCGCTACTGATGTGATTTCTGTTCTCAAATTTTTAATTTGCATATTACATGTGTTCATACTTCGTAATATTAAAGTTCCTACTTCTTCAGTTTTAATAGTATTTTGTTATACTCAAATTTGTGTTGTGTCTAAACTTTTGTGCAGGCCTGTACCCATGATTCGTTACAGCGAGACGTCAGTCTCTTCCTGTTATCGCATGTATACGTAATGTAGTAAAAAAAACCTTAAATGTGACCCTAAGCTCAATACGCTGGCCAGACGTGTTGGCAAGCTAGACCTACAGTTTAGTGAAAAATCCTAACCTCAGCAACAAGGTCACTCTCCCATCTGCTGCAAATTCGGCCCCAAATAAAAACCACTTTTTCTACCAGAGCACGATTGCAGGACAAATGAATGCACATGGGGTGGTAAATCACTTACTAAAAGAAAGAAAATTACAGTTGAATCTTGTCAACGCGAATTACTTTTAACACAAACTGTTTCTTCAATTTCTATAAAATGATTTGATGACACTTTTTCCTACGCCAACCATTGGCAGTTATTTGACC
>QLNU02015360.1:277961605-277972030 GCA_006491805.2 Dysdera silvatica
GGCATCCCCAAGGAGTTTGAAATGTGATTGAACAATTTGTTCTTCAAACATGTTCGTAGATTCTACTTCAGAATAAAATCGTTGCTTTCAAACTCACTTCGGCAATATTTAATTCACCTAGTTAGTCCTGGTATAATATCGTTTCCCGAAGATACTTTTAAACCTAGGAAAATATACGAATATGGATCTATAATGTCCAACTTCATGCTGTTAAACTTTTTCTACAAAATTTTGAATATTTTTGGAAATTCATTTACTACTTGTACGATGGCAGGTGTATTTAGTAAAAGGAATTATCTTTCATTTTATTTTAAAAATCAAGCTTCTTAGTGAATAACAGATCTATTATTTATTAAGAAACTGGAAGCTTACCAGAAAATTCGGGCTATATATCACCTGTAGCCAGATTCTTAACAAATTGCGGCGATCCGTACTCACCAGACGACAATGATACTTGCCCTCCTCAAAGAGAAAACCTAAGAACTTAGTAGAAAAAAGATTTCTGACTCGCTTGCTGCAAAAATCTAATCGGCAATGGCCGCCGAATGATTAGATTTGTTGAACCCCGTCTACAGCAATATTTAATTTGGTGTCTAAAGTGTCCACAGTTTTAAATAACTATGTTCTTTATCTTTTGGGGTAGAATTCTCGCTTATTTATATGATTAATAGCCCTTAATTTTAAGATGAAAATTGTCAGGTCCAAGCTAATGCCTATGGTAGGAAATCTAATTTTCCAACGAGCGATTGAAAATTACGCGTATAGAGTGGTATGTGAAGAGATAACTGGAATTCAAATTACCTAAGGTTATCAAGTTACCTTTAAGATAATGGAATGGACACACACAGGCGCGAATTTAGGTGTGCGGGGGGGTGGGGGTGATCGCCACCCCCTTGAATCAAAAGTTAACATTGAAAAGATGCGTAAAGGTCCAATGAGCTATAATTTCCAAAAATCGAGTCACTAATCGCCCCCCCGCTTGAATGACCTTTAAATCCTTCCCTGGACACACAATATCGCAAATTACATGTTTTAATTATGTACAATTGTTTTTACGTCTGGCTGCCTGAAAAAATCAAGAATTGCTTCTGTCAGCGGTAAGTAAATGAAATCATTATAATCAGATGTAATACACGCATCGATAGTTCGCGCCATCTGTCGACACCAGACAAAAGTAAATGCAATTAAAATGTATATTATTATTTAATTTTTGACCACAATTGTTTATAATTTGACAGAAAAAAATCAGTTTTACATAAATCATTAATTCCATTCTTATTAAAAATACGTAATATTTCTTAAAGATATTAAAGTATATGTGGATGCATGCTCGTATCCACAGGAGGGGATCTTAGGGACCGGTTCCCCCCGAAATTAAATTTTTAATGGGACTTGGCTACGGACTTGCATGCTGTGATTGTATCGATACATGCTGTAAAAATTTTTGACGCTCCCGAAAATAAATCCTAGCTGCAGTCTTATGTGGATGGCCTAACTTTGTAAGAGGTTTTTGGCACGCACGGCTAAGATTTTTTTTACTACCGACTTTTGTAATCTCCATTGGATGTAACTTTGTGTTCTTTCAGGCGAAAACAAAGAGTTTTCCCACATGTGGCCAATATAATTTAAGCCACATTCTCCAAAGATACCATAGGTTCCCCAATTATCGGTATGGGGAATTTTAGCTTTTAATTTTGAAACGCTAGTTTTTTAGTGGGTGTGAAGATATATATACATATATAATACCTAGAAACTGTGAAATCATGAAGGATGTTAATTTCTAGATGCAGTTTGTGGGATCAAAATGATGAAGATTATGGGTTTTGCTAAAAAAGAGTCACATTAAAGTGTGAGCTGCTTCAAAGGGAACAAGTTTTATTTTGAACAACATATCGATCACAGACGGATAGTGCTCACGATTTCCCAAAATTTCTTGAAAAGATAGTTGAGAGCATTGAAGATCTTTTCTTTGGTGGGAGGCAATTCAAAAGCCAAGAACGTAAGCCAGTAAAAGCAACCCATTTTCTATGGTTTTGGATGGGCAGGAATAACACGCTTTGGAAGGCAACCATCTCTCTCAATCTAGCTTACCGTAAACACTAGCATGAAAGCTCGTATCATGTGAACATGAAAAAATGGTAGTTTAAAAGCTATTTTCCTCTTGAAATATGAAGAGATGCAGGGCTCAACGGAATTTAAAATTTCAGTGGTTCGTGTAAGGTGTCTGTTTTCTTCCTTCGGATAGCATTCGTATGTATGTTAAGTCCATTCCATGTTATCTTCGTTCATATGTACCTTCAATGTCGCTTGCCCGTTTACAGTCTGATTAAACTTTGTATTAATTAAAGGTTTCCATACAGTTTAGCATAAGGTTTTTGTTAAAGTTAACGTATATGATAAAGACACTAATATTGAAGCATTTTGCTCCCCAGCGGAGAATTGTAAGAAGCATAATGTATAGCTAATATAAAGTTTCATGGAATTCTATTTGTTATTTTGTGATTGATATCAATTCTGGAAATTTCTTAGAAGATCAGTTAGTTTAACAGATATATTTAAGGTAATTATTAAGTAAGTGAATTATGCGAATAGAAATAAAATAGAAATAAATGAAATAAAATAATAAAAATAAATGCAGAACAAAAATAAAAGCTTATTAATTGGAAAAGTTATGTTAATTGAAATATTTTCTTCAAAACAGTAGTTAAATATATATGTGTGCATATATATCATCATCATCATCATCATATTCAACCATTATCTATCCACTGCTGGATGAAGGTCTCTCCAAATGCTTTCCACACAAGTCTATCCTGGGCCATTCGTTTCCACGTCACCCCAACCTGTTTTCTTATTTCATCCACCCATCTAGTTTGAGGACGTTTTCTAGGTCTTCGGTGGTCTCTTGGAATCCAGTTCAGAATTTCTGTTGTCCATCGTTGATCAGTTCTTCTTGCAATATGCCCAGCCCATCGCCATTTCAGCCCTTTTACTTTAACAATGATGTCCTCTACTCTAGTTTGCTCTCTCACCCAAGTGTTTCTTTTTCGATCTCTCCTAGTTATTCCAAGCATGCACCTCTCCATGCTCCTTTGCGTTGTCTGTAACTTTCGTATTGCTCCAACTGTTAGACTCCATGTCTCTGATCCATAAGAGAGGACTGGCAATACACACTGGTTGAAGACCTTTCTTTTTAGACACAAAGGCAATTTCCCCTTCAGGATAAAACTGTTTCTTCCAAATGCACTCCAGCCAAGTTTAATACGTCTGTTGAGTTCTTTCATAATGTTGCCATCCATTGAAATCAGCTGGCCAAGGTAAATATATGAATCAGCAATTTCTAGCTCAATGTTGTCAACTTGTATTTTTGTTTCCTCTACAAAATTATTGAACATGATCTTAGTTTTTTGTAGGTTCATCTTGAGTCCAACTTCTTTACTTCTAGTTGAGAGCTCCTGTACCATGTCTTGGAGTTCTGATGGGTTCGTTGAAAAAATAACAATGTCATCAGCAAACCGCAAATGATTTAAATATTCACCATTTATTTTTATTCCCTTGTTATTCCAATTTATCAGCTGAAAAATCATCTGTAAAGCTGAAGTAAAAAGTTTTGGAGAAATGGTATCTCCCTGCCTCACCCCTTTGCCAAGTTTGATAGTTTTGGTATCTTTATGTAACCGAAATTTTGCACTTGCATTTTTATACACACGTTTCACCATGTCAATGTACACATCCTCAATGTCTGTTGATCTTAAAGAGTTGATGACTGCTGATGTTTTAATAGAGTCAAAGGCCTTCTCATAGTCAATAAATGCAACACACAATGGAAGTTCATATTCATGTGTTCTTTCAATTAATTCTCTTAATACTTGAATATGGTCCACTGTACTGAATCCACTTCGAAATCCAGCTTGTTCTCTTGGTTGAGCTGCATCTAATTTTTTCTGCAGGCGATGTGTTAGCACTTTTGTGAAGATTTTATAAATAGCAGGTAACAAGCTAATTGGTCGGTAATTTTTCAAATCCTCTTTATCACCTTTTTTATGCAAAAGAATTACTGTTGCAGAATCCCATTGGTTTGGTATGTTACCGCTGTTAAGACATTTGGTAAAGAATTTTGCAAGTATGTCTTCTACATATTCTCCAGCTTCTTTTAGGATATCTAATGTAATACCATCATCGCCAGGGGCTCTTCCTTTCTTCATACTTTTTATTGCAAATGAAACTTCTTCTTTTAAGATTTTAGGAGCTGTTCCTTCGACTATTTCAGTGTCTTCGTTTAATCCACTGTTACTTTCATATAGTTTTTTGTAGAATTCTTCAACTCTTCTAAGTATTTCTTCCCTATTTCTTGTTACGGTGCCATCCTCTCCTTTTAATGCAATGATGTGTTTCTTCCCAACAGATAAACTTCCTTTAACAACCCTAAGGCTCTTGTTATTTTCAATGGCCTTCCTTACTAACTCACAATTGAATTTTCTTATGTCTTCTTTCATGCTTTTGCGCAGAGTTTTACAAAGTTCTATGTACTCAATCCTGGAACTGGTATTTCGATTGTCCACCTTCATATCTCTTCGCCTTTTCATGAGCTGTTTCGTCTTCTCAGATAATTTGCTATTGTGCTTTTTACAGGTTACACCACCAATTTCCCCAGCAGTTTCAACTATTGTCTTAACAATGTTTTCATTTGCTTCTGAGATATCACTTTCATCAATAAGTCCTTCCAGTGCAGAAAAGCGATTTTTTAATTCCAACTTGAATGCCTCGGTATTTTCTTTTAATTTCTTTAAATCCACCCTCTTACTTACTTGTTTCCTAATGAGCTTCTGTCGTTCTAATTTAGTATTTAAGTGCACTTTACATCTCACCATTCGATGATCACTTCCAGTATTAAATCTGTTCAGTACACTGCAATCTTCAATAATTGATTTCTTGTTTGCCAGGATATAGTCAATTTCACTAGTTCCCCCATTTGGGTGTTTCCATGTCCATTTTCTTTGCGGTTTCTTCTTAAAAAATGAATTCATGATGCTAAGGTTTTCAGCTTCTGCAAATTCGATGAGTTGATCGCCACGTTCATTCCTTTCCCCATATCCGTATTTACCAACCGATGTCTCTCCTTGTTCCTGTTGTCCAATTCTTGCATTGAAATCCCCCATGATGAGCTTGATATGTTGTTTCCCTTTGGTGTGTAACTGTTTGATTTCTTCATAAAATTCTTCAACCTCTTCGTCGGTATGGCTTGATGTTGGTGCATATACCTGTACTATTTGAAGTTGGTATCGCTGGGTTAGTTGAACAACGAGCCTCGCTGCTCGATCTGATGTACTTTCAACTTCCAGAAGGCAGCATATATATATATATATATATTTGTGTGTGTGTGTACAGTACAATCTGGTTAAGTAACCACCTCAGTAAATTAACCACCCGAATAAAGTGACCACTTTTTACAAGAACCATTGGTTTCCATATCTTGCTGAAGCTATTTTATTTCCTAAAGTGATCACCTGTCTATTGTGTAAAGTGACCCTTTTTATTTTGTTAAAATTCAAGAAAATCCCACCTGTTAAAATGACCAGATCTCTAAAAAAAGAATTAAAAAATATGTATGTATGAAAAAAAATATGTCAAGCAGAGACAGCAGAATTGGAGCATGGTTTTTATGTAAAGCTGGTGATGCTTTTTCCAAAGACCTGTGCGTCTGTCTTATTATTTACAACCCCACTATTAGCTTCTGGACTACCATATTTCAGGAACAAAGCATTCTCTTACCCCCTCCCTTCCACTCATATTCAGAAATGGAACCCGAAAGCAGAGGGCGTTGAATGTTTCCCTTAACCACTAAAATTATTAAAACAGAATGGCATTTGGGGGCTTCCTAGAATAACAGTTCAGTCAAATATCCAAAGTCACTTCCTAATCAACTCTTGTTCCGGACGTTTCGGAGAGTTCGAAAGCGTTTATTCCCAGTATAAGTGCTGGAGAGAAAATTCGCCCTCTTAAACAAGCAAAAGTATTGTATAGTATATTTACGTAAATTAAAAAAATATATATATAGATACACTGAAGTGCCAGAAAAACTGGCACAGGCGTGCGTATGCAAATAACGGAGCTTTGCAACCAATCAGCGTAACGCGATGCGGTCGGCAGCGCCTATATAAGACAAGAGATGTCTGGCAAAGCTGCTAAATCGGTTCTTGCCGCTACAATGGCAGGTTATCAAGATTTAAGTGATTTTGAACGTGGCGTTATAGTCGGCACAAGAGAGATGGGACATAGCATCTCCGAGATAGCGACAAAATTTGGATTTTCGCGTACGACCATTTCACGGGTATACCGTGAATATCAGGAATCCGGTAAAACATCAAATCTCCGACAGCGGTGCGGCCGGAAAAAGACCTTGAAAGAACGGGACATTCGACGACTGACGAGAATCGTTAAACGAGATAGACGTGCAACACTTCCTCAAATTGCCGCGGATTTCAATGCTGGGGCATCAACAAGTGTCAGCGTGCGAACTGTTCAACGAACCATCATTGATATGGGCTTTCGGAGCCGAAGGCCCACTCGTGTACCATTGTTGACTGCACGGCACAAAGCTTTACGCCTCGTCTGGGTCCGCCAACACCGCCATTGGACTGTTGATGACTGGAAACACGTTGCCTGGTCTGACGAGTCTCGTTTCCAATTGCATCAGGCGGATGGACGTGTACGGGTATGGAGACAACCTCATGAATCCATGGACCCTACATGTCAACAGGGGACTGTTCAAGCTGGTGGAGCTTCTGTGATGGTATGGGGCGTGTGCAGTTGGCGTGATATGGGACCCCTGATACGTCTAGAGACAACTCTGACAGGTACGTAAGCATCATGTCCGATCACCTACACCCATTCATGTCCATTGTGCATTCCGACGGACTTGGACAATTTCAGCATGATAATGCGACACCCCACACATCGAGAGTTGCTACCGAGTGGCTCCAGGAACACTCTTCTGACTTTAGACACTTCCATTGGCCACCTAAATCGCCAGACATGAACATTATCGAGCATATCTGGGATGCCTTGCAACGTGCTGTTCAGAAGAGATCTCTACCTCCTTGCACTCCTATGGATTTGTGGACTGCCCTGCAGGATTCCTGGTGTGAATTGTCTCCAGGATACCTTTGGACATTAGTCGAGTCCATGCCACGTCGTGTTGCGGCACTTCTGCGTGCGCGCATGGCGGGGCTACACGATATTAGGTAGGTGTACCCACTTTTCTGGCACTTCAGTGTATATAAAACCTCTTATAATTTTTTTTTTTAATTTTGAAAAGTTAGAACCACAAGAGAACTATTTTAAGTGCCCTCGCATCCTGCATGGAAACCTATATCAGTAGAAAAATTTTTATGGGTAGTAATGGTTACCGTAAGAATTTTTTTGAAGAAATCAATTCCTCAATTTTTATGAGCTTCTAAAATTAATACTGAAATGCAGTTTTTCTAAGCACACGTAAGTTGTGCAGTGAAGTCAAATATACATTAAAGGAAATCGATCACGATTCTCTTGACGCGTTCCTCTAAAGCTGATTTACGTAGACGCATTCCATATAAATTAAAAATTTATGAGAAAAAATTTAATCAAGTAAATCTGACTTCAGTGCTGGCATTTACAAATTTATTTTACATTTAAAAAAAGTATAATCAAATATCAAATAATAATTAGGTTTAATGAACACCTTTGGCATTTAACCTTTAAATAAATAGATAATTACAGATAATTAAAAGTAACAAGTGCTGGAAGCGCATGTAAACTAAAATGAAATAACCGATAGTTTAGTTAAAACTAAACTGGAAAATTTTATTGTCATTATTAAATGTGAATGAGTATCCTCATGAAAAATAAAAATTCATTAAAATGTGAATGAGTGACCTATTCACAAAAATAAAAATTCATTAAAATGTGAATGAGTGCCCTGTCACAAAAATACAAATGTAGTAAAATATGAAAAAATTTGCTACTACTAAAAATGATAATTTATATAAAAAGGTTCAAAATATAGATTTTATCGCCTACTAAAAATGATAATTTATTTAGAAAGGTTTAAAACATAGATTTTATCGCAATGTTTGCACATTAGAAATGAAAAATCTGTATAGTTCTCAAAGTTGCATTCTTTCCCATGAACTGGAAATGATACACATGAAGTATCATTAAATGGTTGAAAAGGAGCATCAGTAAAGTTGTAAGCTAACCAATCATATCGCAGCATAGATTTATATTTTTCCGATTGAAACTGATCATAAACTAACAAATGTATTTTTAGTATTTCATTGCTTTCAGTTAGGTTGATTGAAATTTCGTTTACAGTAACGTAGTTTTTGATCTTTTTAACAAAATTGTTGCATTAGCGAAACAAATAAACGTCCAAAAGTTGCATGATAGCTGTTGTACTTTCAAGAATCTGAAGTTACCTTCTCATAATTTTTTATTTGATATTGCATTAGGAAATACACGTTAGTTTCCGATAGCTAAAGTTGAAACTGACGGTAAAATATTGATTGTCTTTTGCATTACCTTATCAAGGAGTTATACAAACCGCACATTAACTTAAGAAGAAATTAAAAACGTGAGAAATCACTCGCCTGTTTTTATATATAGAAATCCGTCACTTTATTTTCTTTCACGAATGCCACAGTAAGGTCGAAATTCTACATTTGCGCCAAATGACATGAATGAACTTTCCTTCATTGAAAGTTTTGTAGTAGGCTTATGACTCTTGCGCATATAACAGGAAAGCTGCATTTCACTGTTAATTTTAAAAATTCATAAAAATTCAGGAATTCATTTCCACAAAAAAATTCTTTCGGTTCCCATCGCTACTCGTAAAAACGTTTCCATTGATATAGGTTTTGATTCAGGATGTGAGCCGAACTTAAAATAGCTCTTTGTTAGTTTACTTCTTTTGTTTTACTATTTCACTGATTTTTAAAGTATATCTTCAAACTGTATTGTGTTCAAAATCGAGAACTGGTAGACATCTGATCATGCCTATGACAAAGTCTGTCGCGTATAGTGAGCACTTGTCTATGATATATATCCATTGCGGTCCAGTCCCAAAGGTGGCCACTTTAGGCAAGATGTACTGTATATATATTATATATATATGCACAGGCAAGGCATGTGATTTTAAAAATATGGTGTTTCTGATGTAAAAGGGAGGAGTTTCGATGAAAACAAAATTTTCTGTTGTAAGGAATTTTATTTTACAGTTAATAATACACTCTATAACAAAAAAAATCGACGCACCAAGAAGGAGTTGTCCGATTGCGATAAAAATTGGTGGATGTGAAGAACATACATAGAAAAAGAAACGATTAAAATTTCAGAACAATTGAATGATTTATTGCAGAGTTTGACCGTTACAAAGGGAGGAAGTCAATAAGGCGTTGGTCCACCTCTGGCCTGGATGCAAGCTGTCACCCGGCGTGGCATAGACTGATAAAGATCCCGGATGGTGTCCTGCGGAATTTCTTGCCAAATTGTCTCCAACTGTCGGGCTAAATCGTCAACATTCCGGGATGGTTGCAATCGCCTTCCCATAGCGTCCCAAATGTGCTCTATGGGAGAGAGATCAGGAGACCTAGCTTGCCAAGGAAGTGTTGGGCAAGCTTGAAGACAATTCATAGCAACACGTGCCGTGTGCGGCCGGGCATTGTCTTGTTGAAACGTAAGTCCAGGGTGTCGCAAAAGGAACGGTAACACAACCGGTCGTAGAATGTCGTCTACGTACCGCTGTGCTGTAAGTGTGCCAGAAATGACCACCAAAGGGGTCCGGCTATCAAAGGAGATGGCACCCCAGACCATAACGCCCTGTTGTGGGCATGTGTGGCGTGCGATAGTAAGGGCAGGATCCCCACGCTGCCCTGGACGTCTCCAGACACGTCTGCGGTTGTCGTCAGGACACAGTTGGAAACGGGACTCGTCACTAAAGACTATACGTCCCCAGTCAGCGCAGTTCCAAGTTGATCGAGCCCGGCACCACTGTAATCGGACTTGACGGTGTAAAGGCGTGAGAGGTAAGCGGCGTAACGGTCGGCGCGAGCGTAAATTCCGCTCTCTCAGTCGTCTGCAGAGGGTCATGTTGGACACATGTGTGCGGGCCACACGTTGGATAGTTGATAACGACGAATCCGGTGCTGTGACAGCTGCTCTGACAATCGCTCTGTCTTCCCGTTCTGTTGTGGCCCTAGGTCGACCGCTGCCGTCCCGACGCTGACATCTGCCGTTGTTGACCCACTCTTGCCAGCACCGTCCAATCGCCGCATCGCTTCGACCCACATGTCCAGCGATTCTTCGATTCGTCCAACCAGCCTCTTTCAATCCGATAGCACGACCTCTTTCAAACTCTGACATATGCTCGTAATGAGCACGAATCTTTCG
>QLNU02015360.1:277972130-277985844 GCA_006491805.2 Dysdera silvatica
GTCAGTATATGAACCCTTTTTATGAATCGGAACAACCCTTGCCGTCTTAAATTCCGGCGGAATCTCACCAGTGGAAAAGATTAGATTAAAGATGTGGGTTAAAGGCCCTGAAATCTCATGAGCACAATATTTAATGGGAACTGGATGAAAGTTATCTGGGCCTGGTCCTTTATTAGCACTAAGATTATTAATTAGTCGAATTGTCTCAAGTTCAGTGACCCCATCCAAGAAAAAGGAATTAGCGATATTATAATCATGGCATCTTTGGAATACATTATTAAATTTACTAGATAAAGAATAAGGGAATTCTATGAAATACTCATTGAATGTATTAGAAATCTGTGATATGTTAGTAATCGTTTTATGAGGAGTTATTAGTATATCAATTTCTCTTGTTCTGGATTTTGATCTTCCCATAAGTTCATTTATTTCTGACCATGTTTTCCTATTATTCATATTACATAGTGCCGAAAAATATGCCTGTTTCGCACGTTTTATTTTAGTATTCAATTCATTCCGAAATGACTTAAAAACAGCAAGTTTTGTTGGTGATTTATCCTTTAAAAATTTGAAGTAAAGTTTATTTTTCTTCCTTATTTCTCTAAAAATTTCAGTTGTAATCCATGATTTACGTATACGTTTGGTTTTGCTTATTGTTTTTAATGGAAAGCAAACTTCATAATTATTTTTGAAGATATCAACGAAATATCCATAAGCATGTAGTGGATTATCCAAGAGATATAAATTATTCCAACTTACTCTTTGTAACTTTGCTTTAAATGTCTGTAAATTCATCTTAGAAAAATCTCTAATAAAAGATGGATTACCATGTCTTCTAGATATTCCCTGTGAAATACCAAAAATTGAAAATATGGGAAGATGATCGCTAATCTGATAAAGAAGTATGCCACATTGTGGATTTAAAACGTTTGTAATACAGTGATCAATAACTGTACAAGAATGTGATGTAATTCTAGTTGGGTTATGAATATAGTTATTAAATCCAAATGAGAAGATCTGATCCATTAGTCTCTGTGCTTGCGTATGGTTTACAAATTTTTCATTGGAAGTATATAAATCAATATTTAAGTCTCCCATGATGATTAGCCTCTTTCTCGAGGAAGTAATAAAGGCAAGTAGGTCCTGAAGACGACATAAAAAATCTCCCAATTCACCAGAAGGTGGTCGATATATGGTAGTGACAAAAATACCATAAATTTGTAATGTCAGCATCTCAACACCCGGGAAGATTCCCGTCCATTGAGGTATCAAATTAAACTCGTGTTTTCTTTTAACATACATTACAACACCACCTCCTCTACCCAATTCATGTGCAATCGAGACCGATTCATAATCAAAAAGAGATGGAGCCTAATTTGGGCAGAGCCAGGTCTCAGTTATACATAATATGTCAGGGGATGGATTTATACCAAGGATGAAGTCTTCAATTAATTCCACTTTGTTAGTAATACTGCATGCATTAATATGAACGGTTAATAATGTGTTATTAACTTGATTATGAGAAGTAATCTGTGAGGGATAGTAATATTGGTTATTAATATCAAGAGTTAATTCATTATCCGGCTCAGTGAATGAATCCCCAAGGGCCGCAAAGCCACAATCGGTTATATGTCCGCTATTCAGGAATGACATTTATAAAATATAGTAAAAGAATATTAAAATAAATAAATAGATAAATATATAAAAATAAAAATAAAAGAATAATAAAATAAATAAATAAATAATATAAAAATACAATAATTCAATATAAATATACTTTGATATAAAGATATATATCAATTCGTATATGGTCAAAAGCCATCTGGGCGCACCATATCACAATAATAGTCGTTTAATTAAATAGCGAATACGACACAAAAAATCATTTCGAAGAGTAATAGCCTGTTATCAAATACCAATATTTTAATATTAAAATTTACATTTAAAACATCCAACTGAACCAACACGGTGCATCGAAATTCCCATTAGATAAGGCAAAACCTGAATTTATAATTGATTCATATGTAAGACCATCAAATTATATATCTAGATAATAGGCTAAATTATTATCCAAACAAATTTAAATATTTAAGGCGTAAGGACAGTAATGGTCATTATGCATCCTACAATGGAGGACTGCTCGCAAAATTTACAATATAACTATATAATTTTATACAAACTGAACGTCATTCACTTGAAGGATAAAATAAAAATTGTAGTTAGTATATCTTTGTAGTATCATGTGAAAAAAACAGAAGCATCTGATATGATATATAAACACTGTATTGATAGACAAAGTTATCAACAGCAAATGCAATATGAGAAAACTGACTGAAATCTATAGATTCATTTGTTTAGTTTAGACGTAAAAATTTTTAAAAAAATTATAAGTTACGTAATACGTTTTGTGATTAGTAGGCTAGTTGGAAAACAAGGGAATGTTTAAAACAGATGAAATCATGATCATTTATGGCGCAAGGACAAAAGGAAAAAGGTTAGAGCAGATTAGAAATTTAGATCTAAATTGAGTCCTCGTGTTATTCGTCTATATCAGTTTTACAGATTATTTAATTAGATAAACAATTTTCATGTAATATACAAGCTGAACGCTGTTCACTTGAAGGATAAAATAATACTTGTATTCAGTGTGGTGTCTTACGAAATATATAGAAGCATCTGATATGAAATATAGACATTGCATTGATAAATATAAAGTAAGTTAACATCGAATATAATATGAAAAAATTGACTGAAAACACTAGATTCATTCGATTGACCAGTTTAGGCGTAGAAATGATAAATTACAAGTTATGAAACATGCTTATAATGAGTAGGTTAGTTTGACAAGAACACGTTTACAGCTCTGATGTAATTATGACCCTTCATGATCCGGCGAAATTTCCTCACAACCGCACAGAATGCTGTCTCGAGGACAAATGATGCTTGCAAGGTATAGACGACTTCATATCGGTAGTTGCATTACGACAAACAGACAGCATTACCTACAAATTTCGCTATAGCACGAATGTAAATTAAGGCACGAATTTTGCAAGGTATTTCCACATTTTCGTTCAACTCTGGTATTTATCATTGTTAAAATTTAATACCCTACTCGACATTCATTTTGACTGACCTTCAATCGACTTAGATTCCTTTGTGAGGAATTTTCTATACCGATCAATGCATTTTCATGTAAAATCGCAAATTTTCATAAATATACTTCAAATAGCTTATAAGTATGCACTTATTCACATACTATAGTAGGTCTCGTATATAATTGTCCACTCTATTTTCCATATAAGTATGTTGTGTCCATAAAATGCAGGTTTCATTATGAAAATTTCGGTCCCGCGGTGGTGCAGTGGTAATGTGTTCGCCTAGCGCAGGGGTCGGCAACCCCATAGCACGCGAACTACTTTTCGATTGCACGCGGAGTGATTTTAAAACAAAACCCACTGTAAAGAATTCCCTTCCTGACTAAGAGTTTTCTATTCTCTAAATTGATTACTTATTAATTTGTATCCTCTTAAATTAGTAATTACTAATTTTGTTCTCTTAACTGACTAATCTATCACAGTTCATTAACAATTGGATAGTAAACCAAATTTTCACAATTTGGGTAAGTTTAGGCTAGCACGATGAAGGATATTAAAGCATTACTTTGGCACAACGCCTTTACATGATTATCGACCCTTGACCTAGCGTGTGGTTATCCCTGATTCAATCCCCAACTATGCCAAAAACGAAAGAACGCGAACCGACTAACTGTAGTCCGGGTGTGGTTCTCTAGGCCTAAAGAGATTGGAATTCTTCAGAAAACTGTAAACCTCGGCGCAGCATGGCCCTCGCTGTCCTTGCGCAGTAAAACTAGCATAAGCATGTATGTAGAAGTTTCGATCTTTCTGCATCACGTCTAAAGAAGGTGGCTCAGTCGTAGCGCGTTCGTATATCGTGACGTTAACTTGAGTTCGATCCTAACGATACCGTAGAAATTTTTCTCCCCACCGTAGTCTGAGATTTGGTCCCTAAACGATAGAGGTTCGGATTCCTCAAAAAAAAACTGTGGGTCCCATAACACATAACAGTATGAGTTAGCTATCCTTAAACGCAAGTGAACAAACAAAAGAAGTTGTAGATACTATCCTTAAACGCAAGAGAAAAAACAAAAGAAGTTGTAGATGCTATACTTAAACGCAACGAACAAACAAAAGAAGTTGTAGATACTATCCTTAAACGCAAGTGAACAAACAAAAGAAGTTGTAGATACTATCCTTAAACGCAAGAGAAAAAACAAAAGAAGTTGTAGATGCTATACTTAAACGCAACGAACAAACAAAAGAAGTTGTAGATACTATCCTTAAACGCAAGTGAACAAACAAAATAAGTTGTAGATACTATCCTTAAACGTAAGTGAACAAACAAAAGAAGTTGCAGATACAGGGTGGACCACTTAGTTGATAATGTAAAATATCTAAAAAAATAAGCGTTTTACAAAAAAAAAGTGTTTTCTGTAAAAGTTACTTGGCTTGCAGGGAGAAAGTGTTTTTCATTGTCTATGTTTTGCTTGGGGGGGGTGGGGAAGTCGTTTTCAAGGTCATTTGAAGGTCAAGTTGGTTTTTTTTAAAGGTAACCCTATAATTTTTTTTTATTTTTATTTCTAGTAAAAAAATAAACAACTTTCATAGAAAGCATTTTTTTTTTCAATTTAGCACTAGTCTCTGAGATATTTAAAAAGTAAGCTTAAATGAAGAAATTTCTGTCATATCATAAACAACTAATGTAATATTTAAAAAATTAAAGAAATCAAGTATGCAGTACTCGAAGAGACATTGTACATACATATAAAAATAAACATGACTGTTTGATAAGCCATGCTACCGTTTTATATTCACCAGAAAAATGAGATATTCCTCATGGTACTAATTGTAGCGAAGCAAGATTGGCCGCTTACTCCCAGCATTCAGCTTTTTATTTACTTCCATCTTACAGCCGTCCATTTAATATAAGTCATTTAAAAGTTAACGCTTAAGTGTTAAGATAAATTAGTTAATTGAGTTTTGATTTATTGTGTTCGAAAAATAAAGTATCTGTCAGTAGAGAAAAAAGTCGAAGTGGTTCGTATTTATGCGGAATCTGGGAGAAATATCCAACACGCATTGTATTGCGTGACTGTCTTTATTCAAACTTACTTTTTTAAGTATCTCAGAAACTAAGTGCTAAATCAAAAAAAAAAATGCTTTCTGCGAAAGTTGTTTAGAGTTTTACGAGGAATAAGATTAAAAAATATAGGTTTCCCTTTAAAAAAAATACAGTTTGACCTTCAAATTACCTAAAAAACGCCCACCCCCCCACGTAAAACATAGGCAATGAAAAACACTTTGCCCCTTCAAGATAAAGCAATTTTTGTTTAAAATCTTTTTTTGTGAAACTTTTGGTTTTTTATAGATATTTTACATTTTTATGTTATGTAGTCTACCCTGCATATGCATGATTAAAATTTTCCAAAGCCCGATATCTTTTTATTCTGTAGTCTTAATCGACACTGCATGCTCCTTTCTGCTCCTAACCTATAAACAACGAGCAACTAATCTTTACTCGTAAAATTAAATTATAAATATATGACCTGTGAAAACGCGTATTAGGTTTTAAACGTAATTCTAACTGCTCATATATCAGTAAGTTGTCCAACTATTATTCTATAATTTTTAAGAAAAATTTTATAGAAAAATTGCAAAATATCCAAAGCTTTTAATCAGCCTTTTGAAAACCTTTTGCTCCTTGTTAAAGCTCCTTTTTCTAAATGTCATCTGCACGTTTTTCTTTCCTTTTCTATGCTAAGAAATCAATATCGAGAGACAAAACAAAAATTTCTGTCTGCAATTTCAAATCATCGGATTTTTCCTTCTATATCGGGAAACGATAGGCTATATTTATTATCTCCCGCCACAAACAATCTAGACTTACGTTTATTTTCTAAATCAAAATATCGAAAGTTAGAATCTTTTCATGAATTGTTTTTTGACCAGGCGATAATTCTACTGCGATAAATTTATTTTAAGTAAATTAATTTGGAGACGCTGATTACTTTTTCTTTGTAAACCTTGAACTCTTCAGTAAATGTTCAAAATTGCATGACATTCGTAAACTCCATTTTTGTGTTTCCAAAACAGTTTTTTCTTTTAACTATTCACAAAATTAGAATTAAAGATGTAAATGGTTTTGTCTACAAAAGACTATTTTCACAAATTAATGTGTAAAATTTGCAAAATAACTGATAATTCTTAAGGGTTTAAGGAATGAAATCTTTATTCAAGAATTTTTGTCTTCTTCCTGTAAGCAATTTTCAGTAAATCATCAGAGAAAGCTTTTGTCACATCATTTCTCAATACTTCTCATGTCTGATCCTACTTAATAATAATTAATCTGACCATCTCTCTTGATGGGTCGTTAATAATTGAACATTCACCAACCTGCAAACTGAAAAGGTCATTGGCGTTCAACTATCCGACTGTGATCCACACCGTATAGAAAAAGCTAAATTAAGTTGAAAATCCTGCCAATCCATCAGCGAAAACAAATGGCATTCTGTTTTAATGTTTTCTTTTATTAGCCCTTATAGGCTCTTTTCAGATAAATGGCAAAAAAAAACGAGTTTTTGAGATAGGCCTAAACTTTCTGCAGTGAGAATTTTTTTATTCAATACTTGGGGATTGAGCCTATCTTTTACTTTTCTATATGTATTCTGTTTCTTATCTTTTACTTTTTCTTATCTTTTACTTTTTCTTATCTTTTACTTTTCTATTGTATTCTGACATTTGAAACCTAGCTTTTTATTCGAGATGTTTTTAGACTTGGACTATCATCTCTCTCTGCTTGATGTCTTTATTAACCACGTTAGTATGACGATTGCGGTAACTGTCGTCTTAGATTTTAACTGCCTTCTCATGTGCTAAAATCATCCATTTTTTACACTTATCTAACCGAGGTAATTCTTGTTTTATTGTAATGGCAGAGACTCTGATAATTATTCATTAGAATCTCTGAAAATCCTCAGTTATTGTCAATTCGTTCTTCTGATAGTTTCCTCTGCAGATATCAAATAATAAAGCAGGTTAGACAAAGTTTGGTTCAATAAAGATATTTAAAAAGTTCAATTTATCGTTAAGTTTCAATTACCGCATTATTTTGATTAACCTATTATAAACTGCACTGTCTTCTCACCACATGATATACTCGCGCGTCCAAATAATATGCCCATCTAATAGGTTATTAAGCCACTTTGCTAAAATAATTACTTGCGTCTTGACATTGGCGACACTGCGAAAATAGTTTTGTCTTTTCTGTTATAGCTAGATAGAATGCCAGCTCGAAATTCGGCAATCGAAGAAGAGACATTGGAATAAACCTTCGAATGCTGCATTTTACTCCATCTCACAAATACCCTGATGAATTTTTGTAATTGAAATTTGATAACAGAAAAACGCCAAATGCTAGTTTATGATTTCACAAACTATTTTAACTCTAATCTAAATCTAAAACTAGACTACTATTCTAAACTATTCAAGCCTTGTGGCAAGGGGAGCGTTATTCCATCAGAGGAGGAATAAACCTGTCTGCTCATATGGTCATCATGATGAACAGGACTTGATCTAAAATGGTGCTAGGTAGGAACTGATGATGAGGGTATTTTGAGTGACAGTGGTCTCTATACAAGACTTCGCTATGTCAGATCGCTCCCGTTGAAGCATATAATTAGATACACAAAAGTAATTGCAATAATTGTTTGGTTTTTGCTTGTTTCGCAGAATGCCTTTTAAATTCCAAAGAACTTATTATATTTTCCAAAAATGGAATCCATTTTAAATTAAGCTAACGAAAGTTATTTAACTTTAATAACAACGGTTCTCCTTGTTTTTTCATTTTTTCTTAAAACTTACGACAAGAATAAAATATTTTTGACCAATTAAAAATAAATTGAAGATGCTGTGGATTACGAACTAAACAATATTCAAAATTTCAGTCCGACACAATTTAACGCAATGTGCATACGGGTTTTATAGATCAGTTCGTGTCTTTTTTTTATAAGAAAATATAGCGATTTTTGTATGACTACTGTGTTGGAAAAATTAATATTGTTTTATTCTTTTTGCAAATGGCTATTACCAATTCATATTATTTTAAGAATACTTAGTGAAAAAACACATTCTAAATAAAAATATATGCCATGCATTTACTTGAAATTTTAATAATTGTCCTTTTACATAGATTATATAATTACAAAAATGAGATTTAGAAAAAATAAAATTTGGAAAAAATAACATTTAAACAAATAAACTGTTACCAAACATACGTTGTAAGATATTATTACCCTTCACAGGGATAACACAATTGCCAAATATTGGTCAACACACAAAGCCACCGGGGCAGGGGTTTTTTCGTAATTTTTTATGGGGGAATTTTTTGCATGTAGTAATTTTCTGACACCCACGCTTGAGCTCAGACTAGAGCTTTTTAATATATAGAAAAAAACGAGACATCACCCTGTCCTGGAGTCGAACAAGGGTTTGCTCGGAGCGCTTTAACTTTTTTTCCTATACGTTAAAAATCTTTAGTCTGAGCTCAAACGTGAGTGTCAGAAAATTTCTATATGTATCTCACTTGCGTATTCGAACTTAAAGAGAAAATATAATAAGCTTAATGTATAAAAAAAAACGAGACATCGCCCTTGCCTAGAGTCGAACAAAGGTTTGCCCGGAGCGCTTTAACTTTTTTTCCTATACATTAAAAAACTTTAATCTGAGCTCAAGCGTGAGTGTCAGAAAATTTCTATGTGTATCTCACTTGCGTATTCGAATTTTAAGGGAAAATATGATAAGCGAACATGATTGTCGAACTTGGCATTTTTTGACCTAGAAGAGTCTAAAGAAAAAAAGAATACTCCGCATACTTATTCTATAGATTCGAAGCAACCATCGTTCACGTCTCAACGCTTTGATTTTCGAGTTACCGCGCACAGCGGTGCGTGAAATGTTATTTAGATATATGTTTATTAAGGGGAGAATTCATTAATTAAGGAAGAAAGATTGTGAGGGAATAAAAAAAATTACGGAAATTAATTTCTAGCAATCCAAGCTTCACACAAACCCATGGTAGTTGGATTTTCAGTCAAGCCTGATTAGGTCGGACATCCAAGGTCAAAAAGTTAATGAGTGTCCCAGCTTGAATCTGAAAACGTGGAGCATTAGGAATTTTCTCCATGGTTGATTCCTTCACAGCCTCCCTTTTCTAATTAGGGAGTATTTTCATTAGGCAAACACGATTGTTTACACATATAAATCACTTAGTATAATTCACTGAAGGAAGCGTGGTTACTACAAACACGAAAACTTTGAGACCTTTAAAATTAACCAAAACATGTCGATCAATCCATATGAATGAGTTGTTTATTCCTATACCAATTTCTATCTCGTAGTGATGAAACTCCGTTTTCTTTTTAAACTCAATTCTTCGTATCTTCTTCCGTGTAATTTTACGTCATCAAATAAAATGACGGATTCAGAGTCTCGTAAAAACGCTTAAATGCATTAGATGGGTTTGCTCCGAGTTCTCTAATAATAGAATAAATTCGCCGCATTCTCTACAAACTCATACGTTATTACGTGAGAGGAATATGGATAGCAAGGTCCAAGTAATAGGGAGATAATGAGAAAATACTTATCTCCCGCGCTCAAAGAACGATGACTCGTCAACGAAAACTGGATCATAATTGCATTAATATTTCTGGCATTTTTCTGCTTATAAATAGTTGAAAACGTGACGAAAATGGAAGAGGTATTCATAGTTTATCGTAGTAGCATTAATCGTGTGGACAAAGTCACATAAAAAACCTTTGGGCTCTTTTGACAATTTACTATACATATGAACACATACTTTATATCAAGCCCGTAAACACCATTTAAGCGTCCACCTATAAAACCTCGATGTATAATATTTCCAGAGTTAGATAGGAATAATTTCTATATAATTGAGTAATTTCCTATATAATAATTTCTATATAATTGAGTACTCTATATAATACCCTCTATATAATTGAGTACTTCATATAATAATTTCTATATAATTATAATTTCCTATATAATAATTCTATATAATTGAGTACTTCTATATAATAATTTCTATAATTGAGTAATTTCCATATAATAATTTCTATATACTGAGTAATTTCCTATATAATAATTTCATACTGAGTACTTCCTATATAATAATTTCTATATACTGAGTAATTTCCTATATAATAATTTCTATATAATTGAGTAATTTCCTATATAATACCCTTTATAATTGAGTAATTTCCCTATATAATTCTATAATTGAGTAATTTTATATAATACTTTGTTATAATTGAGTAATTTCTATATAATAATTTCTATATAATTGAGTACTTTTCATATAGTTTCGTTTAATTTTCTGGATAATACTAGACAAAGGTATTAAAATTGAAATTTGTTTGAAAATTTCTTTTATTTCACAACTTTGCGTAAAATGTGAAAATATTGCGTTACTAAATTCAGGTTTAGTGGGATTGAGTTAATAAAATTATATACTTTAGTATTCCAAAAAATACCGCTCGAACAAGACATAAAAGCATACTGGGTGTAAGTACATATATCATCGGAAGGGATTTGTTAAGAAAAATTAGAGTCCCGTGATTTTCGACAATACATCGTCTTATGTTCACATGAAATCAAAATGCATGTTTATACTAATATATTCAAAAGTTGGTAATAAATATTCATAATAATTCACAAAATTTGTTTCCGAGCATATTTCTAGCATAAATATAGTCTATATATGCAGTCAAACGCTTTAAGTCAATCATCCCCGTGAAAATTGGTGCTCAGTGTTGAATTATAATCTTCAAAACAAATAATTATTTCAACACTGTAAACCTGCATAAAGTCGTTAATAATTTTATATTTTTGAAAAGAAATCACGAATTGGATCTTTCAAGATTTTTATGGCGAATTCTTATTTTTATAATTTGTTTGTATGGTTGTGTTTCATGGTTTTTCAACGAAAATTAAAATATATATATATATATATATATATATATATATATATATATATATATATATTATATATATTATATATATATATATATATATATATATATATAAAAAAAAAGTTTTACTCGCCCAGTCTTGGCGGAAACAGGCTTTGGGACGGGCAGAGCGCCATGTTCCCAAGCCTCTTTTTACATCACTTCTTAATGTGCCATGTCTAGAAACTTCCTGACAATGTGACACGTGTTTAGGATTGTGGCTTTTTGTATTTCAATGTAGGTGTTTGGGTCAATGTTGAGTATCTCCAAATTCGTCGCAAGCGTTTTTGGTACTATCCCTGTTGCTGAGATGACTAACGGGATGATGAGGATCTTTTCCATACCCCATATATCTCGTACTTCATGTCTGAGATCTTGGTACTTGGTGATTTTCGTTGTGTAGGTTGTCTGTATGTTATTGGTGTTGGGTACTGCTATGTCGATTAAGTACGTGGTCTTATTCGATTTATCGACGAGGGTTATGTCAGGACGGTTATGTGGGACTGTCTTGTCTGTTATGATTGCTCTATCCCAGTAAAGCTTGTGTGTTTCGTTCTCATGCACGGTCTCTGGCTCATATTTGTAGTACGGGCATTTTTCTGTCAGAAAGCCAGCATTCGCTGCCAATTTCTGGTGGACTATTTTCGCTACTTGATCGTGTCTATGTTTGTAGTCTGACTGCGCAAGGATCTTGCATCCTGCCATCACGTGTTGGATTGTCTCCGATGCCGCATGACAGTGTCTGCATTTGTCGCTTTCTATGTCTTTTCTCTGGATGAATTTCTGATTGTTCCTTGTTGCGATCACTTGGTCTTGGATGGCTAGCATGAATCCTTCTGTCTCTGGCTGGAGAGTGCCTTTGGCCAGCCAAGAATTTGATGCCTTTTTGTCAACGTGTGGTTGTTGCAGGTCATTGTAGTGCCTGCCATGTAATGGTTTTCCGGCCCAAGTTCTTAGTTTCTGTTCATTGGCTGTTTCCAGGACACGCTCTTCGGTACTACACAGGTTTAGTGGCGTGTAATTTGCATCTGCTTGTATTATGGCTTGGATGAGTGGCGATCGGGGACTCTTCAACTGGAAGTATTGCCTCATGCTCTGGATCTGCTTGTCATGTAAGTCTTTGAGGTCCGCTTGTCCGCGTCCTCCTTCTTCCCGGGGTAGTGTTTGCCGTTCAATTGCCGTTGCAGGGTGTAGTTGTCCGGCTCTTCTCTGGATGGTTCTCATTTTCCGCTGGAGTTGTTCTAGTTCAGTGTTGGTCCATTTGATGATCCCGAAGGAGTAGGTGAGCACTGGTACCGCATATGCGTTAATTGCTTGCGTGGTGTTCTTCCCGCTCAGTTTCGTCTTCACAATGCTTCTAAGTCTTTCTTGGAATGCTTGCGTGAGCTGGACTTTGACTTTCTTGTGCTCCTGCTGCCGTTTTTGCATTATCCCTAGGTATTTGTAGGTTTCGCCCTCGTCCAAGGTCTTCAGTAGTCTCCCGTCTTCGAGTTCGATGCCTGGTAAATCTTCTTTGCTATTCTTCTGTATTTTGCACTTATCGAGGCCGAATTCCATTCCTATGTCCTTGGAGAATGTCTCTGTTATACTGATGAGTTGTCGGAGTTGGGTGATTGTTGGCGCGTATAGCTTGATGTCATCTACGTACATGAGGTGGGAGACTTTATGTAGGTTTCTCTTGTCTTTCTTCAGCATGTATCCGTATTTACTTGTGTTCAGCATCCTTGACAAGGGGTTTAACGCCAAGCAGAACCACTGGGGGCTTAGTGCGTCTCCTTGAAAGATTCCGCGGCGGATGGGGATCTCGGCCGTTTCTATTTTACTGTCTGGCGTGTTTAGCTGTAACCGGGTTCTCCATTGTTTCATGCTGCTCTGTAGGAATCGGATATATATATATATATATATATATATAATGTTATCAGTATAACTTTACCAAGTGTCATTCTCCACCGAACAAGGTGGGGCCGCATATACGGTCGAAGTTTCAAACTTGAGGTGGAGCCACTTGACGCTGGAAATTGACAATAATTTAAAAGAAAAGGTCAAGTAAATAATATAAAAAATTTTAATCGTTTTGCTTGTAGGTTTCCAGGCTTCCAAAACATGCACTACGTAGCGCGCATGTAACTATACCGTCACTAGGTATATGGATTAAGTAAACAAAAATTGCTCAAATATCAAAATCGTAACTTTTATAAAGCAGAGGACCTTGGTATGATAATCCAAGTGTTTATATGTAAATATAGAATCACAAAAGTGTCTGGCCAAAAATTAAGCTAAAAAGGTTTAGCACACGCAACAGAAAAATTAGACTTCTTCCATTAGGATGTAAGATAATTAATTTTAACAACCCTTATTTCGAAACGGGCGCATCTTAATAACTTTAAGAAATCTAAGTAAGTTGAGCTCATCATTATTATACGAAACAAAAGAATATTTAAAATATAATAGAAAGAGTTTCGCAGAAGGTTCATGACGGTACACATTAGTTCTTTATTATTTTTAAAACGTTGTAACGCTTTATAGGATTACAAATTTAACGTTTCTCTTTAATAAATATTCTTGTAAAACGCTTATAACGTGAGTTCTTATACTATGCTTACAATAAGAGTT
>QLNU02015360.1:277985944-278017999 GCA_006491805.2 Dysdera silvatica
ACAAAAATCTCGCCCCGGAGGCTTTCTTGTGTTGACCATATTTGGCAATTGTGTTATCCCTGCGGAGGGTAATAATACCTTAACATCTTTACATACGGAGAAAGAGAGCGTTGTTTCCTGTCCTCATTCGTCTAGCGGTCCAAGACACTCCGGGCTAAACGGAGGGACCCTGGTTCGAATCCAGGATGGGGAAAGCGTCTCTTTTTCTCCAAAATTACATAAGCTCTAGTTTGAGCTAATTAATACGTGGGTGGCAAAAATTATAGTATACACACCTGGCATGGAAAGCATGTAGGAGAATAGATAGTGGGACTTGTCGTGTGCATACATGTCTGTTGCCCATGCACAAGGAAAATCCACAAAATAAGCATTATGTAAATAGGTTATACGAAAATTAAAAGGACTGAAATTTTTACAAACGTTCACGAATCCTTTAATCGTGTAGTGTTCAATATGCATATATAAGAAAGCAAATGATTTTGTGAAAATTCATGAACAAAAAGTTTATTAACCATGATATTACCAGCGTCAAGCCTGAAAAACATGTCGGCCAATCCATATGAATGATTTGTTTATTCCTATACTTAAAAAAGTCAATATTTACTCCCAAACTTCTCAACAAACGAATATTTGCAATTCATTCCAAGATCTCGTATTATATAAACACTGCCAATTTACTCGCCTAATTTACCCAAAAAGTCTCACAACTATTTATTCAAAGTGCATGCTTCTATCGGCCCATTTCCTTCACATGGGCTTCATTGCCAAACATGGGGAAGATCGAATTAATTCGCAATTTTCTTTCATGTAAGTACTTTCAGAGACTCAGTTTACAAAGTGTCTTTCATTAGTAAACTGAAATTAGATCGTTAATGCCTGCCGTGAGAATTGATAAATTCTAAAGGCAGAATAGAAATGAATGGGAAACAGGAGGATTTATACATTAATGGAAACAATTTCGTCTAATAGAATCGAATTATTTATATAGCATAATTGAATTATTTATATAGCATAATTGAATTATTTATATAACATAATTGAATTATTTATATAACATAATTGAATTTCCATCTAACACAATTGAATTTCCATCTAACACAATTGATTTCCATCTAACATAATTGAATTTTCATCTAACATAATCGAATTTCCATCTAACATAATCGAATTTCCATCTAACATAATTGAATTTCCATCTAACACAATTGAATTTCCATCTAACATAATTGAATTTCCATCAAACACAAATAATTGAATTCACATCAAATACAATTAAATTCTGATTTCATATGATTTAAAATAAGTCTAAAAATTTAGGTTTCTTCTGCCCCCATCAAAAACTGTGGCACTTACAACGAGACTTCAGTCTACTTTTCCAGGTTTTTCTTCACAGTGGAAATCGATAATTTCTTAGGTGAAAATGTCAGCATCATGCCCAAAGGAACTTCAATTTAACGAGGGAGCCGAACCTCGGCCAGCCAATTCCACTACTGGAATCGAACCTGGAGCTACAAACTGCAGAAAAGAGTCCAAAATTTTAGAATTCATCGAAAATCAAATCTAATTTTCTGTGCACCGTAGATGACCAGCCTTGTTCTACGCCACAGCAGAATCTTCCGTCCAGAAAAACATGCTAAATACTGTCCGTTCAAAAAAAGAAGTCCGATGGTAGAGTTAAAAAAAACGGGAGGTGACGTCACAAACCGGTTAGCCGCTTACAGCAGAGTAGAACTCCAATCCCCGAACTTGTTTTTGGTGGTCGCTAAAACGGAGTGTAGAACACGAGAGTCCTACATACATTGTTATAAGTGTCTAATCAGTTTGTGACATGACTTCTCGATATTTCTAACTGTACCATTGGACTTCTTTTCGTGAACAGACAGTAAATAGTTTCGAGGGATAGGAGGATATAGGAGGTCACCCTCTCAGAGTTCTTGACTGTACATAAACTTGACTTGCGACATAAACTTGGGCATTCTAACAAAAAATTTGAAAATTTCTCATTACCAATATCGGTATTCGGCAACAGAGCAATTCTCATTTAGGAATTTGTTTCGGATTGAAAAAATACCTTTAATTTCCCAAAAGTTCCGATTTTTATCAAACTGTTTTGATAGCTTCTCCATGATATATTTTTTTTTGTGTAGGTTTTATCGCATGTTTGCTAAAATTCATATGTAAACATTAACACGCTTTCAGACAGGAAGCTCCATGTAAACATTTGGTATCTGTGCCATGTTTTTGCCCGTAAGTGGCTTAGTTGGACTTGTTTGTAATTGACAACGCAAATCCGCAGAGATCACCCTCTTCTTTGACTCCGCAGCAGTTCGTCGTAAGCGCATTCTAAATAACTACTATTTTAGGTTCAATAATTTATTGAAATCGTTTCTGTCGTTCGAATCAGAAATAAATCGAAACCTAACTAAAGTAAACCCTCGGTTATCCGACATAATAAGGGTAGGAGTTGGTCGGATAAGCGAAGGTATCAGATAATCCAGGAATTGTGTTATATCGGAGAACAATTTCGTCTTGATAATGTTTCTTTGGCACGATATAGTGCCTTTAAGTCATTAATCTCGAGAATATTTTTAATTTTTTTTATAAGTGGGAATGGCGCCAACATGTATACTTCTCATTAAGTATTTTGGAAAACAAATTTTATTTTTAATTTTAGAGCATGTTTAATCTCGAAGCAAGCTAGATCTTTTATGAACTATATCACATAAATTTTATTTACTTACTCAATGACATTATGAAAATCATCTTCCTCGGTTATAATAATAGGTGTAAAATATCAAACAGCACTGAAATAAACCTATTTACTCTAGTAGGGCTATTAATTACTTCAGCAAGTACTATCAGCTGCCGGTTACTTTAGGAAATATAGAGCTTGTTGTAATGTGTTCTGTTACTCTGTTTGTAAGATACCTGCCAAAAATAAATAAATTAAAAAAAAACATAGTAAGCCACTCAAAAGATCAGCGCATCCACACAGTTTATACAAGGTGGGCCTGAATTCTACCGACAAACGAAGAGGTGTAATAAATGACGTCACTGTGATGCCCAAACCATTGGAATTTTTCCAAAGCACGGTTCCATTACAGAGTTATAAAGGGTCAAAATTTGATGACGTCGCTTCCAGC
This sequence comes from Dysdera silvatica, assembly GCA_006491805.2. NCBI lineage: Eukaryota > Metazoa > Arthropoda > Arachnida > Araneae > Dysderidae > Dysdera > Dysdera silvatica. Next base: position 277,989,088 of record QLNU02015360.1, read on the forward strand.
ATGTCGTTTCCGTTATAAAAACATGGAAAAAATCTTGTCAGCAACACGCAATGACAGTTTATCGTCAGATCATCTTAAGATGTGTTTGAGAGAATGGACATGTGCGCAGGGCCGACCAGAGGAGGGGGGTAGCAGGGGCTGAATCACGGGGGCCTGGATGAAGTCTAGGAGCCCGCACTGTCAAGAACCAATGCTATGGTGTGCCTGGCCCTACCTCCCAAAATATATTTAATACGATATTCTTGCTTTTTTATTTAAAAATGAAAAAAAATAGTAATTGCTCCCCGAGAATTTTCCCGAGGTTTACCATTTTTAATTATTCTTCATTAGCCTGTCTCGATTATTGAAAACAAAATAATAGTAGTAGTTTACGTTAGTCTTTTTTTCAGCAGGCATATTGTAAAATGAGTAAGTAATAAGTAGGCAGTAAGTAAGTAGATAATAAGTATTAAGTAATACGTCGGCTCTCGGCGCCCCTGCATGTGGGGCTACATTAAGGGTACCAAATACAGGGTGTTCTAAGAATGTGCAAACACTCATGTAAATACGTTTGGTAAATGGTAACTGTACGTCCGTATGCATGATATTGGTGAAGGTAGCAACTTGTTAAGATAGGTTACCAACATGGCCGATACCTTAAAGACGGCTATCTTGAAAGCGTCCATTTTGTATCGCGCCTACGTGCTACTTCCCCTGTACACAGATATGTATACAGGAGATGTATCGTCTAGGGGCAAAAATTTATGTTTTTGGTGATTACTGCAATAGAGGTGTGGTCCTGGACTCTACAGACAAAATAAGAGGGGTGATAGTATGTACACGTCAAGACAAACAATTTTCATAATTTTCACATCTGCTATTTAGTCAGTCAGAAAAAATAATGCACTAAGATTCACAGATCAATTCTAGTTTAACAGATAAATGAAAGTAATTTACTAATTTCTGAATCAATTCCACGATTCAAAGTATCTGCTCAAAGTACAGTGTCCAAGGGTGTTGTTACACAGCTGACACCATCGAATGAAGGATTGTTGAACCCTCTCGTAGATTCCTGGTGTGTCATTAATCTTGTCTGCAGCAATAATGATTCTCGCGACTAGAACTTCATTTATTTATAGTTGAGGGTTAATCAAATTGAAATTTCAACTATTTTAGTCATAATCACATAATTTACTAACGAAAATTAGTTTATATTAAGAATTATATATTTTTGTTCTGCTTTAATCGACCGATACTAACGAATTCCGTAAATTGCTTAGACCTTCCAAAAAGTTTAAGTACATTCCATAATCTGATAAAACTGTGTTTCAAAATGTGGTTATTTATTATATACATTATTGTTTAGCAACCCATTAATAATTCATGATAAGAAACATGAAATTTATAGAGCTTCGAGAGCTGAATTTAGTAAGGTTTTAATTAAAAAAAGAAGCAAAGATCATATGCGTGAAATTTAACTAAAAAAACTAAAGTACACAAAATATTAGCAAAATTTTATTACTATTTACATGTAATTAGTAGTAAAATCCTCCATATTGCAAAATGGGTGATTTTTATATAGTTTGAGAAATCAAGTTCTATAGAATTATTTTATATAATGGTACACATGAAGTGTATTAAAGGAAAAAAAAATATGGATATATTTTTCAATGCGTGGCAGTATGATATGAAATATCTCCAATGTCATTCACAATATATCTTGCACATTGTAGAGAACGATCTACCAGTCGGTATGGCATCTATCCGAAATATCAAGTGTTCAACCATTTGTTCCTTGAAAAATAGTCCTAATATTCTGAAATAATCATATCAGCAACCCATGACAGCTGTAGAGAAAAATTAGCTATTTTGTCTCCATAGGAAAATGGATGCACTGACGGACAAGTTGCGGAATATCAATAGATTTATCCAGAACTTCCGGCAGCCGTTGAGTGATTGCAAGACGTCTTTTTTCCCGGTCCAAAAATAGTCTACATATACAAATCTCTTTTCTCTGTCCATTTTGTAGAGAAAATTGAAATATATATGCTATTGAACGAAATATTGTGAAACATTAGTTGTTGGATAAATACGTCGATGGACCTGTATTTATATACAGGGTGTCCCATAACTAGGTAAAGTAAATTACCGTAACGGTATTTCTTAAAAAAAAATTAACATAGAAATGTTAGCCTGAAAATTGCGAAAAATCAACGTATTGTGTGACAGTTGTAATTAAAGTTTAGCTCATTACAAGAAAATTTAAGCACAGATTTCTTGTAAAAATTACTTACAAATCAAAGCAACGTTTAGTAAAAATACTTCAATTGGTTTAAAGTAAGTGGATTTGTTTAACCACAACCTAAATTTAGCGAGAAAACAAGAATTCTACTTACACGCATACTACGTTGCTTATGTAAACCAAGAATACCACAGTAATTTCATAACAACATTTTCTATTCCCTTTTTAAATAAATAGCCATATTTTTCTTGCCAAAACCTATAAATTTGATATAAAATCAAACAACAATATAAATCAACGTTTATTGGCGTAGTGATACCAGCGCCGATGGTATGGCGTGATTAGATGGTGAAACGTTCGAAAGAAAATAAATATTTCTGCCTTCGGTGGGACCTGAACCCACGACCTTCCACTTGCCGGGCGGAGGCTCTACCCACTGAGCCCGGCAAGTGGAAGGTCGTGGGTTCAGGTCCCACCGAAGGCAGAAATATTTATTTTCTTTCGAACGTTTCACCATCTAATCACGCCATACCATCGGCGTTGGTATCACTACGCCAATAAACGTTGATTGACATTGTTGTTTGATTTAATCTGCGTAGTGTTCGATTTATATAAATAAATTAATGTAAACCATTTTATTCTAGTCATTTTAAAAGACGCTGTTATAATTTGCACTCCGTACGAAATTTTAGGCTTCATAAAAAAAAGTCCAAAAGTATTAGTAAACTACGCACTAAGATATTCACTGTTAATTTTTATTTTATCATTATTATAAATTATTAATTTTTTCCATAAGCTGAATTTACTTTTAGGTTTTATTTAATTATGCTTTCTCTTATCATTACGCATGTTTAACCAAAAATTGCATAATTTTATTGTCATTTCATTATAAACGAATTCATTAGACTTGAAATTATGAAAGTGAAAGCAAAATAATTTAAGCAAGAAAATTGCAATGTTTATTACCAAAGGTTTTCTTTTTTACAGCCGGTGTCTGGTCGCACATTGTGTTTCTTTAATCTTTAAATTAAAATCTTAAAATTTAAATTTTAGTTGTATATGATTGCGCAAGTTGTTTCAAAGGATTTAAATTAGTATATATTTAGTTTATGTAAGATGAATTTCAACTGTATCAAAAAGTGAAATAATTTGAAGCTATGTAATATTTTAAATGCATATAACATTAGAATTTATTGATATGCTTGAACTGAAGAAAACAAAATTGTTGACTACTGAAAAATTTTACGAAATTTAATTTTAAATACTTGTATATTTCCTACTGAATTTTCTGAAGGTTACCTTGCAGAATAGAATTTCGAAGATATCAAGATTAATCTTTATTTTTGAATTTCTAAATTTAATTTTGCTGTCATTTTGGTTAAACAGAATGTTAGTTAACTGTTATTTTAGCATCTTTCAAATTCCTATAAAGCGTATTAAACATAATTTACTTTTATGTTTCTTTTTACTGTTCATCGAACAGTTTGTTCATTTTTTGCCGAATATCTTAGAAAAGTGTGTATGCGGGCGCGTATGTTGTGTATTACACTCTATAGGAACACAAGTTTTATTTCAAGGATTTTATTGCGGTAATACTATGAACTAAAATGGAGAGATTATTTATAAGACGAGTTCCATATCTCGGCTTCTAGTATATGTTTTAATACTAATGTTTAATGAAGAACGTGGTTAATTTATCAGTAGACTTATGAGAAAGCAGTGACTAGTTCAGAAATATGCCATTTTCAATAAAAGACGATTATTTATCAGATAACTTAACGCAATACTATTATTGCCGTAGCCAGGCTAGGGATAGAAGGGGCCAAGCCTCTCCTGGAAATGTAATCAGTTCCACCCACTGGAAACTGTTTTTTCAAAATAAATTATTTTAAATTTCATTTAAATTTTTTGTTTTGTATAAAATTGTACATGACAATAGAAATTGTTCTTTGACGTTAAAAATATATTCAAAATAGATTTCTGTGTTAAATCTTGTGTACATGATATTTTTTTACAGATGCTTGAGTCTCCATCTCTAAATTAAGAACAATTTTCATCTCTAATTTAAGAATAAAGGATATACGTTTTAGTATATATCTTTATAAGTTTTTAATGCAAAATTTAAGTTAAGAAATTTATTCATTGATGTTAAATATATTAGCCTACTTAGATATTTATGTTATTAAATATATTAATAAAATACATTAAAATATTAAAGAACTTTAAGTCCCCTGTAATTTTCTGAATCCCCTGATTCTCAGAGCCCCCTCCCCCGTACACAGGCGTCTAGCTACGGGACTGAGTACTATATGTGGAAGTTCGAAGTTGTAAATAATTGATCAAACGCCCTGCATAGAAAGCAAGATCAACCGGCTTATGGAGTTGGGGAAATGCTTTGCAATTTACTCCTTTTATAACCCTATATAGAAAATATGATATATACAAATATATACTTTACCCCACATATGCAACAAACAATATTCTCTTCTCATCTTGTTTGGCGCAGAATGATCCTTGCGCCAGAAAAAATACAACCAACCAACAATATGCACTTAAGCATTTTATTGCTAGACACTCCTATAAATCAGAATCTATGAATAAAATGTTTTGCTGCTATTCTTGATATTTTAAATCAGAAAGCACTACAATGAACTGTGAATTATTAAGTATACTTTGGGTATTGGCTTTCAGTATTGACGTTCAATATTGACTTTCAGTACCTTGCTTCGATATAATTGATATTTTTGATTTTGTGGTACGCAATTCGTATGTATTCAAACTACATAGGAGCACTTAAATCCCACACATATATATATATATACAGGGTGTCTCAGAACCAGGTTCACGAACTTCTAGGAGGAGTAAGGTACACTAAATGACTCGAAATCACATAGCAATGCTGGTCGCAAACCACTCACAGCGCTAGTTCTAAAACCGTCCAGCATACACAAATATTTACAACCAGTGCGTGAAAAGCGCCAGATAAAACTCAGGTCAGCTGCTCAAGTGCATAGATGATTAGGACATCGCATTTTGCGCTTCTCATGCACTGGTTGTCACTATTTGTGCATGCTGGACGGTTTTAGAACTAGCGCTGTGAGTGGTTTGCGACCAGCATTGCCTTGTGATTCCGAGTCATCTAGGTGTACCCTACCCCTCCTAGAAGTTTGTAACCCTGGTGTTGAGACACCCTGTATATATATATAATACATCACATTTTAATAAATTTCCGGAAATAATAAAATATTCAATAACAGAAGCAAAAACCGTTACCAAAATATAAAAATTAGTAATGTAAGTTGTAATATTCTGCTTCTGGGTAGGAGTTTCACAAACTAACTAAACCATCAAATTTCTTGAAATCTTTCTATGCCTTTTTATTGCCTTCATATATTAAAATCCGGCTATTCATCGAGTTTACATTCCCTGTACTTTGTCACATTTGCATATTCTTTAAGCTAGATTGAACGAATTGAGAATTATTATGCAGATGACGAACGATTTTCGATTATGCGCTTTTTTTCTGATTTCTTTACGCTCTTTTTTTATGTCAAACTAAATGTCATGAATCGATAACTTGCAGCTATACGCTGTAGAATGCTTTTAATTGCTTTTCAAAAATGTAACAAAAAACCTGACTGAAGACAGAAAATAACAGTAACTCCGCAATTAAATTTGCAAATCATAAAATTAGTTGTTATTCTAATTTAAAGATGCTGATTATAATTATACTAGTAAAAATTATTTTTATAATTCAATAAAATTGTTTCGGCAATATTGGTTTTAAATGTCTTTATCTACAGGGTGTTCACAAATGAGTGGAAAAACATATATGGCTTTATTTTCCAAACCATAGAATAGTGAATCGTAAAAAGAAAATTTGTAAAAATCCGAGTTTTTATATTTATTTCAACTGATAATAACGTTACCAATAACGTGGAAGTTTACTCTTATACCTTTTGTTACTCCATACTTATAATACAAAGCCTCGAATATCGTAGTACATAAAAGAAAATATTATTTCGATTGGATTTTCGACTAGTTTACCTTTGCGGTTTGTGATTAGTTGTCTGGGTAAGTTACATTACCTACGACTAATACCGAATAACATATAATTAAGTAATAAATATTAGTAAGTAAGTTACGTTTCCTTATCCCTGCTATGACGCAGTGGTAACGCATTTGCCTCTGATGCCATTAACCCTTCTTCCATTCTAATGGCACCGTAGAATTCGCGCCGTTCTTCTGTCTGTAACAGTCTAGGTTGTAATAGGCAACAGTGTTTCGGACTCCTCCGAAAACTGCTTGCTTCCCTAAGCAACAGAGTTTCAGACTCTTCGAAAAACTGTTTGCTTCCCTAGGCAACAGAGTTTCCGATTCATCGGAAAATTGTTCGCTTCCCTAGGCAATAGAGTTTCAGACTCCTCGGAAAATTGTAGACGCAGCATGATCTTAACTGCCTTGCGCCGTAAAAAACAAGCTACGTATCCTTTCGTCATATTAGAAATAAGTAAACAAGCTGCTCAATGTTTATTATTATTCCTTATTAAGTAAATTAATTGATTAAAAACTGAAAAAAATTGCTTTCTTCCAAATGGGCGTTTGACTCGAACATTAGCATCATCTGCTGGGATAATTCCGATGTTTGGCAACTAATTTGCATTTTATAGATAATTTACATTGAAAATGTTCGATTTCTTAATAGAAATAACGCCTAATATGATGTTTGTTCAAGGTATATTAAAGGCCTATGGGTGGTCTAGTGGTAACGCGTTCGTGTCTATCTTGCCATTGACCTGAATTCGATTTCAATAGTATCATAAAAGCGTTCTGATTTTCTGCCTACCTTAGTCCGAGGTTTGGTTCCTAAGGCAACAGAGGTTCAGATTCCTCAGAAAACTGTAGGTCCCAGCACAACATGACCTTGGATGCCCTTGCGCTGTAAATCACAAACAAACATAGGTGTGATTATAGATGGACATTGAGGTACAGAAGCAATGAGCAAGACTGGGAAAAATTGCATTTAATTAAATATCTATATAGAAAACAGATCAAAAAGGATAGAGGAACATACCATTATTGGAAGAAATAAACCGATTGATTTGAGAATACCAATGTTTATCCCACAAAGCATTTCAAAGAAATGAAAAGCATGCAAGGAAAACCATGTAATGTATAAAATTGTTGAAAAATTGAGAGTAAGTTGGTTGGTGTATACATGGGCGCCCTCAGATTTGTATGCAAGGGGGTGCATCCAGGAAAAATTCCAATTGAATAATGTTGTTGGACTACAGTTTCTTGTGGATTCAGTCCTTTTTTCCCCCTTTTTTCATAAGATAAGGGGATGCAAGTGCACCCCCTTGCGCCCTCCTCGTGGCGCCTATGGGTGTATACAATTAGAAATAATTATTTATATTACATGTCCATTTTCTTTTGAATCATAAATAATAAACTAACTAAAGCATGCTACATTTATGATGCTGATGCCGTTACAATGCCAGTATTGTTGTACGGTGAGTATATGTATTGAATATATATATATATATACGGTGAGTATATGTATTGAATTTGATAGTTTAAGATATTATTCTACCTTTTGTATCCATTTTTTGCAAAAAAATGCATACACAGAGTAATAAATGGAATATTTTCACTGATCATTTCTCAAAAAAAAAAAAATAATAAAAATAGTGAACTCTCCATGTCAACGCTAATTCAAAGGTATCTTCCATGTCCATCTGTAGCGTTCGTTGCAACGACTTATGAACGTTAAACACTACATATCAAAATTCTCTTTTAATCTTGCTTTATTGCAGTGCTCGATTTAAAAATAATTTCACCCTCCTATTTTCATCGGCAGAATCGAAAATGCCTCTGGCCCAGAAAAGAATGGAAGAGCCTAAACTATGCGTTGACCTTTCACAAAAGCGAGGGGAAATTGATCAGGAGAATGCCCGTACCCAAATTATTGATCGGTGCAATAGCGTCCCAAACAGACCTTCTCTTTCTTGTCTGATTTGAACCTAAACAATTATTAAGGACTTAATTTTTCATGAGCAAAGTTCGTGCTTAATATCTTGACGCATATTCATTACTTTTTGGGTCCTTTTTTTTAAATAAAGTAATTTTCAAAATGGCTTATTTGGAGATTTAGAGTGCTACTATATCTCATAAAACACGCGGGTTTTTCTGTCGCTTTGAAATATTAATGACAGGATTTAGCATGCCAGAGGAATATTAATCAATTTCCATACAGCTGAACTAATCTAATAACTGTCACTGTTCAGCTTCAATAATTATTATGCAGATGACGCAAATGTTCTCTGCCAAATCTCCAAGTCTTGAGAATTCTCGATTGTTTTGATAAAACAATGGCAATTAATTTTGAAAAATTCCAGGAAATTCAATTTTCTACTCCACTGCATGGTTTTTTTCCGTCATCATCGCCCTGATGCTTCACTCTTTTTCAAGAATGATATGTATAATCGGACTTTTAAAATTTAATGATCGTAAAAGCATAACAAAAGTAAAATAGCAGGGTTGTACCAAAACGCCACAATGAATGGTTTTGAAGAAAGTTGATCAGAAAATTATATGGTTTAAAAAATGTATCCGTATATATATATATAGACTACAATTAGTGTATGTGATTTATGTCTTTCTTTTCTTTTTACTTGGTATTTTCCAATTCGAAGTTAGCTATATGACATCGATATTTTTATTTTTATTCTCGTAGGTTTCATATTGCGTCAGACCAAAGCTTTCTCTACCTTTAAGGGGTTCTTACTCTCAGAACAGACATTGACCGTTTCCTTCCTCTCTTGTTTACTAGTTCGGTCCTTTCAACTCATTGTTGGAAATTAAATGATCTTTCCCTCTTTTCCATGCCCATACCACATTCAAATACAATTTCTCTAATTTTATCTATTACACTCTTCTTTTTTTTTCACTTTTACTCGTAAGGGCTTCATCATGCTCTTTCCGCTTCATGGAGTCAAACCAAGAGACATCCTCAGCATTTCTGCTGAGTAGAATTTCTTTTGCCCTAGCAAAAAACACTCACCTCTATGTCATAAAAGGTTTGATAATTTGTTTGAACATCTTGCGTTTTTGAGGTGCTTTTAACGTTCTTATTTCTTTCGCTAGCATTCCTAACATATCTGGCCACTTCATTATAATCCTGACTTAATTTTGCTTCTTGCGTTACTCCTATGATCTCATTCTTTTTCTTGCCCAGTTACTGGGTAACCGAAAGCTTGCACTTTTCTGAAGTTTGAACTACACATATTCAGTCAAATAAATACCGGTAATCGTTTAATAAAACACCAAATATTTATTCAGTCATCCAAATTTATTTTGTCGCTGTCAGAATAGGCCCCATTTGATGTGACACACTCGTGACAATGAATAATCCAGTCGTTGAAACACTTTTTACAGATGCCTTCTTGCATGGTCTTCAAATCCTTTTGGGAATGTTGTATTTTGGTTCAATGGACTAAAAATGCCTTCCATGAAGTGGTAATTCGTGTTTGGGGACTCATAAAAGTCACATGGAGCCATATCTGGCGAATTCGCTGCTTAGTCAATGACATTCGTTGAGTTTTTGGTCAAAATTTTACGTACAAAGGTCGATGTATGGGGTGGTGCATTGTCGTTCTGTGCAAAATCCAAGAATTGTCCTCTCATAAATCTGTCCTTTTTCGGCGACCATTCTCACCCAAACACCCCATAATACCCAAATGACATTGTTTGTTAACTGTTTGCTTTTCTTAGAGGAACTTCAAGTTGACAACACCACGATAGTCAAAGAAAACAGCCAACATGACTTTGATTTTTGAGCGACTTTGACGGGTTTTTTCGATTTTGGCTCATTATTAAGACATCATTCCGAAGCTTGTCGACAGGTTTTCATGTCAAACTCATAGACCCACGTCTCATCACCCGTTATGATGCATTTCATGACAGTCATCATGAGAGTCAGAACTAACTCGTTTAAGCATGTCTTCAGCAAACTGTTTGCGGTACCTTTTTTGAAGAAAATTCAGCTCCTGCGGAACGTTACGTGCCGCAACGTGTCTCATATCCAAAATATAGACTAAAATGATACCAACGAATCCGTGAGACATATTCAGATTGAGAGCCATCTCTTTTAGGTTTGAATGACGATTTTCCATTAACATTTTCTTAACTTTTTCAATATTCTCGTCAGTCGAAGGTGTTGAAGGTTGACCGGAACGAGCAAGTTTTCAATTACTTCTCAGCCTTCTTTGAATATTTTGCAACACTCGTATGCTCGTGTTTTCGATAAACTCTTCTAAGGTCTTCTCAAACATTTTCAATGATTTAATGCAAGAAATTTCGTTGGTAACATAAAACTTTAGCAGAACTTTTTATTCGATATTTTTGAAAATCTCAGAGCGCACATGAGGTTAACTAATCTAACCAAAAGCTATAAACAGACTGGTCGATAGATTGGACCAAAACACTATATAACAATTATGTACGTTGGTACAAACTTATAGAAAAAAAATCCTACCTTTTACCACTGCAATCAGCAAATTTCTGGCAATCTGCTGATTTCAAGAAACATTCCGAAAAACCTAACTTTAGTGATGATGCTTATTTTATTATTTTTTATTCATTATACAAGCGCCAAATATTTCAACAATGCTTTTTTGAATCGTGTTATTTCTTTCTAAACCTTTTACATGGTTCGAGCCAAAACACGAAAAGTTTTAACATTAAATATCAACTTTTCTTCCCGCTTTGATTCACAGATGCAACCATCCTATATTTCTTTCCTGAAGAAAATCGTTATTTTCATGGCGATGAAGTGCAATTCGTTTTTTTATTCCTGTTTAACGTGTTGTTCTAACGTCTTGTCTATTAAAGTACAATTCTAACAAACGTAAGCACAATTATGGAGACCTGGAATAGAAAACCCAGGTGAGGCTAATTATCAAATCTCTTTCCCTAATGCGAAGTTGTTTGAACGTTTTGCAGTCAAGATAAATTTTTTTCTCCGAGTTGGTGAAAAATAGTTGATTGCATATAAGCTTTATTTGCGAAATTATCATAAGCCGTAATTGTGTTTCATTGAGTATTTTTCTTCTTGGTGCTTTTAGTTCTTTAACACCAAAAGGTATTAAAATATAACAATACATTCATAGCACGATTAACGGTGGAGATGTATTGCTTGAAAATAGATTTCTTTGAGAAGTTATTATAATGAGAAACGTATACGAATGCTCTCGTCGATTGATTTAATGTATACTGTAATGAAAACTGTTCTTGGGAAGTTTAAGTATTATTCAGAATACATATTTGATGTTTTTAAAAAATACTTTCTTTAATTTTTAAACCTTGTTATAATCAATCAGAGCTATGCTATGGGCTTAGATGTAATGTATAAGGAATGAAAATATCAGCATCGCATGTGCCTCCTGCCGCAAGTGTTGCTTATAGAAAAATCAATTATTGAGTATTGCAGGGCATACTATTTACAGATAATGAATAAAAAAAATGAAAACATTGAACCATGGTATGATGTTATCGATAGTTGCAATGTATGTAGCATCTGCATCACAGCAAAGACAAAAATAGTTGACATGAAAACGTACTCCCAGCATTCCTTGGGACGTAAATAAAAATCTTCTGCAGTCTATTTGCACGTTAGAATGAAATCTAGAGAGAATCTTAATGATTTTAAAAGATGAGTAATGATTGGATCAAGGGTTGGGAGGCGCAATTACTATCAGGATATTTGAAATTGAATTATTATTATATTGTTTTCGATCTTTGAATCAAAGACAATATCATGGATCTTTGATCTTTTTATGAAAATAAAATTAAAAAATATTTCTATTTTGCATGATAACTATTTAACATTTTGTATATATTGGTATAAAAGTAAAGAGCGCATGTAAAAATTCTTATTTAAATAATATTAAATTAATAAGGGCGACGATACCGTTTTTGCACTTTGATGACCAACAACCAAGGAATGGCCCTGAGCGGAAGCACTTACCGTAAGGAAAATACGTCGGCCGTTGCTAAGCGTGTCAAATTTTACCACAGATCATGAAAAATACATTTCAATCAAAACTTCGTACCAGAAAGTGTACAAACTTTTGTTCACGGTCAGTTTGCCTTATATAAGCTTTTATTTAATCACTCCAGTTAATGCACGTCACCGCATCTAACGATTCAAAGCTCACAAACAATGGATTGAACAACTGTGAGGAAATGTCATATGATCTGACGAATCCACGTTCATACTCTTTCTTTAAATGGACGAATACCTTTGTGGCGTCAGTCAACGAAACTTACCACCCAGAGGGTTTGTTTCGAACAGTAAAAGATTTCGACGGTCGTGTAATGATGTAGGGCCTATTTTCATGGCGTGATTTAGGTCCACATCAAGGCCGTAGTCACGATTTAATTTCCGGGGTTCAAACATTTTTACATCATGCATTAATATAGTCACAGCATGCAAGGCCGTAGACAAGTCCCATTAAGAGGTCTCACGACCCTTAGAGCTTCAAAAATTCGATTTTGGGGGTTATTTTTTTTAAGAAAGAATAAATATTTCTTAATATTTTGGTACTAAATTTGTTATGGTACTCCAATTTTTTACGAAGATATGAATTTCTACGTGATGCACGATACTTAAATGTCCTATTAAAAGAGGCATTTTAAATGGCGACTATCATCGAATTACAACGGGAAAGCGTAGTGCTACGTCAAGTTTAGAGGCACGGAGGACAAAACGAAAGACAAGTAAAAGCTGATAACGAGGCACTTAAAGACTAGGAAGGTACATCATTTGCTGCTGATGTGTTTTGAATAAAGGAAAACATTTTTAATTAAAAAAATCTATAATTAAAACTTTAAACGTTTTTTTCTGAAAACGCAATTTTGGGACTTGCGCGCAACATAAAGAAAGAACTACTTGTTCAATTAGTATAAAATTTTCCACGAATGTTGTATGATCCAACTGCATATTATGAACTAAAAAAATCAACATCTGAGTATTATTTATGAAAAAAAATTATGTATACAAATTATAATACGTTCAAATTGCGACAAACGTTTTCTATTAAAAATTATTTATGTTCAATATTTTTTAAAGATCCTAGAACAAAACAATTCTATGTATATAACTATTATTTTGCTATAGAAATTTGTTTTTGGCAAAAAGATTTAACCATGGGCGAAAAAGTTGAATGCATTGAAAAATATAAATACCTAACATCAAAAAGTTTATTTTAAATAACAATTTAGATATTATTTATATAATAATATATTCATAAATCCAGAAATTTATATAATATTAGAATATAATTTCTGTGTGTCAAGATCAGTTGTAAGTGTTCTACAGAGGTTTGAATTGCCCTTCAAAATAGTCAATTTTCGCTTTCTTAACAGTCGTGAGACCCCTTAAAAACTAGCTTCGAGGGCACCGGTCCCCAAAAGCCCCCCTCCGGATACGGGCATGGTCCACATGATGCACTGGAAGGCAAAGTGAATGCTACACGTGTTACCTTCCAATCATAAGAAATCATTTCATCCCATAATAATATAATTTTCTCCTACGCAGCCAATCATGTTTCAGCAAGAAAATTCTCCCATTCATCGAGTTAATATGGCCACTCAGTGGTTTACTGAACAGGATGATGAGTTGTATTTCCAGCCAACGTTATCCCAATTACCAGACTTAAACCTTATGGAACACGTATGTGACGTATATAACATTTTAAATTGAGCCCTGAAAAAACGATAAACACTAAATAAAAAGTTTAGACACCAAAGTCTTGAAAGAATGTTGCAGAAAAGATGCTGCTAAAAAAACTGTTAACGAAGAAAGCGTGAAAGGGATTCTAGAAATATTTAAAAAAAGCAATACGCTTGAAATCATAAAACTAAAAATAAATTATACAATAAAAAATGCAAAGAAAGTAAAATTTTCACGTGTAAATGGCATTGCATTATATACATCTTCAAAAAAGCTGGTAAAAGAGCAAAATATATACTCTTAACTACTATTTTGACCAAGTAACTCAATAATCTAGATTTTAAAGTAATGGAATACTGCAGAAGTAAATTTTTTTTGCCCTGGAAGCAGATAAGTAGGTCTTAAAGGATTATGGTTTTATCTTCCACCGCTCGCCATTTATAATGTATCCATAAATGTTCCTACACATCGCAACCAGTAGCAAAAAAAAGGGAGTATAAACTAAAATAAAAATGACTTAAAAGCAAAAGCAACTTTTCGATACGAATAAACTACACTGTACAATATTAAAGCTCTGATGGAATTAATTAAAATAAAGCTTAAATATTAGACCCATTATTTGTTCTATTCTTTATCAATGAGAGAAAAAACTGGATAACATTCAAACGCCTGTAGCTATACGTATAGGAAGAAGATAAAAGTTCTTTTAATGTAATTTTTTCTAAGTTAGAGAATTTATTAAAAAGAGTGGAATACTTTTACATTCATATAATGGTTAATATACATAACTTTCTTCAATTTGGCAATATTAGCTGTCATTCAATAACTTTAACATATTACACTTTAACATTTTACACTTATACAAAGTAACTTAACAAAGTTACGTATGTCTAGAGAGTTTTCGAGTGCTATGAACAACGAATTGTTTAGGCTTTGTGAAACAAATGAAATCATTGATATCTTTTAGATTTAGCTAGTAAAATTCTGACACTGGTCGAAATATACAAAATACAAATGAAGAAGGTAAAAACATATACCATTTGCAAAAATATTCGCAACGTTTCGAGAACTACTGTTCCCTTCATCAAGCGAAAGTGTCAAGGAAGTGTAGGTGTCCAATATTTATACTCAGCTTTGGGTTTCCCCAAGGCTATCCAGAAGTCGGATCCCCCCCCTCTCACGTCTGAATACGGTTTTCCCCCACCTTTCAGAAAAAATGCGGCAAGTTTCAGGCATCGATTTTGAGATGTTCATCACATTACTACGCATTCGAAAAGTTTCCCAGGACCCCAGAAAAAATCGACAGTAGTGAGAAGTTACATTTCTAAGAAGACTTTTGTACCATTCCAGTAAGAAGCATGACCCCTCTCCCAGGCATGTTCTGCCAGAAGATTAGTCATCGCATCCTTCTCCACTGAACTACAATATTCCTTTTTACGTGTTCTCGTCTCAGCAGTGTATACTTTTTCGCAGTCTTTGCAGGGTATCTGGGAGAGAGGTCATGTTCCTGATTGGAAAGGTACAAAAGTTCATAAAAATGTAACTTCTCGCTATTGTAGACTTTTTCTGGAGTCTTGGGAGACTTTTCGAATGCGAAGTAAGGCGATGAACATCGCAAAATCGATGCCTGAACCTTACCGCATTTTTGCTAGGAGATGGGGGAAAACCAGTTTCAGACTGGGGGTATGATCAAACTACGGGTTAGCTTTGTGGAAACCCAAAGTTGGGGTATAAATACCAAACCCCTACACTTCCTCGACACTTTTGCTTGATGAAGGGAACAGTAGTTCTCGAAACGTTGCGAATATTTTGGCAGATGGTAAATGTCTTTTACCCTCTTCATTTGTATTTCGTATATTCCGACCAGTGTCAAATTTTACTAGTTATGGTAAGCCCTGGTCAATCTTTGTACGTTGTTGTCATCTTTTAGATTATTGCTAAATTACGCAGTAAAATCCGATGTCGTTAATCTTTAGAAGCATGTAGCGATATATGATAAATCCGTACATCACCACATACGCACGAAATAGAAGAATGGTAATGTCCAATCCCTCTTACCCACAAATTAGGCACTATTCAGTGTATTAAAGGCATAGTAATGACGATAAATGAGATGATACCATAATCATGTAATTTGCATGAATTGTTCAAACGTAAGCAGATGAAGTATTATTGAGCATATTCTGTGTGGGGAAAAAAAGAACTCTTAACGTAGATTTTAAGCGCCCCTAACAGCTGCGTACAATTTTTTTAATGATCTGTTTGTATTTACGAAGTTAGTAAAGAGACTTTGCGGTAATAGCATCTACTGCTACACGAAAAAGCAATTTTGGACTCCTAAATAGTTGCCACACTGACTAGCTTAAATTAAATTGTCTTCTGGAGGAATGCTGCATCTGATCAGTTAGATCATTACTTGGTAATTTATCTGACTCCATCTATTCGACAAATAGCTTCACGTCGAAGAAAATTAGACCGGATCAACTCAATAGGAAATTTGTTGTGTTATTCATTAAAATAATTTCCTATTAAGTGGTTCCTTCAAAACTCTGGCATAGTTCAACATCCTGTCTCCATATTTCTGAACCATAATGATGGCTCTCTGAAAGATGTGTAGCTCTGTACAAGAGTTTATCGTAATGCCCATTAAGACTATCATGTGGCCGTCCCCAAAGTAATGTCCTTATTTAATTTTACTACTGCAAAGGGTCTTGATTCTATCAAGATAACGGAACAATGGCATTTAATAAAACTGAATCATGACAATGTGTAAAAAGAACATGTGTCCACGAATCTCTGGTTCTCTCCGTATAGGAGTACAACGGTTATTAGTACTTATGCTAAAGAACAACTTAACTACGAACTGAATGTTCCCACTGGTATGAACTGTAGTGTTCATGTTAGTTTCTTCAATCTAAAGAAATTCACATGAACTGTAGTGTTCATGTTAGTTTCTTCAATCTAAAGAAATTCATTCGAGGTTGGATGGTCGAGATACGTTCTTGATCTTTTCATATATATGTAGCTCATAAAGCCACCTTTAAACAGTATGCCGTACAATCCAAGTCCTTTTGGCTGATGTAAACTCCAGAGAAAATTTCTCATCCGTTAAATTTTTTTGATGACGTAAATGTTTTAATAGCATATGAATTAATAAAATTTAAAGTAAAATAATATAGCAGTTTTCCTAATAAGGTTTATTTCAACTTGACAAGAATTTTAAAAATGGCATAATAAATATGTAAATAAAGCTTTGCAGGTAAGTGTTAAAGATAAAGCAGCGCGTAAACGAAGCCAAACCAAATACGGAAGTTGAACTCAGCTTTATTATGTTTACATGGGTTATATACATTTGAAGTTGGTCGTAGCATCAACCAATTAGATAATTTGTACAATGAGCCAATCAGATCTGATCACTAAGGTTCTAGATCGCTAATCTTGCGAACGTCCACAAAAGCTACATCTACTCGGACCTGGGGGAAAGCTACTGATTTACAACCAATCAAAGGAGTGTGATTACATTTCTTAACAGTAAGAAGTTTATTTTACTACAAATTCCCCTTTGAACTTCAAAGCATGGAATAGAGGTTTTCGTGTATTCATAAAGAAACTAAACTAAAAGATCACGCGCCTTAAAGATTCATACTCTTCAGTGCACATCAATATTACGAATGAATTTATTAAGCATAAAATTCAACAATTCTCCCAGCTATTGGTGTGTTTTACGTAGTAATTTGTAAGCATACTGCAAAATTGACATTTGTATATATTTTAGTTAGTGGTATTTACTATAATTTAAGTTCGTAACACGCGACTAATTGCTTATTTTAGCATCATTAACTTAGGGGTTTAGGGCGTTTTTTTTGTGGTAAGTTTTGCCCGAAAGTTTTCTTTAACATAAAAAATTTAACCTGGCAGTATTCCATAGCATAAGAAGACTAAAACAAAAGTATTCTATAAAATAATAGTTAAGAGCTTAAAAAAATATTATACCTGCTACTAATTTTATATTATAAGGCGCAATTTCTTATTTTTTGTTTTTTATATTTGTAGCCATGCCTTTGGAGCTTTACACTCTGTGGCAACAGTATCCATGGCAGTTGGGCAACGCCATGTGTGACTTGAGGGCCGTTGTTCCAGAAGCCACTGCTTACGCGTCCATTTTGACCATTGTGACTTTCAGCATGGAGAGATACATTGCCATTTGCCACCCAATCAGACAGCAGACGAAGTCCAAACTTTCACATGCTATTAGGAATATCGTCATAATTTGGATAGCTTCAGTATTGGCCGCCACTCCATTTGGTGTCTTCACAAGCGTGAACTACTTATTTACAGAGCAAGGACAGCGAATTGAAGAATCCGCCTGGTGTGGCTTCCCTTTCAATAATCCCAAAACTATCTGGGAAATACTCATTCTTTGTTCGACGTTTCTCTTTTTTGTCGTACCTATCTCATTAATTATTGGGCTCTATGTCGGCATCGCTATGACACTTCATCATTCCAGCACGTTGCATAGGTGTACGTCTGAAAGTACGTCCTGCAGGGCAGATGGCGAGCGGTCCAAAGCCCAATCTCGAAGGATAGTGATCCGGATGCTTGGTAAGCCTTATTGAATTTAAATGTTTAAATATTATTTGTATCCAAAGTATTTAATGTCGTTTACAATTATTTGATCCATTATTATTAGGGCAGTAATTTTAGGCGCGAATTTTAGGATTTTATCAAAAAATTTGCGAATTCTAAATTTTTTCTTATTATTGCCTAATTCCTATTATAATGTTTTGATTAATTTTCATATTTAAATTACTTTAATACTACCATCACCAAAAAATCTTTTAAGTGAAATTTGGCCGAAAAATGTATTTAAACTACTTATGTGCAAAGTATTTTGCATTACCCCACCGCAGGTTAAGTTAAAACATTATAACTCATTTATTCGAGAGAAAGAGCTTTTGTATAAGAATGTAAAGGCAAAGGCGAGTAAATCATCTGTAAGGAGATGTTTTATTGTCTGAAAATTAAGAATTTTTTTTTCAAATTTCTGTATAATTTTACTTCCTTTTGGTGTCGATAAAAGGTGAGGGAATTTTATATTATTTTCTTTTTTGTGCCGACAAATAGCGACATAACTTCCTTTGACAATAACATGTATAGTGTGTCTCAAAAGTGTATGGATATTAAGTAATTTAAAATAAAAACTGAAAAAAAAGTTGTACAGAGATACAATTTTATATACATCAAATAACATGTAACTAAAATAAGTATACAGGGCCTTTACACCAAATCTTGTGGAAAAAATAACTTTAAGAAATAACTTACAAAAAATGCCTGTCTAAAATATATATGGACATGAATATTCTATTAAGGTTCAGGGCTTCATATTTGTATAGCTGCACAATTGCTGCGATTTGTTTGGAATATTTGATCAGGTATACCGTTAATTAAATTTTGAAGATATATTGGATTAAGGGGGGACCAATGGTGTTCAGTTTGCTGTTTCAGTGTGCCAATAGTTGTAAACTGACGACCATGCTTATGTACATCACGTGATAATTGTGCCTATACATTTTTCACAGGATTTAGGTCAAGATAAACTAGAAATAGCTTTCGAACGTAAAATTTGAAACAAAATTAAGTACTTTTGAACTCTGGTTAACTAAGGAAAATATTCAAAATTAAAAGAAACTTATTTCTGTACAAATGGATTGGTGGTTCATCTTCTGGACTCTCTTCACCATTGAAAAAATTCTTGTGTCACACAAAAACTCTTGTGTGGGAAAAAATTTAGTATATGCTTACAGCCTGTTTTGATCATCACATGCGTTGCTGTGAGGGTTTTGTTGAAATATGTGCAAAATTTGATAGTGGCCGTTTGCTGCAATTTTAAATCCGTAATGGGTTACAGAAACACGTCTAAAATCTACACCTTGTAATACATAACAAACTAGCGGAGCATCGTTGCAACATATCACTATGTCACTGAAATTACAGGTGTTTTGACAGAGGCAACTTGATTTTTCAAAGGGATTTTGTTCCGTGACACCAACCTGGTTGTTTTTAAACCCTCCCCTTCATAGCGTACATAATTCCTGTCCCTTGCTTGCATATAACCCAACGTTATTCTGACTCAAAATATGATCAGTTACACGAATTAATTAATGTATATATATAATAAATTTGTATTGATATATATAAAAATATATATAATTAATTTTGCAACTAACTTTACTCACTAATAATAAGTTAGTCATTCAAAAGAACCTTCAATTTTGAGTGATGCCTAATAATTTTTGCCGAGCAGGTAAAAACACTCCGATTCATACTGGGGCTCCCCTGTTCGACTCCAGGCCCAAAGACTTGTCTTTTTTTTTTCTTCTTTAGAAAAAATTTTCTCTGTGGGTATCAAAAAATATTAGCCACTCAATTCCTCACTAAAAATTAGAGAAACATGCCTCGGTAGCTTTATGTGTCGACTATGTGGCAATTTTGTTAACCCTGAAAGGAATAATAATACCTTACAAATTTTCAAGTGAATTCGAATATTGACAATATGTTAAGCTAGTTAATACCTTTATACAAGTAGTACAACAACATAATTTTTATATTGAATTAACTTATGTTTAATTTTTATGGCCAATGCTAATATAAAATTTAGTCTGGTATTAAAAATGTATCTACACAAGACGAAGTAGCTTTTAAGAAATGGCATACTTTCTGGCATACAATACTGAAATTGTATACGTACCTCTAGCAAAAAAAAACATTTTTTAAAGCTTCTCGCGTCTATCACTTATGGTTTTTCCGATTCCATGAGAGATACGCTTTACTCAGCTTCGTATGGAAATGAAGTCTGTCTCAAAGCCTTACATTTTACTACTTACAGAATTAAAGAGTTTACGTATTTTACTACTTAGAATTAGAAAAAAAATTAAGTTAAATTTTATTTATTACTTAGCATTAAAAAGTATTTTTATACGTAGGGAATTAGATAATAATATTTAGATAACAATACCTTTGAGCACTCATACCTTCTCAAAATAATCTAACAAGTACCTAAAAATACATAATTTATTAAATTAATACAATTTATACAATGTAGCTCATATTTATACAATTATAATATATTTATTATATATTGGATTAACTGAATTCTCTTCAGCATTTATTTTTATCTCATTGGGCACACAAATAATGCAATTTCCTTTCTGTCCTTTTTAAACCCTATAAAAATGTTTCTACATAATGTGGTAGCCAATCTACTCTTTTATTCGGAAGTAGGAGAAACTGAAAGTAATTTTAGCTACGCCATGCATCGTATTCATAATTTTTTATGACTTGCTCATTATTCAAAAATAAAACGTTTGCTTGAGAGGGTTAAAAGCGGGAAAACAATTACATGTGACACTTTATTTCCTTTTCCTATTTTTTAGTTTGTTTACGAATACATTTTATTGTAAGTGAAAAAGACACCCCTCAACAAAAAAAAAGAAAGAATCTATCTTTGTAAAATTTTGCATACGTAGTGAATATGTAAAATTAAAAAAAAATAGTTGTGTTTTCATTGCAAGCGAACGTTTTGTTATAGACAGTAAAATTAAGGAAAACCTTTGCAGTAAAATTAAAGAAATATTTTTTGTTATAGAGTAGTAAAATTAAAAAAATAGTTGTATTTTCATTGGAAATAGATTTTTTGTTATAGAGCAGCAACAACATAACTGTCTCGGGTTAACAATTCTCTTCTGGCCACGATACAGGCTCATATCCTGCGCGTCATGGATCCAAATAACATTATAATATTATTCTGTGACTGATTCTGCCAGATGTTCTTCTGTTGTTGGCTCCATTCGCCCACATTTTCTGATTGATGCAACCATTTCCCAGCATGTCCCAGACATGCCCAATTAACGACAAAACTGGGGCCCTGGATGGCCATAAAAAAGTATACAGCAAGACCTATACAATAACATTCATAAAGTGAAGAAAAAGCGACGGTTTAGAAATTCGCGAGATTCGAAATAATTTCTCATTATGAATTCTAATGATGAAGGATGTGATGTATGGCAAGATAGTGATATAAGCTTTTTACGAAAGGTATTTTTAGTGCAAAACCACCAGAGGGAAGGGGAACTATTAAAGACAAAAGCAAATTATGTGAATTTCACTATGTTGTTTTTGCAATAGGATTTGTAAGTTAGTAATTTTTATGGAATTTTAATAACAGGTTCAGATCAAAGTATAAGGTTCTGTAACCAAAGTAGAAGGACTATAGCATCAAGATAAAACCTCTTTTAAGGGTGTTAATAAGTTTCTTCTTTTCAGCGACAGGAAAATCTTAGAGCAATGGCCTAGGAAAAATCCTCTCTGGCTTCTTTTATCCTTCACCTTAGACGGATCGCGCAGCAAAATTTTACACAATGGGTCACGGGACGTCCCATAGACGCAATTTAGATTTGCTTACCTTAGATAATTTTTCATTATCAAATACAACATGAATACATTATTTAAGTTTTAAAAGAATATGCATGAAAATTTCTAGCAAGGATATGGGGAAGAATCAAAAATTAAAATAACTAATTTATTCCAATATTGCTTTATCATATTGAAACGAGAAAGGTCGCATAGACTCCAGCAGACTCCAGCATTCGCGAACAAATCAACTCAAATTTTCTCTACGGTGGATTGCAAGGGATTGGTTTTAAAATGATATGTGTGAACGTTTTCAGCAGGAGATGTGGAAAAGCTAAAATGAACATCCTTAATTTATTATATTTCCTTAAATGACACGACACCAATTAACACAGGGGAAGTCGCATGGCTACAGCCATGCCGATAAATTTTCGTACCTGAGGCAAAAATGCAAAATGGCGCCTCCACCCCTTCCATAAAAAGTAGTTTTTAACAATTACTATTCAAAAATATTAATTATATATATACAGTTGAAACCGCATATATGCAAATGGGTGCGTCAACGAAATCCTATGCATATAAGCGGGTTTTACATAAAAGCGGTATTCTCTGAACTATAGTGTGGAAATAATTTGCTCATTAAATTTGTATAGTATTTTGTTTTTAAATTATAGAGTCCTATTTTTAATGGTAAATCATATAAAATTATTTATTTCAATATTTATAATGTACAGTATTATTACTCTATTAATATAGATAACAAGTAATAAAGTATTCACGTAAATAAATGTAATGTCTTAGCAGAAAAATCTGTTAAGTATTTTTATACGCATGGATGTTCTGATGAGGGATTAAAGATTCTATCTGTTAAAGTTTTTCACATCAAAATCCTTTGATCTTCAATAATCTTGCAGGTACATTAGAGCAGAAACAGTATCTTTACGAGTGGGCTAATTTTTCATTTCATTTGATGTTATTTCTTCGTCTACAACAGATGTTCCCAAACTGCACTTCCACGGAGCCCTTTGGGTTCCGTGGAAGCATTGAAAATGTAAGGACACTTTAAGGAAAATTAATTCACTTGCTCAGTAAAAAATAAATGGATGGCCCTAATTTTTAGAAAATTATTTTTCATCACATTACGAGTACTATATTAAGGCCCGTAGCTAGATGCTTATTACAGGGGCTCAGAGAGCTACAGGGGGCTTAAAATTAGATAATGTTTTGATGTACTATTTTATTAATTTAGTTAATAACACTAAACATCTATATAGACTAATATTTTCTCCTTTCAATTTGCCATTTTCCCATGAACATATGAGGTCGGTGTTATGCTCTTTTATTCTTTATTTCTTTCCACTATCTTCTATTCAAGGCTTTTTCTCTATTCCCATCCATACTCTTCCAGATCTTCGGTCACTTTATCCTTCCATCTCAACCATGGTCTTACTCTCTCTTCCTCTTTCCTATTACAATATACAGGGTGATTCTTAACTCGAGGAAAAAATTTTAAGGGGTGGTAGGGAACCCGAAATGAACCATATTGGCCGATATCCCCATGTTCGAAACGGAGGGGAATGGCTGCAGAGTCAATTTATTGTTTACGTCCAGCTCGTTGCTATGTAACCAATTACATCAATTAAAATATTTTTTCAATACAGAATTTAAGTAATTGACCTAATAATATAGCAGAGACAAACAAATCAAGAATTCCCTTTTCTGATCCTGATTTGTGTTGCGATTTAGTGAAAATAAGCATAAAACTGCAATTTTATCACACTGAAAAACAATTGTGAACTGCTAAGTATGTGCAGCAGGCGAAAGACATGAAAATAAACAATTTTTGTTCAGTTACTTTTTTCTAAAATTAGTCGTTTGGCCACTACAGTGAATTTAGTGTTTACGTTCACCGCGTTCAAAGTTTCCACAAATGGCAAAATGCTCTATTTCAAAAATTTCTAAAATTATTTACTGTCCTCGGGCTGTCTCTATTTGGCGACTTTTTAAAATCAGTTAAATTCACTGGAATCGTAAAGCGTAAAGGGCAGTACACCTTGGAAAAAGAGATATCTTAGACAGAGGCGGCCTTAGTGTGCGTGTGTGGAGGTGGGGGACGAGCCGGGACACGACCGAGGTCGTTAAAAATTATAGTGCGCGTACTGAGAAATTAGCTTATGGCCGCCCTTACATACATAATTTTCACCGAGGTCGTAAAATTCTAGACCAAAAAAATAAATAAATGCATAAATTAAATAATAATAATAAAAATGTACTGCATGTACAATGAAATCAGTTTTCAGCGACTCTTAAACACTTTTGGGCAGGGCCGGCATTAGGAGGGAGTGTGTAACCGTCCGGGGCTGCTTAAAATCGTAGTGTGTGCAGTAAGAAATTAGCTTTTCGCGGTCCTTACAAATTATGTCCAAATACGAATGATGAAACGCTGAAACTAAAACTTTCTGTCAAATAATGTATGTTCTCGAATGTATCGTGCTTAAGCGCCATCCTAGAAATTGCTCAAAAAAATGTAACGATTTTATTTACCTTTTTTTACAATAAATGCTCAAACGGACTACCACCAGAAGTGATGCATACCTCACACCGTCGACGCATTGAATGGCGCACATTTTCAAAGATGCCAGGTATTTCTCGAACAATGGCAGCAGCGGCGACAAGATCCTAATTAGTGTCAATTGGAGTCTCGTATACGATGGTTTTCAGTGTCCCCAGAAGAAGAAATCCAAACTGGATAAATCAGGGGATCGCGGGGGCCAAGACACAGGTCCACCCCGGCCAGTCCATCACTGTCCAAAAGCAGCATCCAAATAATTGCGCAAGTGAAGAGTGAAATGGGCTGGGGCTCCATCTTGCTGGAACCACATTTTATGTAGAATGGATAGTGTAATGTCCTCAAGTATTTATGGCAAGGCATTTTGCAGAAAAATGGAATATTTTCTCCCGTCAAGTCGAGTTGGCAAAAGGTATGGCCGAATCAGAAAGTCGTTCACGATACCGGTCCAAACATTTACAGATAATCGTTGCTGAAAAGCACCTGGCCATGTAGCGTGTGGATTCTCATTTGCCCAAAAATGAGTATTGTGCACATTAAACATACCCTCTCTTGTAAATGAGGCTTCATCCGTGAATAGGACACGTGTTGGAAAATCCGGCTGCACTGCACTCTGCTGCAGAAACCATCGGCAGAATTACGTTGAGGATAATCCTCTGCTATCATAAATTGATGTTTTTGTACATGAAAGGGGTGTAATTGATCCTGATGCAAAACTCTGCATACGATGCTTTGGCTCACACCTCTTCTACTTGCAATACGTTTGGTGCTTATGCTAGGCGTTTCTCCAACCTCTCGTATAATTTCTTCTTCCAGTTGTACTGTTCTTGAATCGCTTCTCCAACCACTCTCATGCCTGCTAACATGGAATGATCCAGTTTCACAGAGTTGCCTGTGCAAACGTGAAAAAATTATGATCCGGTACTCGATTAGTGAGGAAACGTTCACAATATAACCTTTGAGCTGCACTTGCATTCATATAGCTAGCCCTATACACCAGATGCATATCTGCTTTTCAGAATTCGTGAATGGCTCCATCGTGTACGACATCCGCGTTAAGAATGATTAGTTTAAGCAAAGAAGTAAATTCTGCATGTGCCCAATAGCGCCCTCTAGTAGTAAACATACACATTTTGTTAGATTTGCCGCCTCTACTGCCACTGTTCAAAAAATGCCTGGCATCGCCCCTCACGATGCTTTCCCTGTACGCATAGCTGTTTACAGGAGAAGGGTCGTTGAAAAGTGATTTCTTTGTTCATGCGGTACATTTTTATTTATTTATTTATTTGGTCTATGATTTTACGACCTCGTTGAGAATTATGTATGTAAGGGCGGCCATAAACTAATTTCTCAACACGCGCACTACAATTTTAGCGACCTCTGGCGTGTCCCGGCTCGTTCCCCTCACCCCCACACCAAGGGGCCCTGTATAAGATATCTCTTTTTCAAAGATGTACTGCACTTTACGCTTTACAATTCCGGTGAATTTAACAGATTTTAGAAAGTCGCCAAATAGAGAGAGAGAGCCCGAGGTCCGTTGATATTAAATAATTTTAAAAATTCTTGAAATGGCGCATTTTGCCATATGTGTAAACCTTGAAGGCAGTGGACCTAAACACTAAATCCACTTAAGTTCCCAAACGGCTAATTTGAAGAAAAAAAGTCACTGAACAAAAATTGTTTGTTTTGATGTCCTTCACCTATTACACATACTTGGCAGTCCACAACTGTTTTTCAATGTGATAAAAAATGCAGTTTTATGCTTATTTTCACTAAATCGTAACACAGATCAGGATCAGAAAAGGGAATTCTTGATTTTTTTTGTCTCTGCTGTATTATTATTAGGTCAATTACTTAAATTCTGTATTGAAAAATTATTTTAATTGGTGTGATTGGTTACGTAGCAACGAGCTGGACGTAAACAATAAATTGACTCTACAGCCATACCCGTTCCGTTCGAACATGGGGATGCCAATGTGGTTCATTTCGAGTTCCTTATCACCCCTTAAAATGTTTTCCTCGAGTTAAGAATCACCCTGTATATATACCCCAGCTTCCACCATTATCTTTCCCACATATTCCTCATTTCTCCGCTCCGTATGTTCAAGCCATGTTAACCTATGTTCCTTCACGTTTCTTCATACCTAAATAGACTAATATGTTTATCATTAAGGAATAAATTTATTAACGTAAATTTTTCATTAAAACTCATAGAGGTAAACTAAAATTTATAATTTTCCTTATCCATATTATAGAGTAGGTGAAGATCCAAACCTCTAAAAAAAGATTTACCGCAGAAATCTGTTTTGAATATATTTTTAACGTCAAAAAGAACAATTTCCATTATTATGTTCAATTTTTATAAAAAAAAATATGAAATAATTAATTTTGAAAAAAAAAATTTTTTTAGAAGGCTCAGCCCCCTCCCAGCCCCAGCTTGGTTACGGTTCTAACTACATTATTATCTTAATATCACGCGCATGGCATGGTAATTAACTTATTCATAGAAAGTTCTGGTTGATTGTATTTTTGTGGCGCAAGGGCAGCAAGGGTCATTCTGCGTTAACCAAGGTCAGACCGTACATACGATTTAACTTATACATAGGTCCTACCTGAAGAACGTATATTAAAAGTGAAAACGAGTCAGGGGCTCCGAGGTTAAATTTTTTCTTAAAAAGGGCTCCGATGTTAAATTTTTCCTTAAAAAGGGCTCCGAGGCTAAATTTTTCCTTAAAAAGGGCTCCGTAGGCCAAAAAATTTGAGAACCATTGGTCTACAGAATCATTCACTAAAAGCCATTTCCGGTGGGGAAATCCACTCCTAAATATAAGGGTTGCCAGCTATTTAACATGGATGAAAACTTGTTCATAAAGTTTGTTTGCATATATCTGGTTTAAATTCTGTAATAAAACATTCGTTTGTTTAAAAAATATTTTCATGTATGCAGTTCGTGTATGTATAAAATCGCAATTAAGCTGGTTTAGATAACATTAAAAAGATAAGAGAAAATTTGAAGCTCGATATTTTGTGCATATGTGCAATCTTCGCATATATGCGAGTTGCATATACGCGGGTTTAGCTGTATGTATATTATTTTATTTAACATGAGAAAGTCTGCTTAGGACTACAATATATTCCCTGCCTTCCCACATTATCTTATTTGACGATCCTTTGGGCTTTTAACCTGAGGCAATTGCCTCATTTGCCGCACACTTGGGATGGCCCTGCGCCTGCGTCGAACAAATCCCAGTAGTCGTTTTTACGGACGTAAGTTACCTCCATAATAGATGAACATATTCTCATCTTCTCATTTAAAGCCACTTGCAAATATTTGGTTAGTTCGCACAGTATGGCCCAGATGCTCTTGCACCATAAAAATCCAAACAAACAAGCGTATTTGATTAGATCCAAGCAGCATTTAGATCAATTGGGGCTGGTCTAGTTATATACAGAGCAATAAATACATATGCCCATGGCGTCTCAGAGACGCCATGGACGCCGTATGATCGCTCCAGGGTTAATAAAAACAAACTATAGAACAATGAAATTCCTCATGTGTTTCCTGATTTGTGTGGGTGTTTTATGATAGCGATTGTGCTTGTTGTCTTTAACAGACGTCAAACTTTACTTTCAGCCTCATTTATTTATTTCGAATCCAAGTTCAATGAAGCTCGAAGTTGATTTGTGCCTTATTTATAATCCAAGTTAATTTTAAAAAAATGAGGAAATCGTGTAGAATCATTAATCTATGGAGAGAAAAAAATGAAAGTTGGGGAAAAGTTCCTTGCAATAACACAATTTAATCAGCAAAACTGATAAGAAGGAAATTTGGGCAGAGTCGCACACAGTGCCGGATTAAGGTTTTTACGGGCCCCTGGGCTGTAAGTATATAATGGGTTCCCCAACGAATGTAGTTTTCGCTATATTCTGTCAATAAAGCACGCGTTTTTCTATAAAGTTCATTATCTTCGATATGCAG
>QLNU02015360.1:278018099-278056666 GCA_006491805.2 Dysdera silvatica
ATTTATGTTCTCGAATGTATCGTGGTTAAGCGCCATCCTAGAAATTGCTCAAAAAAATGTAACGATTTTATTTACCTTTTTAACAATAAATGCTCAAACGGACTACCGCCAGAAGTGATGCATGCCTCACACCGTCGACGCATTGAACGACTCACATTTTCAAAGGTGTCAAGCATTTCTCGAACAGTGGAAGCAGCGGCGACAAGTCTGGCGACGAGATCCTGATTAGTGACAATTGGAGTCTCGTATACGATAGTTTTCAGAAGAAGAAATCCAAACTGGAAAAATGGGGGGATCGCGGTGCCAAGACACAGGTTCACCCCGGATAATGCATCGCTGTCCAAAAGCAGCATCCAAATAATTGCTCACGTGAAGAGTGAAATGGGCTGGGGTCCCATCGTGCTGGAACCACATTTTACGTGGAATGGCGAGTGGAATATCCTCAAGCAATTCTGGCAAGACACTTTGCAGAAAAATGGAATAGTTTCTCCTGTCAAGTCGAGTTAGCAAAAGATATGGCCCAATCAGGAAATCGTTCACGATACCGGCCCAAACATTTACAGAGAATCGTTGCTGAAAAGCACATGGCCATGTAGCATGTGGATTCTCATTTGCCCAAAAATGAGTATTGTGCACATTAAACATGCCCTCTCTTGTAAATGAGGCTTCATCCATGAAGAGGACATGTGTTGGAAAATCCGGCTGCATTGCACTCTGCTGCAGAAACCATCGGCAGAATTACGTTGAGGATAATCCTCTGCTATCATAAATTGATGTTTTTGTACATGAAAGGGGTGTAATTGATCCTGATGCAAAACTCTGCATACGATGCTTTGGCTCACACCTCTTCTACTTGCAATACGTTTGGTGCTTATGCTAGGCGTTTCTTCAACCTCTCGTATAATTTCTTCTTCCAGTTGTATAATTCTCGAATATTTCCTCCGACCGGTCTCATGCATGCTAACATGGAATGATCCAGTTTCACAGAGTTGCCTGTGCAAATGTCAAAAACTCTATGATCCGGTACTCGCCTAGTGGGGAAACGTTCACAATATAACCTTTGAGCTGCACTTGCATTCATATAGCTAGCCCTATACACCAGATGCATATCTGCTTTTCAGAATTCGTGAATGGCTCCATCGTGTACGACATCCGTGTTAGGAATGACTAGTTTAAGCAAAGAAGTAAATTTTGCACGCGCCTAATAACGCCCTCTAGTAATAAACATATACATTTCGCTAGATTTGCCGTCTCTGCTGCCACTGTTCCAGAAATGCCTGGCATCGCCCCTCACGATGCTTTCCCTGTACGCATAGCTGTTTACAGGAGAAGGGTCGTTGAAAAGTGATTTCTTTGTTCATGCGGTACATTTTTATTTATTTATTTATTTGGTCTATGATTTTACGACCTCGTTGAGAATTATGTATGTAAGGGCGGCCATAAACTAATTTCTCAACACGCGCACTACAATTTTAGCGACCTCTGGCGTGTCCCGGCTCGTTCCCCTCACCCCCACACTAAGGCCGCCCCTGTCTAAGGTATCTCTTTTTCCAAGGTGTACGCTGCTTTACACTTTACAATTCCAGTGAATTTAACTGATTTAAGAAAGTCTCCAAATAGAGAGAGAGACCAAGGTCCGTTAGCGTTAAATAATTTTGGAAATTCTTTAAATGGCGCATTTTGCCATATGCGGTAACCTTGAATGCGCTGGATGCGAACACTAAATTCACAGTAGCGGCCAAACGACTAATTTTAGGAAAAAGTGACTAAACAAAAAATTTTTATTTTGATGTTCTTCACCTGTTATACATACTTGGCAGTTCTCAATTATTTTCCTGTGTGTTAAAAGAAAGGCGTTTTTAGGCTTATTTTCACTAAACAGTAACACAGATCAGGATCTGAAAAGGGAATGCTTGATTTTTTTTGTCTCTGCTGTATTATTAGGTGAATCACTTAAATTCTGTATGGAAAAAATATTTTAATTGATGTAATTGGTTACGTAGCAACGAGCTGGACGTAAACAAAACATTGACTCTGCAGCCATACCCGTTCCATTTTGAACATGGAGACATCGGCCAAATGGTCATTTCGATACCCACCACCTTAAAATTTTTTCCTCGAGTTAAGAATCACCCTGTGTATATATATATACCAGCCTATCCATTATCTTTCCCACATATTCCTCATTTCTCCGCTCCATATGTCCAAGCCATCTTAACCTATGTTCCTTCACGTTTCTTCATACCTAAATAGACTAATATGTTTATCATTAAGGAATAAATTTATTAACGTAAATTTTTCATTAAAACTCATAGAGGTAAACTAAAATTTATAATTTTCCTTATCCATATTATAGAGTAGGTGAAGATCCAAACCTCTAAAAAAAGATTTACCGCAGAAATCTGTTTTGAATATATTTTTAACGTCAAAAAGAACAATTTCCATTATTATGTTCAATTTTTATAAAAAAAAATATGAAATAATTAATTTTGAAAAAAAAAATTTTTTTAGAAGGCTCAGCCCCCTCCCAGCCCCAGCTTGGTTACGGTTCTAACTACATTATTATCTTAATATCACGCGCATGGCATGGTAATTAACTTATTCATAGAAAGTTCTGGTTGATTGTATTTTTGTGGCGCAAGGGCAGCAAGGGTCATTCTGCGTTAACCAAGGTCAGACCGTACATACGATTTAACTTATACATAGGTCCTACCTGAAGAACGTATATTAAAAGTGAAAACGAGTCAGGGGCTCCGAGGTTAAATTTTTTCTTAAAAAGGGCTCCGATGTTAAATTTTTCCTTAAAAAGGGCTCCGAGGCTAAATTTTTCCTTAAAAAGGGCTCCGTAGGCCAAAAAATTTGAGAACCATTGGTCTACAGAATCATTCACTAAAAGCCATTTCCGGTGGGGAAAGCCACTCCTTAAAAATAAGGGTTGCCAGCTATTTATTGTGGATGAAAACTTGTTCATAAAGTTTGTTTGCATATATCCGGTTTAAATTCTACAATAAAACATTCGTTTGTTTAAAAAATATTTTCATGTATGCAGTTCGTGTATGTATAAAATCGCAATTAAACGCCTTTAGATAACATTAAAAAGATAGGAAAAAATTTGAGGCTCGATATTTTGTGCATATGTGCAATCTTCGCATATATGCGAGTTGCATATACGCGGGTTTAGCTGTATGTATATTATTTTATTTAACATGAGAAAGTCTGCTTAGGACTACAATATATTCCCTGCCTTCCCACATTATCTTATTTGACGATCCTTTGGGCTTTTAACCTGAGGCAATTGCCTCATTTGCCGCACACTTGGGATGGCCCTGCGCCTGCGTCGAACAAATCCCAGTAGTCGTTTTTACGGACGTAAGTTACCTCCATAATAGATGAACATATTCTCATCTTCTCATTTAAAGCCACTTGCAAATATTTGGTTAGTTCGCACAGTATGGCCCAGATGCTCTTGCACCATAAAAATCCAAACAAACAAGCGTATTTGATTAGATCCAAGCAGCATTTAGATCAATTGGGGCTGGTCTAGTTATATACAGAGCAATAAATACATATGCCCATGGCGTCTCAGAGACGCCATGGACGCCGTATGATCGCTCCAGGGTTAATAAAAACAAACTATAGAACAATGAAATTCCTCATGTGTTTCCTGATTTGTGTGGGTGTTTTATGATAGCGATTGTGCTTGTTGTCTTTAACAGACGTCAAACTTTACTTTCAGCCTCATTTATTTATTTCGAATCCAAGTTCAATGGCCATTGGCGCCTTTTAATTTCTTCCATAAATTCCTCAAAAAGCATCTAAACCACATTAAATATATTTATAGTCTGTTTCATGTTATCCTCACACGGATAAATAGAATACAAGCGATACTTTGTGACAGAATTTTTAAAATAAAAAGAATATATAACTTCAATTTAAAGAAAATAGAAAAGAAAAAAATGAACTTTACAGTTCCTTCAAAATCTAATATGTTTTAACCTAACAAAAATAACGCAATCACTGTAGGCTATTACTGGACGTATTCTAAACTTTTAGAATAGTCTCTCCCTTCGATCAACTAGATATCTCGCGAAGTATTGCCAAAAGGGTTGCAATTGGCGCTATTTTAACTACATTTTAACATTTAATTTCTCGATTTCTAGTGGGAGGGCATAGCTGCTAATTTTCACACATTAAGGTTTTTATGGTGTCTACATTAAGTTGAATTAAATTCGTTAGATTCGGCGTGTAAGCTCCGGGGGTAGGTTTCCTTGTTAGTAGCACCAGGCCCCCTGTGGTAACCCCAAAATCGTGAGGCTTTGAATTCGGGCCCACTTGGCATATACGTAAATCCGGCACTGGTCTCACATCATTCTTGCATTGTCAATGTAGATCGAGAGTAGTTGAAAATATTTTTCTTTTCAAAACTGTGAACATGAACTTGTGTTCGTATACTCATAAACTGCATACAAATGCATATAAAATACATTTAAATATACGCTTGAATGTATATAAAAATATAGTAAATACGTTGTAGTCTTATTATATAAAGTTCTTTAAAGTTCTTTCTTATACTGGACATTAAAATTTTCGTTTTACAATCAAATTCCAAAGTCTAATATTTCAATTTGCTTTAAAACGGAAAAAATAAATTTTAAAATTTGCCTTCAAGCTACGGAAAGCTTGCAACAAAACAGGAAATTCCTAAGACTTAAACATAAAAAAAAGTAAAATGATATATACTTGCAATGTAAAAAAAAGATTATTTATTAAAATAGTCGTAAGACATTTATAAGGAAATTGGAAGAAAAAAATTACTATTGCAAAGACACTTTGTAAAGTTAAATTATATTAACTAAATGATTCTCAATATTGAATGAACAAAGCTTTCCTGAAATAAAACTGAATTATAATAAATTAGCAAGTTG
This sequence comes from Dysdera silvatica, assembly GCA_006491805.2. Classification (NCBI taxonomy): domain Eukaryota; kingdom Metazoa; phylum Arthropoda; class Arachnida; order Araneae; family Dysderidae; genus Dysdera; species Dysdera silvatica. Next base: position 278,023,025 of record QLNU02015360.1, read on the forward strand.
GAATTATAAAACAGACGAATACAATCTAAACAGTCAGTTTCCTAGGATTTAAGGGGCTTGGTTCCTTTGGCAGAGGCAGTTCAGTTTTCTGGGAAAACTATAGGTTCCCTTGCAGCATAACCTTTGCTGTCTTTGCGCCGTAACACAATTAAATATAAGCCATAATTATGACTGTTAAAAAATCCCTAAACCTTTTTTTTTCTAAATAAAATGTTGTTTCGTCGATACCCGAATAGTGGCTTGACCTACGCATAACGAAAATAAATAGATTTTCCGTTGATTCACATTTTACGATAAGCTGAAAATCTGCTCTAATCTTAAAGTATACGCTTCTGATAACAGAGCTCTTGAAAAACGTTTTCTTATGGATTAGCAAACAAATAGAACAGAAGTGATTCCATAAAAAAGCAGAACCATTAGATAAACCGAAGAAATAGTTTCGCACTGAAATCTTATCAAATACCACTTAAGTGGGTAAACAGTAAGCCGTGGATCTATAGGTATCGTTTTAGGGCTAAAAAATGCTTTAGGTGTAAGATTTTTTCAGTAATCCTTAATGGATACAATTGTTACATGGTTACAGAACAAGGGAGACCCTACGAGGATGATGAAGTGGTAATACGTTCATTTAGCGTGCCGTTAGTCTGGTGGCGGCTCGTGGCGCTATTTTAGTGAGTCAGAACTAGGCTAAGTGGCCAAAAAAATTGTATTGCGGTCTATATTCCCCAAAAAACGGTTTCACTGACTGAGCAAATACGTAGATTAATGTATTTTGGTGAATTGGCTTAACTCTTTCCTCATTGAATTTTCGCATCTACATTAATCTCGGTTCAACTCCATAAATAAAAAAAGGGAGAGTATGCTTACCAACTAACTGATTACTATAATCCGAGTGTTGACTCCCCGGACTTTAAGATATCCTCGAGAAACGTAAGTTCACTGTCCTAAGTTGGTGTAGTAGTGATACACACATTCGCCTATCATACCATTAACTCAGATTCAACTTACAACAGTATCATAAAATGCGGGCCGGTTTTCTGCCCACCCTAATCTGGGGTTTGATTTCCGTGTCCGCAGAAATTTAGATTTCTCGGAGACATATAGGGTGTAGCACAGCATGACCCTTGCTTTCTTGTGCTGTATTTTTACAGCACAAGAAAACAACAAAAACTTTGGAAATATAAGCCTGAAATGCCTTTAAAATGAATGTTTTATGTACTGAAAAGTGGTTGTTTTTTTAATTAAATAGACAAAATTACTAGTCCATTACAATCACCATGATATACTACATATCATGTTAACTAAAAGCACTTTTAGTACCCTAAATTGACTTCAAACATACGTGTCGAGGACCTTCTAATTCGAAAGTATACTATTTACTTAATTAAAGCGGCATGACTTTCCAATTATTACAAAATTTTCACTTGATTTTTAGTGTTTACAGGGTTATTTTTCATCCTTTCATTCTCCATCTTTAAACATTCAGATTTACATTTCATTTTGATTTAATTTTTGATTTTATAATTACTTTTCATTTCTTCTAAATTGTTTTCAATTTCTTCTAAAATTGTTTTCAATTTCTTCTAAAATTGTTTTCAATTTCTTCTAAAATTGTTTTCAATTTCTTTCTGTCTTTCCATTTAATACAATTCCTTTCTGTCTTTCTATTCAATTTAGTTCCCTCCTGTCTTTCCATTTAATTCAATTTCTTTCTGTCTTTTCATTTAATTCAATTTTTTTCTGTCTTTATATTTAATTTAATGTCCTTCTATTTTTCCATTTAATTCAATTTCCTCCTTACTTTCTTTTACATAGACATGCAATAAATAACACTATCTCCAAAGACTCTACCCCATCGAAGTTTTCGTTGCTAGTAACGGAATAGAATGAAAAATTTAGTCAATTAAAATTACTCTAAACTACGTGTAAAAAACGCAATATACAAATATCTTAAAATGTGAAGTTCTGCAGAAAATCTTTCAAAACGTAGAGAAGAAATATCATGGAAGTTACATTTTCGATTGCAAAATTCTATCAGGATATCATATCGACTTCTGGAAAAGAAAACGCCTAATGTTTATTTATCAGTTGTAAAAAAAAATAGACAAATCTTTTTCCAAGAATACGTAAGAACAGATATTATGGAAATGATCATTACTTGGAACGTTTCTAATAAAACGTTTCTTGTAGTCTATTTTTTTTTTCGTAATTGCATCTGGCATTGCGTACATAATATCCCCCCCTATAATTTAAACAAAGGTAAGGGAAGTCCGTACTGATACCTATGTTATCGGCTCAAATTAGAGTTCTTTGGTCTATATATTATAAAATCGGATATTTAAAATTAACAAATCTATCTACTTGATCTTAGTGCAAAGAAAGAGTTGAGAAATATGAATGGAATAGTTCTTCTGGTGTTCCGCCGAAATGACTGACAAAAAGAAGTTATCAAAGCTGATGAGAAGAGCCAAAACGGTACCATAAAAACGATTGAAAAAATGTCTTCGTAATAATGTTGCTTCGGTATCACTAAACTAACTAATAAATAATGGTGATAGGTTTTTTTTCAGTTTCCTAAATAGAAACTACGGTCATTAACTTCGATGACAGATGGTTACCCGAATTCGAAGTAATGGCTATATGGAACAGGGGAATTTAGGCCAAAGTTAGAAATGTTTGGAAGAAAAACTTTTCCTTTTCATCTACCGAAATAATCTTATATGAAAGGAAAACTTCTATTGTAACCTCTTCCATGTCTCAGTCCTTTTAGGACAATAAATAGGAAGATACTGGTATATTTAAGGTTATGCTATTTATTACTAGACATGTTGCCTTCCACGTGTTCATGTATATGTGTGTGTGTGTGTGTGTGTGTGTGTGTGTGTGTGTGTGTGTGTGTGTGTGTGTGCGTGCGTGCGTGCATATATTGTTGCTTACCAATTCAATTCAATTTATTTCTTGAGCATCATTCAGCATAAACAAAAATAAGACAATGAGGATGATGCCAGGGTTGTGATGAGAATAAGGGCATTTTGTATCTGACAAATTTCTCGTCACCAAGAATGACAAAATGATACATACAGATAGATATATGAGTGACACAAGAATGACAAACAGGTGAATACAGATAGACGTAAGAATAGATAAAGTCAATGAAACATTGCAAAACGTTAAATTAAAATGAACAGTGTAAATACCGGAGCAAAATCGACCAGCCAGGAGACATCTTTTGAGTTTTGACCTAAACAGAGTTAAGCTATTGATTGATTTTAATTTAGTTGGAAAAGAATTCCGAAACCTGGGACCAAGAAATATAATATCGTGATATAAAAAATTAGCATAGTCCTTTCACGGAATATTGACCGCTGGTACCATTAGAATTCACGGGAGCTGACGTCACAAACGGGTTGGTTCATTGCAGTAGAAGGGAGAGCATCATTTCATAACTGGTTTTTCGCGCGCGTTTGTCAGTATGAAATGTCGCCCTTCCCTTTACAGCAATGAACCAACCCGTTTGTGACGTCAGCTCCCGTGATTCTAACGATACCACTGGTCAATTTTCCGCGAACGGATTATACAAGAAGAAGGTATATGTAAGTTGCTGGAGTTGCGAGTAGTAGAAGCGGGGTTTTCAAAGGATGATAAATGTCTCTGTTCAGGCCAAGTTTAATAAAGTTGAACATATACACGCCAACTTTAAATTCTAACGCCTTATTTATGGGAAGAACATTTAATTGGGCTAATGAAATAGGACTGACATTAGATCTTCGGGACAAAAGTCTAATAAATCTGTTTTGGATTGAGGAAAGGCGGTAATAAAAAGATTGTCCCAAATTATAAAACATTAATATTTATGTAAAGTAATGAGAGCATTGTAAAATACAAGGTCTTTAAAAAAAGAAATAAAGCTCTAGTTTGAGCTATAATCTATACGTGGGTGGCAGAAATTATTGTATAGGGTCTTTCAAATTAAACGCTCCCTGTTTAGAGGGGTGTACAGGATGAAATAATGGACAGATTTATATGAAATTTTGCACACGAATGTTTCTCGATATGCGCTCGGGAGTTATGTCAAAAAAGTAACATACGTCTCATGGTTACAGTTATAGTGTCTGAATTTCGGAATTTTCAAATGGCAATACCCTGATTTTTCAACGTTGTAATGACAGGCACCATCAGAAACCGTAAATACAGTTAAAATTTTATTTTTAGACCTAAAACTGATAAAGTTATGTAACGTTATTTCAAAGATAAATTGCGAGAAAGGAAAGTACAGTTAACTGAAAACTTCTTTCAAAAGCTTCGAGAACACGCTGTAACTGAGTAAACCTTTCGCAATTAGCGACGTCGATGTTTGTTAGTATGTAATACAGATGTACGAAACCAAAATTATCAGAGGTATCACAGTTCGGAAGGCAGAGAATTGTTAACGAAAGGTGGAGCGTACGCATTAATTTCCTATACAAAACACTCATTGATTACAGTATTTGTCGATAGATAGCTGTGTGGCAATAACAGTTTGTGATTTGCATAATGGTTACTATTGTAACTCTATCATAGTAGGTACTATAAAAGCGCAGCAGTCACTAAAAAGCATAAATGTTTCCGTGAAGTAACGGTAGCTCTGCCAACATCTTTATATAAAAAGGCGTTATTAGTGAAGCTATATTACCAGAACAGAAATAATGCAGCTGCGACAATCAAGGAATTCCAGTGTCAGAAACGCCAAAGACACGTGGACCTATGGCTGTTTCTTCTCTGAGCAGAATGATGGCGAAATTCGAAGCAACATGAAATCTTGGTGTTCAACCTGGCCGTGGTGGAAAAAGGGTGGACTCCGCTCATCTTGAAAAGGTGGCTACTGAACTTGTGGATTTATCAAGCCAATGTGCACATGGTGACGCTAGTGTGTCAGTAATTGCCCGCGAAGTGGACATGTCGGCTACTACCACATGGAGAGTGCTGCGTAAGGTGTTGCTGTACTATCTTTACAAGCTTCACATGCTACAGCAGCTGAGGCCTGGTGACGCAGATATGCGTGTCAGTTTCGCACGTCAGTTCCTGGACTGAATGCAAGAGGAGATAACGTAGTTATGGAACATTCTTTGGAGTGAAGAAGCGCATTTCTTTTTAAATGGGCAAGTTAATGTGCACAACTGCCGCATTTGGTCTGCAATAAATCCTCATGTTGTTCAACAAATACCGTTGCAGTCTCCGAAAGTGACAGTATGATGTGCATTTACAGCTATAGGGTGTCCCATAAAGAACGTAGCTTTTAAAATGCCCGCCATTTCTGTTCTAGTAAGTTGGCAGCACTGAACGTTATACGATTTTCATCTGTTGTCTTTGTGGTTAGTAGACACGGAGCGCCGAGTAGCGCATGATTGTCATCTGTTTTCTGTACAGGTAGGAATGGAGAATGGCATTCTTTCTGTGGGGGTATTTGAAATCTCGTGTGTACGCCAACAAACCACAATCACTTCCAGAGCTCAAGGCCGAGATTCAACGTGTAATTTCAGAACTAGAGGTGCAAATATGCCGAAAAGTTACGAAAAATTTCATCGAATGAGCGAGAGTGTGCCTGCAGAGTCGTGGAGGACATTTGAGTAATATCATATTTCATAATTAATCACAGGTGGCATACACTACAAAAATATGTAAATATGTAATATTAAAATTACTTAATTTCACCAATAAATTTGTATGTCATTATGCACTCAAAATTTTCTTTCTTTATGGGACACCCTATACTTTTCTTATTGGTCCACATTTTTTTGAAGAGGAAATACCGACTGGTATCCGCACCTGTTCAGTTACTGGACAGAGGTGCCATGACATGGTGGAACATTTTGTCATACCGCAGCTACGACAACGAGAGTGTATCCATGAAACCATATTTATGCAAAATGGTGCGCCACCCCATATTCCTCGTCCTGTCCAAAGATTGCTGAGACAGCACTTTACTGACGAACGAGTGATCAGCCGATGTTTTCAGACACCATGGCCACCTGGATCTTCCGACCTCACCCCCTGTGACTTCTGGTTGTGGGGGTTATTTGAAAGACCGTGTAAATCGCAAACCGTCTGTAACTCTAACCAATCTGAAGGGCAGCATTCGACGTCATGTGCTAGGCAATCCGATTGAAATGGTGCACTCGGTTGTGGAAAACACTATTTTTCGAATGGAAATTGCTTAGCCAGAATGGAGGACACATCGAACACTTGTAGCGCTGTTGATTGAAAGACATTTCTAGTTAACGGTACTTTTTCTTTCTCTCAATTTATCTTTTACATAACTTTGTCAGTTTTAGGTCTAAAAATAAAATTACAACGGTATTTACGGTTTCTGATGGTGCCTATCATTATGCCGTTAAAAAATTGGGATGTTGCTATTTGATAATTTCAAAATTCAGTAACTATAACCGTAACCGTGAGACGTATATTACTTTTTTTTATATAACTCGCGAGCGCATATCAAGAAATATCTGTGTGCAAAATTTCATATAAATCCGTCCATTATTTCTTCCTATACACCCCTCTAAACAGGGAGCGTTTAATTTGAAAGACCCTGTACATTTAGATGATGAAATGCAGTACTGTAGTGCTGTTTATGCTTTGCCAAGTAAGCCGATACATTCAATTTCGTAGTCATTTCTAAATAGCATGATGCATTCAGAAATCATCTTAAACTGTTCTACCATTAGTGCATTTCATGATATATGAACACCGAATCCTAATCGTATAAAAGGATCTCTTTTTTGCCTCACGTTATCTATCGTCGACTTATCCGAGTTAGAGATCGCTCCTAAGCCCCTCATTATTTAACATCTACATCAGTGATATCCCAAATAGCTCGACAATTGACAATTTAGTTGCGCCACACGCTAAGTAACACAGCGAAGGTAGCCAGCAACGCAGATCTTTGTGAAGATTATCTTATCAGCAAACTCCAAAACAACAACTCTGCCTACCCACAGGTACTAAAATGAAATATTTCGATAATATCCAATTAAAGCAAAGTAGTCTTTTGTTTAAAAGAATGAGGGTATCAATCATTTCGCGGCATTGAATCATGCAGATGACAGCAGAATAATTAAAGGAATAAAACGAATTTATCTTTAAATTTCCCACTACACTGGCCACAGAATTACTAATTAGGTTTATATGAAACCTAGTGTGCAGTGCATATTCATCGAGTGTTCCTGCCTCATGGTTCAGAGGTTAATGAGTTTTGCTACACCTATTAGTAGTTTTACCAAGAAAGAGAAAGACCTAACCAAGTTAGAACAACGCGATATAATCCTTTTATAAGACACAAAGACAAGCATAAATGCTTGAAACAGTCTTGAAGGGTACTTTCGAACGACAATACCAAAGAAGATAGCTATTGGATAACTATGGATACGCATAGCGGAATTGAAAGACAATAGAATAGTATCCTAACTGCATAACGATACAGTTGTTCAAATCGCACATGGGGACCTATTTATTGATTTGATCTGGCTGCTACTAAAAATATTTGGAAATGAATTTTTTTTATTTTAAATTACATGGTTCCTATTAATTACTCAAAAAATAAAACCATACAATGACAAAAAAGTAACTACTATTAAAATGTGATATAAAATAAATAATTTCTATCATAATTTGAATACTTGTACATTACAGCAAATTAGTCCTTGTTATAAAAAACTTGAAGAATTTTTTTTCCTTCAGTAAATAAATTCGTACATTTTAGTTATAAAGCAGAATAATATAGTTATATTTTTCTATTACTCCTAATAATTATTTCTGCTTCTTTCTTTTAACTTAAACTTCTATTAAATTACCTTTTAGTAATTGTAATAGCTTATTTCCGAACTATAATTTAGTAGAATAAAACACAATACTGTCGAAGTTAGAAATTACACAATTTAATGTCGTGACAGCTGTTTCAGTAGCTTCTTGATACTTTTTTCAAACAAAATATACAAACCAAAAAAACTGTTGATTGGTAATGCTTGTCAAGGTTGCCACTATACGAGTTACAAGTTATGCTTCGGAGAAAAATAATCATAAATCATCAAATAATTCGGATAGGAGAAACATCTCTGGATACAACGCTGATCACCGAGACAGTGGAAATGTTCAGAAAAGTAGTCAAAATTAAACTGATGAGGATTTTAAATACAGTTAATGGGGCAACAGTTTTTTGTAGCATTCCGCAAAAAATATGTTTTCACTCGGACCGTTGATAGCTCCATTCCCATTGAAAATATATGGAAGGCTTCGAAGAAATTAAGTTCCGACGGAAAGTGAACTCGTTCAATGCTTCGGGCATTATGGAAGGAGAAACGATGGTTTTGATTCTAACAGTGCTGGGTGATAGAAGATTTAAGCAATTCTTGTTTTCATACATAATTTTCGTGTTTCTTGACCCTAAATCGCAATACCATTCGTGTCTGGCTCACGTAGCATTTTTCGCAGTCATGACAAACAATCTTGTAAATACCGGAGTTGTTAAAATCCGGAATGAGATCTTTAAACTGGGAAATTCCAATTTTGCTGATGGGGATGAAGAGAACCCGGAAACTAAAAACCCGTAGGATGGAAGCGATCTTGGATGCTACCCCAGGTTCAAACGGGATGCACACTGTCTCTTTTTGAGCAAATGGATGAGCTAAGGCAGCATGCGGAGGCGAGCAAACAGAACAAGGCTTTCAAAATACACTTGTTTTAAAACCGGTGGATGAACGCGTTATGAGGACATCTAAAAAGGCTAATTGTAAGTCACATTCGCCGGATTCATCCACCGGTTTTCAAGTAAGTGTATTTCGAAAGCCTGGTTCTGTTTGCTCGCCTTCGCATGTGGCCTCAGCCCATCCATTTTCTCAAAAAATGAGTTCATTCTTCTGGCTCACTTCCAGAGCTCTCACACATTCATCTTCACAAGATTCACTCAACAAAGAAATCGCCCATCTAAAAGAAATTGCCATTCACCGTGGATTCAGTACTTCTATTATCGACCACACTGTCAACAAACTCAAAAATAAATGTTTCTTACAGTCTGACGCTTTCGCAGGACTCCTCGCCTCAAAAAGAGACAGTGTACATCCCGTTTGTACCTGGGGTAGCATCCAACATCGCTTCCATCCTACAGGCTTTTATTTTCCTGGTTGTCTTCATCCCCATCAACAAAATTGGAATTTCCTAGCTTAAAGATCCCATTCCGGATTTTAACAACTAGGGTATTTACAAGATTGATTGTCAAGACTGCGGAAAATGCTACGTGGGCCAGACACGAAGGTCACTGCGATTTAGCGTCAAGAAACACGAAAATTATGTACGAAAACAAGAATTGCTTATATCTACCATCGCGCAGAACTGTTGGAATCAAAACCATTGTTTCTCCTTCCAAGATGCCCGAATAATTGAACGCGTTTACTTTCTGTCGGACCTTAATTTCTTCGAAGCCTTCCACATACTTCAAATGGGCAATGGAGCTATCAACGATCCTAGTGAAAGCATATTTTTCCCAGAATGCTACAAAAAACTGTTCCCCCATTAACCGTATTTAAAATCCTCATCAGTTTAATTATGATTGCTTTTCTGAACATTACCGACGTCTCGTGGATCGGCGTTATATCCAGAGACGTTTCTCCTATCCCAGTGAAAAACGGTTATTTTTCTCCGAAGCATTACTTGTAACTCGTATAATGAAAACCGTGACCATCATTACCAATCAAGAGTTTGTTTGGTTTGTATATGTATTTCGTTTGAAAAAAGCAGCAAGAAGTTACTGAAATAGCTGTCACGACATTAAATTATGTAATTTTTAACTGAGACAGTATTGTGTTCTAATTATCTACGATTTTTGCGCAGCGTATCACATCAATCGCAATTTTATAATTTAGCAATACAGTAAATATAATAAAGCATTATTGTATGAATTGCGTAACACAAAACGCTGAACGCTAATTAAAAAAAATAGGGTCAGAACAATTTAATTATTCTAATTTAATTATTCTATGCTTTTACCACATGTTTCAATTTATGTATTTCCATTCGCACTGAGCTGATGGTAATTCGGCTCTCTCCATATATATATCATTAACATTTTATTGAAAACATCAAACAGAAAATTTGTATTACAGTGTCGTAGGAAAAGTCAATTTTGAAGTAGTACTTGAAATCCTTCGGATACTTTATTAATGTTATTATAACAAGAGTACAGAAAAGGTTCTTTGTATGAAATGACAGGGAAAGCAATATTTCACGTGTCTAACCATTCAAGAACTTGTCAAGAAAGGGAACATTGAGGAAGACAAATGGTTCGTTGTCTATTGTAAAAACTCAGCATATATATGGAGGTAACGTTTTTGTTAATGCGAATCCAACTTTTCATGAATACAGAGCGATTTGATGGTGATTTTTATTCATAAATTCCATTAGCATGTTCTTTTTTAACCTGTAATCAAATTTGAAAATTTTATTACACTGTACATTTTTCTTGTATGCAGTAAAATAAAATTAGCATGCATGCCAACAGTGTGCTCCCAAAAGCATTTTCTTTAAATACAGAGAAATTTTATTGCATAGTTTCTTACACGCTATTTTATTTTATAAACTCCAAATTCGGTTTTTATTATATGAAGCGATCGGAAACAAAAGTGTGTAATCAATGAAGTTATTTTTGAGAAAATGCTCAAAGTTGATGTAGTTTAGAGAATTGTAGAAACATTTTACGGTGAAACTAGTAATGCAATACCATTTTGGAACTTTGATTTGTTGAGTTATGTAATTGAAGCATGTGATGTTATATTTTCATCAACTTTAAGCATCATTTTCTTTAAAATAATCTACGATGACATTCTGTTACTTACACCCTTGGATTCTGACCCGATGCTATATACCTTAAAGCTAGCATTATTCTCGTTTTCAGTAACTAATTTGGAAATTTTATATTTTAAAAGTTATGATAATTTCAACTATTTTTGCTTAAGTAAATTGTGATATACATAGTGTCCCAAAAGTCCGTTAACCCCAAAATATTTTGAAAAATACATTTTAGATTGAAAAATAAAAAAAATGGGTGTCCAATATTTTAAAAACGATATTCAATAATGACAAAATTGAATCCCTTCCATTATCACTAGTAATGGGAGAGGGGCAACTTTGAAATCTTAAATGGGAAGCCCCATTTCTTATTGCAAATTTTAATTATCCAGAGAAAATACATAGCTTTGACCTACGATTTTTAATTTTTACTCTCACAAATGGTGAATCGATAAAAATGGAAGAGAACGAACGTTAGCAATGAAAAAATTGCAAAAAACACAAAATACCATAGAGAGGTGTATACTTGGGATAATTAGGAGGGATCGAAAAAAAATACCTGAGTAAGAAAGCAAACAAGGGTTAAAGAAATCACTCGTAAAGTAAAAATGCTGAAATAGCATTTTGAATATCGCAAAACTTAATCAACGCGGCAACGGAAATTCTTAACTATATCTCAAACGACCAATGAAGGCCTAGGAAACATCCTCAGACTAGATAGGTGTATGAAATAAGAAAACGGGTTGAAGTAATACAGAAACGAATTGCTTAAAATGGACTTGTATGGAGGAAACTTTGAGACACCTTTATCCAGCCGTGGATTGATAGCGGTTGAGCATTATGATATACAGGGTTCCTAGGAAAGACCGGATGCGGCCAATAACTTTTGAACCAAGACAGATATTGCAAAGAAAGTTAGATATTAGTTAATAAAATGACTATGCACTATCAGATGAGATGAACAGCAGCGCTCCTGGTGGCGAATTGAGGAAGTTAAAAATTTTATTTCGAAAAATAATAAAGATAGAGAAATATTTTCAATTAGAAAGTTGTAGAGCATCCTTCAGTTAGTAAGAAACACAGCCCATATGCCGTATATACATGTACTGCCACAAAGTGAGGTGTTGCGTAAGTTTCAATGCATAGCTTTCAGTTAATGCTTTTTAGTTCTTTACAGGTTGAATAGAAGTTCTTAAAGGAAAGAAACCGTGATCTCTCTCCTATACGAACTTCGACTCAACATTTAAAACATCAGAAAGCATTAACTGAAAGTGATGCATTGAAACTTCCAGAACACCTAACTTTGTGTCAGTATGTGACAGTATGTGCATACTGTATGTGAGCGGTATGTATTTTCTTACAAATTGAAGGATGCTCTACAACTTTCTAATTGAAAATATTTCGCTATCTTTATTATTTTTCAAAATAAAATTTTCAACTTCTTCGATTCGCCACTAAGGTCGATGCTGTTCATCTCATCTGATAGTCATGGCCACTTTACTATACAATACCTAATTTTAGTTGTCTTGGTTCAAAAGTTACTGGCCGCATTCACACTTTCCTAGGAAGCCTGTATACATATATTCCCTATTAATTTTTTTATTAAGATTCTCACGTAGACACATCTTGACACTTCGATTGCTTGTAACATTTACAATAAATTATGGCAAAGCTGCAAATGCGTAAACTATTTTACTTGATGGATTGTATTTTTCCTGCGATTTTAACATTGGATATTTCTTTCATAGAACCATCACTCATTTTCCAGTATTTATGATCTCAAAGGGGAAAAACTTAAAGAGACAAGAGTGTGAAACGAATAGAAATTAAATTTATTAAGGTAGGAACGGAAATGATCCATTATAATATTAATTATGGGAGATCAAGATTGCATAATATGACACCAGTAAATATCAAGAGATTAAATAACTTGGAAGTATTCAAAATAGCATTGAAATTAATAGATTAATTATCTAAATTAATATTAGATAAGTAATTGAAAGGTTCGAAAGAGAGAGATCTGGATTAGACAAGGATGTATTACGGTCTAGAGCCGGTTATTCCAAAGCATTTGAGATCAAAGGATTTGATCTAAAGGATTTGATCATGGGGAAACATGGAATGTACTGGTTGAGGGGGAGAAGACATGTCAACAATGGAATAATTAATACTTACACTCTTATTCATCCATAAAATATTCAACTGATTAATGGAATAATTAATGAGTGTGAAGAGCTAATTATTGAAAAAAAATTTCAACAAGCCATAGATCCAAAAATAACATTTATTAATGACTTAAATGTTTAACTTAATTAATAAAAGCATTCCCAAAACGTAACTTATTTCAAAATACAAAAATTAGAATACATCAGTACACCTCTTACGAAAAGCCATAGAGAATCTCGTAGAGGTCAGTTCAAGAATGTTCTTTTGTATAATTTCCTTTTAGAAAAACAATTAAACAAACTGTTGCCAAAAATAAACTAAAAAAATATATAATAATAAAGGAAGGTGAAAAGAACTTATTAAAGGACTTATGAAGGTGAAAAGAATTATGAAAGGAACAAATAAAGTTGAACCAACTTGGCATTTCGCCAATTTAAGAAATTGGGCATATTTTTACTATTGTGGGAACAATAGTAATTGTGTTACACAAGTGAACAAAGGTGTAAGCTTCTAACGTCATGAATTGTTTACTAACATATAAAGGTATCAGATAATATGTGTTAAATTTGACGTATTCAATAGTAGTTAAGATTATCTTATTAACACACACGTGTTACAATAGGCCTTACTGCTGTTCACAAGTATATGTTGATACAGAAGGAAAGTGTGCCTAATGTAAACATGCAGAAAATATAAACTTATTATAATTATTATTAAATTTGTGTATCATTGGAATTAAAATAATAACAAAGTGCATTGATAAAGTGTAAAAGAAACCCAGAAGCGTTTGTTAACATTTTCAGCAAAACACCCTAATATATATATATATATACAGCATACCAAATTCACAATCTGAAATTGACAGTGGTAATCAAGCATTTTAAGAATTTAGTATAAGAAAAATGAACAGAAAAAAAATCAATTGCATCCTATTGTTTAATTCAGGAAATTGGCACCTAAACAGTTCCAAATACATAAATTACATGAATTCTAATTCCTTTGCTGCCATATTAATTTGGAGCAGTAATGTGCAACTCGAGGTCAGAGTGACGCATGGAGGACCATGCATAAATTAACATACGCAGCAGTTGGGCAAATTGATTTATTGCTTGTAGATTTCTCCCTACTGAAATTGAACCAATAGGTATATCGGAGTCAGAGTGCAAATTACGGAATCGAGTTTATACTATATCGAAACAACTGATGACGAGACGAATATAAGATATCTAAACATCGTTCCTTTAAGGTCAAAAATTCTATTAACATATTTAAATTACTCTCATAACTAAGTTTACATTCACCCCCAAAAGGTATTTTGTATACTTCATGCTAAACTTATATACAGGTTATATAACTTTAGGTAATAAATATGAAAATATATTTGTAAGCAACAGCTGCTACTTACGAAACAATCGAAATGACAAACCACACCACTTAACATATATTAGGCTGAAAGGTTTTTACGGTATTAGGCCCGTCTTCGTCAGAGCGTAGACAAAGATGGTGAGACATGATGATTTTTGTCGCAATAACCCATGGATAAAAATACTTATTATTTTTTGTTCCAACACCTTTTTTTCCGTAGAAAACATAATAAAGAATCAAGTACAATGTTAACCTGCAAAGTTTCTTTCTGTGCGCCCACAACATAAATAATTTTAATCAGGACTCAACAAATCTCGTCGCGAAGTCGCCAATAGTGACTAGATTTTTACATTTGGCGAGGAAAAAATCTCCTTTTTCCACTAAGTTGGTAGGTTTTCTTTGTGCTGCGAGAGAATTTCGTTCTTATCTGGCGAGTGCGATTCACTGCTATTTGTCGATCCCTGTATACAGGGTGTCTCAACACCAGGGTTGCAAACATCTAGGAGTGGTAGGGTACACCTAGACGAACAATATTTGTCATAGAACCTAGGGTCGCAAACCACTCACAGCGTCAGTTCTAAAACCGTCCAGCATGCACAAATAGTGACAACCAGTGCATGAGAAGCGCAAAATGCGATGTCCTAATCATCTATGCACTTGAGCAGCTGACCTGAGTTTTATCTGGCGCTTTTCACGCACTGGTTGTAAATATTTGTGCATGCTGGACGGTTTTAGAACTAGCGCTGTGAGTGGTTTGCGACCCTAGGTTCTATGACAAATATTGTTCGTCTAGGTGCACCCTACCCCTCCTAGATGTTTATAACCCTGGTGCTGAGACGCCCTGTATAATTATTCATGCGAAATTTTTATGGCTTTTTATAATTAAGGCCAAAAGTTTGTCGCATCCCAACTTATAACTTTAAACTTTCAAGTAGATGAGCATAAAAACTTCAATCACATAGAATTAACCTCTAAGACCAGAGCATTGGTCGACATGATGCAATTTCCGCAAAAGTAAATTCTCATCCCTCGATTTTCTAAGCTTTACAGTGCCGTCTGGTGACACTAAAAAAAGCTCAAAAGGTGAACAAATGATAGCCTTCGGCCTGAGTTTACAGTTTATATTTGTTTAGGAGAAAAAGCATTGTAATCCAAGGTACACACATGTCACACAACAATATTAATCAACGTTTATTGGCGTAGTGATACCAACGCCGATGGTATGGCGTGATTAGATGGTGAAACGTTCGAAAGAAAATAAATATTTCTGCCTTCGGTGGGACCTGAACCCACGACCTTCCACTTGCCGGGCGGAGGCTCTACCCACTGAGCTACGAAGGACAATATATAATCTCTTTACGAACGTATATAAAGACTATTTACTGATGACTGACTCGTGGGTTCAGGTCCCACCGAAGGCAGAAATATTTATTTTCTTTCGAACGTTTCACCATCTAATCACGCCATACCATCGGCGTTGGTATCACTACGCCAATAAACGTTGATTGACATTGTTGTTTGATTTAATCTGCGTAGTGTTCGATTTATATAAAGTACACATATGTGTACCCCTAGGATAAAGAGGTTATAGAAAAAATAACAAAATAAATTTACGAGTAACGCAATTTCAACTAGTAAGAAATTTTTCCATTGGAAATTAGACAGGACATGTGTTCATGCAACTGGAAATGAAGTAAAATTCATGGCCTACGAACTTGATGGTGAAATTGTAAAAAGAGGAAAGGAGAATTTTATATAGCGTAGGGACATGGTGAAAAAAAAGTTCCGCTCTTGTGCAGACATTTGCTCCATTCCCCCATTAATTCGGCTACAGTTCGCAAAAGAATGGTGATTCGGAGATCACAATAAGCAGTCCATCCCGTTACAGATAAGCCATCACACCGATTTTGGACTTAAAAATAAAAAATATGAACAAACAATTAATATTTAGTAAGAATTTTTATCATTGCCATAGTTTAACACAAAGGCATATCTCAATTTCAACAAATTAAGATAGTTAGAACTTGCATATTCCAACAGTCTGCTAAAAGACCTATTTTTTCCCTTCCCCATTAATTTCAACCAAAATCCCTGTGTGGAAGAATTTTTTTGGGATTGATTGGGAATTTAAGCAAAAACTGAGTCCATAACCTGATTTTGCACAAAACATACTTTAAAAATGTCCACTAACTCAATTTTTTGTTGCTCAAACATGCCAGTTATAATTTTAACACTCTCAACTGCTTTTTTGGTACAAATAAGTTTATTATTGAATTAAGGGCCCCTTAAGCGTGTTTACAGAAGCAACTTAAGGTGCTTAAACAAAGTACTGATATTTTTCTATTGCGGGAATTTCAGTAATTTATTGAATTTAATATAACCAATATTTAAATATATTTCTTCTTTCCCACATCCAACGAAAGGTTATTTTAAACTTTGCTATAATATATATTATGTCAATAATATATCTGTAATATTGCTATTATCATATAGCTATAATATTTAATACTACTGATAATGGAAATTAACAGTATGGTTATGAAGGGCTTAAAGTTCATAAAAGTTTAGCTTTCGTAAAAAATATTTTAAGGTTTAAAAAAATGAAAATACTAATTAGTTTTAAATGAAAGTTCACAACGTTCAAATTAGTTGCAGTCTGCTCCAATTCTTTCTCTTTTGTCCTTTGTTTTGACTAACCAAACAACAATTTTTTTCTTCTTTTTTAATACTCTGGTTTGTGGGTATGGGGTTTGGAACTGGAACCCTCAGAATCGTGATATGCTTACAACGACAACCTTTCTGGCATTTGAAATTGACAAGTTGGATCTTTCTGACATTTGAAACTAACAACTTGGATCTTTCTTGCATGTGGAGATTTTAAGATTTTTACTTTGATGGTGTGGTTCTGTTCTCATGATATATTCTAAAATACAGAAATATACAGAAAAGATAAAGACCACAACCAAACACATTACAATAAAAACCTTATATTATCAATTTAGTACATATATGTATATACAAAGAGAGCGTTTACTTTAAACAACCGGCATGTATTTATTTTTTTTTTCCATGAAGTTAATTTTCCTTCAATTTCAAAGGGGGAAAAGTAAAAAAATTAAGACAAATCCTAAATGAATGGCAAGTATTTTCCCCAAATATATAACAAATTTAAGTATAACAACGGCTAAACCCCAACCAGTAGTAAAAACAGAGAGAAAGAGAGGGGGGATCTTTTTTTTATTATAGGGAAAAGTTTTAGGGGCATTTTTATTAGCTTTTCTTTGGAGGGCATCAGAATATTATGTATACTTTAATTTAATCCATCTGTTGGCACATTGATATTGAAGGGAGAGAATTTTTAGGGAGAGAAAAATGGTATTATTATACAAAATGAAGTCTTTTTGGGGCGGCAAAACACTTGTTCGCCCCCGAACGATATAATACGTATTACCAGCCCTGCTTACTTCAGTAATCCAGTAGTGACTACCCCAATCTTCGAGTCCGCTTAACTGGGTACAATTTCTAATATGTTTGATTGAATGGAAGTGTATCGTGGTTCTAAAGCACGTTAAGCTATCGATTCCATCGCAGAAAACCCTTAGCAGAGTTTGGAGACGTAAAATATGCAAACTTAATCAAATGCTTTAAAATTATGTAAATTCCTTTTACAGCTTGTTTTTTGTATCGTAGCATCTAATCACGTGATACTATTATGGCATACCTATTGAAATAATATACGTATAATTATTAAGTTGTTTATTAAATCCCAATATTGGGATAACCAACAATTGTCATTCTTAATTGTCATATTGCACAAAATAATGAATGATGTGCATGAAGTATTCTATAATGTTCTAACTAATTATAGCAAAAATTGTATTTTAAATGATGTTTCATATAATACAAAAGGTGTATGAAATATTTATGCGTGATAAATAAATAAATGAAACGTTTTTCGAAACAAGCTAATTTTTACAGTCGAAAAAATTGCCAACTGTGGTAACTTTGCGTAAAGCTACATAATAGGCCTCACGTCACAATTCCATTTTTTTTTCAGAAAAAGCGCATTGTGCTTAAAAAATGGGAATTACTTCGAAGCCCAGTGAGGTTTTCGCTTTTTAATATAATAGAAAGGGCTTAGTGATTTGTTCTGCAAATGGTTCTCACCAACAAAAGGGTAGTCAAATTTTGTTCTGATTGGCTTAATAACTCAAAAATATATTTTCTTAAAATTTAATTTAATTAAATTAAGTATTTCTTAGCATTTTCGCATTAACATTTTTCGCTTAGAAGTTTGCAAGAAATCGCGCTGTGCACAGTGTATGCGGCCTTGAGGAGACAACGTGTATACAAATATGTAAAAAAGAAACTGTTGAATTGATATAAACAGCTTGAAATACTTAGTGAACTGTCTTATAGAAAGTCCAGTTAATTAGCGAATTCGATAAACACATTAGAATGAGGAGATTTACAAAAAGTCCAACTGAATTGAAAAATCCAAGAAATCACCGAAAAATGTGCTTTTTCTTTAAATAGCAATGGGTAGTATATATTTTAAGCACAAATCAATAATAAACAAATGACTTTCTCAACTGAATGTCGAAATAATATCGAAGAACGAGAAAACATCCTCAGGCAAGATGAATGAGCGAAAATTATATAATGTGGAGGCCAATTGGAAGTATTTTATCAGGCAACATAGCGTTTTCAAAATTATTGGGGAATGAAGGAACCCAAGCACACACACATACACACACATATGTGCATTTATACGTTACAATACATCTAAAATTTCAATTAATTTTAAATTATTTGGGGGTCTCTAACCCATATAACTCTACGATTATGCTTTCATCTAACAATGAATAGAAAACAGCCGTATATTAAATTTATAGTTCGCAAATATACCAGCGTACATAATTATTCGCTAGCATGTACTTACTCAGATGTAATAATAATGAATAACAGAATAGTAAAAATACAGTCAGATATTAACTTGCCATGTAATAAATTTCACTGAACTTTATGAACTCTTTTAAGGCGTCTATTTCTAGATAGTAATGGATTGTAAATTCTCATCTCACAGATGTAGGAGTTAAGGAGAATTTAATGACCCAGGATTATTGCTTGCTCCCTGAATATGGCATCATTAGTCTTTTTACGAGATACGAAAGCGCTATTCCCAAAGAGTTTTTTACAAAAAGCGAAAATCCTTTTGTCGTGAGTAAAAATCGCATTTTGTCCAAGAAAACAACGAATTTAGAGTACATAAAGAGAGAAAATTCGAACATTAAAAACAATGTACATATACATGTGAATGAATGTAATTGTAATGTTTTTTTGTATTAGCAACAGTCAAGCAAAGAATAGAATTATTTATGGAACAAATATATGGTTTTCCGAGAAGACCTTGGCTACGCATTTTGAATTGTAAACAATTTTCGGGTTCAGAATTGTGTGGTAAAATTATAAGTTTAAATACTCGAAAAGTTGACTTTTAGGTTTGTCTTTGCGAACTTTCTTCTGTGGCATTCTCAGTCAGTGATGGTCGCCGACTGATACTAACGTATTTCTCCGAGTTAAAACATTTTTGAAAATCGCCAAAAGGAACGTGTTATTCAACTAACGCTGGCACAGGCGGTGTCCGTGTGAGCACCAAAACCGGAAACAGTGAAAAAAGTTACAAAAATTAGAAACTATCAAATGTAGCCTTCGTTTTATAGGAAATTAATAGAATATCCAATGGATTTTAAAGAAGGGTTCAGGAAAATAACTGCATTGAAAGAACTCTAGCAAAATAATAGTTTGGGCTACATGTTTTCGAAAAATAAATGGAAATATATGATTTTATAACATTACCAACATATTACATTGTTAACCTTTCTACCCTACTGAAATTTTATAATTCTTGTTGGAGCTTTTTAAGCTGATGGTATAATTTCTTAAGAAATGTTATAAGCACAATATATAATATGATTTTCAACGAGAAATCTCTCTCACACCCTGATTGGAATAATTTTATGATTTTAATAATTTTCACAAAAATAACTTCATTATAATCACGCAAGGCTACTCAGATGATTCTCTGTGAGCCTTAAATATAATTATTTAAATAAGTCTAACTTTAAAATCAAAATAATAGGATCAAATTGTGTTTATTATATTGAATTGGAAAAATTAATTCATCTGATTGTAATATTTTTCATATTTTTCCTAGTTATCTCTAAGCTTTTGTTTAATAAATCATATCTTTCTTCATTTTTGTCTCCGAAACATATGCTTTCCCATTCCCATACTATTACTGTTATAGTTTTGGACAAATGATTTGAAGAAAACTAAGAAAATGTCGTAAAGATAAACTCAACACTTACTTAATGCTTTATACTTCATTTCTGGTTTATTGCTTGTTTTAGTTGCTGTGGTCATCGCCTTTTTCGTCTGCTGGGCACCATTCCATGCACAAAGGCTCTTGTTCCTATATGTGACCTTGTATGGAAAATGGACAGATACACTTCGAAGAATTAACCAAGATCTATTTACATTAGCTGGTGAGAAAATTGAATTTTTTAATGAACATTACACAGTATAACTTTGATTTAACGATACCCGATTTAACGATTTCCTCGACTTATCTGTTGTTTTTATTGATCCTGACTGAGAAACATTGAGCTCACAAGGGGAATCCACGGTGAGTGCGCCGCCGATTTGGATGAAATTTTTTTTGATGAAAGTAGAGCCAAAATAAGGAAATACGTGTCTCGGCATTCGTGCCAATGTGGCTTATTTTCGGAGATATGAATTTTTAAAGATTTTGCATATTATATATGAGCTTAAAATACGACATCGCCTCCAAGCCAATCGGTAGCTTTGTTGGTAAGCTAATAGCTCTGCTATCCGTGTTTTTGCATTCGATGCCAGTGGAAATCGATCACTTTTTTTTAATGCATCCTTTTTATATATTTATGTATTTTTATTAGTAAAAATACTTTGCTTACAATCGGATTTTGCTCATAAACTGACTTTAATAAAATTCATATTTACATATTTAATTCTGTGATACTATTTTTCGCAGTTATAATTTTTACACGAATTTTAATTTTTAATTGAAGAGTTGTAAAGGTACAAAAAGTTTAGGAGTTAGCTGTAAGTTTTTATGTGAATATAACTTTTATAAAATTTGCGTACTCATTGTCAACCTGTGAAGGGATGAAATTACACCAATAACGCAGTTTTGTTTTATTTAAGGATTGAAAGATTTTTTCTGAAAACTTTTAACAATTCCATTAAATAAAAAAGAAAACTGCGTTAATTCGTCTTATTTTGTCATTATTAGCCTTTGCAGTCATCCACTATTAGTATCTATTATGCCTAATATTTTTTTAAATATATTTATCTATTGAAAAATGTATTTTTAGTATGTAATATTTTATTTTATAACATATAAACATTTTATGTGCATTTTATTTATATAGAAACATTTTATTTTATAAAATGCAATCAATTTTATTTTAAAACTGACTGACGTGAACATATTTTTTGTGTATCACTATCGGAGGTGTCGGAATTGTATACTGGTACACAGTTTTGGATGATAATTATCATAAAAACAATAAAAACATAAAAAAATTCTACAACGTGAGCATTTTATAAATGAATTGTTCGAACAACTGATTTTCTTTGTCTAATATCATCTGGAAAACAAATACCATCTACATTTTCAAAAACGCTTCTTTCGTTTGTTAACTTTGCAACAAACCAAGAGTACTGTAATGTATTCTTAAAATTCGGCGCCGAAAGTTGATTGTGAATAAGTGAATGGATCTTCAAAGCATCTATCTGCTCGCGTGTTTAAATGACTATTTTTTTGTAAGCTTTCAACACAATTTTGTAACCTTTTAATGAAATTTTTTACTTGACGGAAGAAGTACACATCACGAGGTTGACAGTATGGGGTACAATGAGGTGGAATTACTTCAACAGTAGAAGAAGAGGTGCCGTCGTCATTTGTAAAAACATTATTAAAGTGTGCTGGATCTACTTAACTACATAACAGGCTGGATGGCTACACCAAAACTTTTTCTACTTTTCAACTTTTTAATAATCAACAATTAAAATTCGAGTAGAAATTATCACTGCCAATAAGCATACAATTAACATAACTACATAAATATGAATTTTATTAAAGTAAGTTTATGAACAAAATCTGATTGTAAGCGAAGTATTTTTACTAATAAAAGTACGTAATATGTAAAAAGGATACATGAAAATAAGTGATCGATTTCCGCGGGCATCGAACACAAAAATATGAAGCGCAGGGCTGTTATAGTCCGTTCGCGCAGAGTTGACGCCCGATCCCGTTACCAGACGGGTTGTTCCATTGCAGTTTAGGGAAGGGCGTCTTGGAGGAACTGGTTTTTCGCGCGGGAAAAACCAGTTACGGGATCAGACGTCAAGTCTGCGCCAACGGACTATAACTTACCAACTAAGCTACCGATTGGCTTGCGGAGGATGTCGTATTTTAAGCTCATATATCGGATGCAAAATCTTTAAAAATCCATGTCTCTGGAAATTAGCCGCATTGGCACGAATGCCGAGACACGTATTTCCTTATTTTGGCTATACTTTCATCAAAATCGACGGAGCACTCACTGTGGGGTTCCCCTTGTCAATGTGTTATATTTTCCTCGATTTAACGATAACTTTTCGTTTTTAGCCTTTAGCTGTAAGTAGAATTTCAGTTAGAAAATCAACTGTCGTCAGAAAATCAACTTCAATTGAGTTTACTCAATTGTAGCTAATGATGGTTTACAGTGTGTAAAAAAGTATTTACTGCGTTTTGACGTCAACAATGATGCTTTCGATGCATTTGAAAAAATCGAAAAGGCAATGTTAAATGCCAACTCCCAAGAAAAATCAAAACAAACATCAAGGATTTCTTTTCAAAGTAGTAATTAAGTGCGCAATTGTATTTTATATTCATTAAAATTAGCACGTATTCCTTCAAATGCTGGCAAGCATTTTTATGATTTTTGTTTTCGATATTTTCTTATTTCAATTCCGATCAATATCGCACCCGGAATTTTTTCTGGGGGAGAGCCGAAAATGTAAAAAATATTGATTTTTTAATGTAATAATTACTACTTTTAATGTATTTTACACACAAATTTTCAGCCCAAGGAAAGGCCCTGAACTCATTCCCCGTGGGTGCGTCATTGGTTCCGATAAATGTGTTCCCTCGATTTAACGATTATTTTCACTAGTTCCGTGAAATTCCTTAAATCGAGGGTAGACTGTGTTTCGAAATTGGAAGTGGTTGCGATATATCCGATATTAATCACCGTTGTTATTAATCAATATACGGTTGCTTTGATTCCGTTGGTAAGTGAAATTAATTAAATGTAATATGGCGAGCAATAAGCTGTGTATTTAAAATTTCACGATTTTCTCCTTCTTGGCAAGGAGATATGAATTATTGAAGGATTAGTTGTATTGGAAAGAAAGCGGCAAGAACGGTGGTCCAACAAGACGACCGCAACTCCCAGCCTAGACGAATTTTACGATCAAGAGGCGTCAGTGAAAACCGAATATAACAAAGGCAAAATAATAAAATTGACAGTCGGTTTATAGGGGTTATAACTCCTCGTGGTTTTCGCTGTTTTAAATCCCGAGAAGAAGGAAGCTGTTAGGGACGTACTCAAGTAGGGTCGTGCTTGTTTGTGGTCTAGCATGGGATAGGTCGTAAGGAGGAGCCATAGTTGAGGGCGGTAATTGTGATTTGTCTGGAAATATTGGTTGAGAAGTGATTGGTACGTTCTAGGTGATGGACAGATCGAGAAACGATTGAGAGATGACGTAGGAAGAGAGGGAAGGAAAAGACTAAGTTGAGATCCCGAGTCCAAGTGGCTCGAAATTAGAAGTATAGTAAACCTCGACAGCGAGGTGTTAACAGAGTTGATAGCGAAGTCAGCAAATTTGTGGAGCAAGGGGCCGATCGAGTCCTAGCGTAGATAGTTATCGACTGGCATTTACGGAGCAAGGAGACGATCGAATCTGAGCATAAATTGTTTACGACGGGCATTTACGGAGCAAGGAGACGAATGAGGTACGGAGCGTTGATTGTTTACGACTGGTATTTACGGAGCAAGTAGACGAAGGAGGTACGAAGTGGAGATTGTTTACGACTGGCGTTTCCGAAGCAAGGAGCCGAGTGAGGCTGAGCGTAGATTGTTTTACGACTGGCATTTACGGTGCAAGGAACATCAGTGGCTCCATGCTTATAAAAATCGCAAACACTAAATAACTCTTCAAAGGTCTATGAAATGATCCACTCTGCATGTGTTTCAGCGCATAATAACAAATATCAGTCACATAGGCATTTCGGCTTCCGGATCAGGACCGTTCCTGGCGTGGGTGCAAAAGGTGCTCCGCAGCAAGGCGGCGAAACTCAGTGGCGGCTGCAGATTAATTATTGTCTTTCAAGTCTTTTGATCAAAAGACAATATCAAGGATCGCTCTTCGTAAGATATTATTACCCTTCACAGGGATAACACAATTGCCAAATATTGGTCAACACACAAAGCCACCGGGGCGAGATTTTTGTGAGTTTTTCGTGGGGGATTTTTTATTACAAATAAATTTGACACCCACGTATTAGTAGCTCAAACTAGAGATATTTTTGTTTATGAGAAAAAGAGACGCCGTCCTCATCCCAGATTCGAACCAGGGTCCCCGCGTTGAGCCCGCGGTGTCTTGACCTACTAGACGAATGAGAACAAGAACAGACGCTCTTTTCTCCGTATATTAGGATGTAAGATATTATTACCCTTCACAGGGATAACACAATTGCCAAATAATGGTCAACACATAAAAAGCTTTTTTTCTCCTGAAACAAAAATAGCTCTAATTTGAAATAATAATATGTGGGTGTCAAATTTATTTGTAATAAAAAATCCCCCACGAAAAACTCACAAAAACTCGCCCCGGTGGCTTTGTGTGTTGACCATTATTTGGCAATTGTGTTATCCCTGTGAAGAGTAATAATATCTTACATCCTAATATATGGAGAAAAATGCATTTGTTCTTGTCCTCGTTCGTCTAGTATAGGGGTGGGCAAATGCGGCTCTTCATTGTGTTAAGTGCGGCTCCCATCAAAAATTAAAAATTGTTTTCCCCAGAAGGTTTTTTTACGAATCTTGTTAAATTGACTAAGAAAGTGAATCGGTTAATGAAGAATAGAAGTTGTACGTAATCGCTTCAAAAGTAGACCTTCGGTTGCATCGATAGGTCCATCTAGGAGTTATTATTAAATTTTGAAATAATTATTTTGTATTTTCTTTCTCTTAATTATATTTTCTTATATGTATAATTTACATAGCACTTAAGACTTTGGTACAATATGTAACCATATTAATTAAATTTGTGTATTTAATACTATGTAACTATGGCATGGCTCTTTATAACATACGATAAATAGGAATGCAGCTCTCATTCACCTCATGTGTGCTCACCTCTGGTCTGTAGGTCAAGATACCGAAGAGCTCAACGCGGGGGCCCTGGTTCGAATCGAGGATGAGAACGGCGTCTCTTTTTCTCCTAAACAAAAATAGCCCTAGATTAAGCTAATGATACGTGGGTGTAAAATTTATTAATAATAAAACTCGCCCCAATAACTTTGTGTGTTGACCATTATTTGACAGTTATGTTATCCCTGTGAAGGGTAATAATATCTTACATCCTAATATATGGAAAAAAAAAGGCTGTTGTTCTTGTCCTTGTGTGTCTAGTAGGTCAAGACACTGCAGGCTCAACGCGGGACCCTGATTCGAATCCAGGATGAGAACGGCGTCTCTTTTGCTCCTAATACAAAAATAGCTCTTGATTGAGCTAATAATACGTGGGTGTCAAATTTATTAATAAGGATGGCGGTATTATTTTATGTAAATAGAAATTAAAAATATTTATTTTACGTGACCATTTAAAACTATGTATTAGCTGTGTGCAAATGTTCCACCTGTTTTTGGAGATGTAAAATATAGGAGCGGATTTGATGTCGTACATGACGCTATGGTGACTGGAGTTTTCGACCAATGAAACGTGTAGACAGATATCATATAAAGGCAAGGTGGTTGTAAAAGTAATTTATTCGTAAAAAAACTTCCAAGCGTTTTAAAATGGCAAGTGATAAGGAGCATATCAGACATGGTTTGTTGTACGAGTTCGATAGGTTCAGTACTGAAGCCCTAGCTGGCATGCCGAAATACGCGTCGAGGAGGATGCGGTTGACGATAGCACATGTCGTTGCTGGTTTCGGAGACGGAGACAGAAGCTGTGATTAACCATTTTCCGGACGTCCATTGATGATTTCTGAGCAGATTTTAGACCAGGCCATATCAAATGCTTATGTCCAGCTATTGAAGAATTAGAAGAAACGCTATCCGTACGCAGAACAAGAGTGGAAAAACGAATGCAGGCACTTGGGTTCATCGCAAAGCTGAATCAGTGGATTCCACATCAGCTATCTGAAAAGTAACGACAAAAAAGAACCAGTACCTGTGTTTCTTTGCTTTTTCGTTCCAGAAATGAACCATTTTTAGAACGAATTGTAACGGGTGATAAGAAATTGGTACTGTACCGCAATATAAAGTGTCGAAGGACTGTGTGTCATGTAGCAGAGACTACTCTATTCACCTCAAAAGCAGGATTGCATTTCGAAAAGATTTTGCTAAGCGTATAGTGGATAACTATAAATAAAATTTACAGAATTTTTATGATTAATAAAATTAATTTTTACCGTGAATTTAAAAATTAATGCAAGTAGATATTCTTATATAACAATAAAATCTTAAAGTTTGAATTTAAACGATTTCTAAATAAATTTTTAAATGATATGATATGAAATAAAGATTCGATGCATTATTTGCAGTCTATTTCACAAGCAGGAGCAGTTTTATGCAGCACGACAATGGTTATCCTTATATCACAAAGCGAAACCAAACAGTTTCTTTTTATATTTATGTAAATAAAATTTAAATGCGTGAAAAATGAATAAGAATGCACATATTTACTAATTGTAATAGCTTAAAATATTTTTAATATTATTCGCTATTCTCTATTTAATGATGCGTTGTATACCGAGTCACCATGAAAATGAAAATTACTTGTTTATGTCTATATTCACATTTTTTAAGTTCCACCATGTTTATCTATTAACGAACTCTTATTTTTTTTACATTGTTTATTTAGGATGCTTTTATTATTTCAACTCCACCATCAATCCAATTCTGTACAGTGTGATGTCAAACCGCTTTCGAGTGGCATTCCGGGAAAAATTATGTGCAGGTCCGCCATCTCTCTGGTGCATCTGTTGCTGCTGTTTCTGCTGTAGAAAGGACTATGAAAAGCGGAGTCAACGGACTGCGGTTTTTTATCGAAATTCCAATTCACATAGTTCCGTTCGATCCTACGTCAGTTATCCCCCTAACAAAGTCAACAACAATAACTTAGACAATGGATCAACAGCAAACGGTGGTCAGACTCTAACTAGAGCCCGTAGCTTAGGAGTGGAATATAATGACAAATTAGGAGTTACTTTATCATGGGCTAAAAGTCTTGATGAATCAGACGATAAGCCAATTATCATGGTATCATCTAGCCCAGTTGGAAAAAGACGATATGGGAACTGCCTAACTGTGTCACCACCAATTCGTCGCACTTTCAGACAAGAATCGACAGCCAGTAGCTCCAGGTCCTCTAAATCCAGCGAAAGAAAATTCAATGATTCTGTTTCTTCAGGTAAAGAGGAAGAGGAAAATTTTAAGAATGAAATAATGGAAGAACTCAACGATGCATTACGACCAGATCTAGACAGAT
The DNA here is from genome assembly GCA_006491805.2 of Dysdera silvatica. Classification (NCBI taxonomy): domain Eukaryota; kingdom Metazoa; phylum Arthropoda; class Arachnida; order Araneae; family Dysderidae; genus Dysdera; species Dysdera silvatica. The sequence continues at coordinate 278,051,240 of QLNU02015360.1, forward strand.
TAGAAGAATCTGAAAAAAATGGCTGCGTCAACTGTACGAATTGTACGTTATTGTTTCCTGCGAAGTCGCTGAAAATCCACGATCCAGAAACATCTTCGATAGAGATGACTCAATCGGAAGAAATCTGTGAATCCATTGTCTAACAAGACTGAGCACTGCTAAGGTATCTTAATTAAAATGAAAAGGTGAAAAATATTACCATGTTTTTCCTTAAAGAAATTGATTCCAAGCTGTAAAGGTTATCATCAAAAATATATGTTACAGAAGAAATGCGATAACATGCCAAACTTAACAATTTTCCTATGTCTTTGTATCATTACACAAATATGCCACCGTTTAGGTTTTTTTTCTAATGGATGATAAAGTATTCTTTCAAATTTTTCAAGAAGCTATGGTGGCCTCTTGTATACATGCTCAAATCTCATTTATATTGAACTTTGTGATAAACGTAGTCATTTTTTTGGAATTATATAACGAGTAGTACTCGTTTTGAGTTATAAAGGTAGGTGATGTATGAAAAATTAAACTTCGAGATCAAACGCTAGGCATGTAAATTTTTAAAAAAGTGTAAAAACTTTAAAACATGTCCTTCTTATAATGTTTCTGGTATTTATGTGGGTTTCTCATTGATGCATTTTTTACATTTACTGAAGGTTTTCATGAAGTTTAACGTCCTTCCATCATCCTGTCTTTTTCCGTTTCCTAGAACTTAAATTCAAAAAGAGCATAATTGACAGAAACGATATAATAAGTCCTTCAGCCAAGGATACATTTGATTTGAAATGGATATATGCTTAGAATTGCTAGAAAAATATATTTAATATTTTATGCAAATCTCTGAACTGACTAAACGTGAAAATCTATAATCTCTGCTTTCTATAATTTCGTTCTGCTTTAAAATTTATCTAAAAAACATAGTTTAAATTTCGTAAAAAATATGTGACGTGAAACTTCTCAAATTTAATTATTTTGCATGTTCTACTTTCGTAATTTATTTATTAGATTGAAACTTTAAGAAATTATATTCATTTTCTGTGGATTACAATTGACTTTCTAGTAAGCAAGGGAGAAGGATTTCATTGAATTACACTATATTAATTGAATGCATTTACATAAATGTTGTATTTATGAAGCAGTATTATATAAAATACATTACGTCCATGATCATACCCTTAGACTCCGATGAAATGTATACTTCTAGGAACATGTCTGGAGTAGCAAACCTACATGGTACTATGTGCATTTCTAAACAAAATAAACGGCTAGAAATAATAGGAAGTGATTATACTTAGCAATCTTTTTGCTACGCATAACGGCTAGGATAAAGTTAAAGGTGAAAGGAAATAACTGGGACACAGGATCCAGACATACAAATGTGTCCCAGTTGTGATTAGCGTCCTCACTTAGAACTTATTTCTCACTTCATTCCAAACTCGACACCACCCATATTTACCTCCGCCCGAGGGCAACTGCCTCATGCCTATCACCTCTTTATGCCTCTGACTTAAATATAGCAGGTAATTACTTAAAAGGGAACGTTCGTGAAGCAATTAAACCCATTTAAATATCATTTATCGTCAACAAGTCGAAGGTGTAGAAGAGAATGCCAAATACACACATTAAGTAGAAAAAAATGCTATATTATCCCATATGTTCCATGAGGTTGTTAGGTATACTACATAGGAATATATTCACTGTACTATTGATAACAGCAATATTTTTGTTTATATGTAATTAAACGAATAAAAAAAATACTTTGTTAACTAAATACACTTTTCCAAATTTTGTAACAGCCTATTATCAGTCCAAATAATAAATAAATTTTATTTTATCAGAAGCAAAAATGAGATGACCTGTTTATATACGTATATACATTATTATAGCTCTAGTTAACATCAAGATGCCCGAGTGATTCGGCGATTATGACCACAGCGTTCAGGACCATTAGGCTTAGTTTTACGCTCAGTAATCTTGGTTATGAGTAAATATATCGCAATTCGGAAATCATGTAAAATAGTCATTCCTAACCTAGATGACTCATAGCAATATCCTAGGACATGAAATGTACACAAAATACAAACTTTTAGCACAAATGCGCCCACAACAGAATATTTCTTATACTAAATACTGAGGGGAAATTCGTTTATTCACTCCAAAGGAGGAGCTAAATTCATGAGAATATGCAGGAAGTAATAATGCTCTGTTATTAGCAGCTTTCCTGAACATCATATAGGGGAATCTATCAGCCGCACTCTATGACAAAATCCATAACTGCATACCTTATGGGCAATGTCTTCTTGTGCACATTGTTTCATAAGCAAGTTGTTTCTTGAAATTTGAGTGTAGATAACTAAAATCCTTTATTCAAGAATAGATGTGACCGTTTTCATGCTTTTAAAATGGATTGCTATAATATAAATACTATAAAAGAAAGAGGGGTGTGAAGAAAAATGAACTAATCATTCAAATTTAAAATTAGCATATTTTGAGCCAATATCTTTTTCCATATGAAACCATAGAACCATAAAAACTGGATTTAAAATTTAGACAAATGTAACGCGTATTGCTAGTTTCATATTCTAATGGGAATAATATTATATACAGTAGAATTCTGATTATCCGAACTTCACTTAACTCGATTGGCCTGCTATACTTCTTTTTATTATTATCTTGTTTTGTTATTTCATTATAATGTTTTCAGCAAAAGCGCTCATATTTTTTTCTGGTGTACTCCGGCTTTAAGAAAGAAATCAAAACAAATGGTAAATATCGGACATTGGTAAAGACATGTACATACTTTTTTGTATATCGAATATATACGAAGATATCGGGCTGCTTATACACAAAAAAGCATTTAAAAACGTAATTTAATACATAAATATTCTTCGTGATGTTTTTTACTATAAATATAGTAATTTAGTAGTATGTAATTAAACACGTTTTGGATAAACGATGTAGTTTCTCTTTGCACCTTAATGCTGAAAATTTAATTTTCGGATTAGTCGAAATGTCTGTTATCCGAAATCTGATCCCCCCCTTTATTTCGGATAGTCGGGGTTCTACGTATTTTATCTGCTACTTTTTTAATTATAATTATATTCGAAAATAAGAAGAATAAGAAAAATGCAAAAGCGATTTTAAATCACTACACATTCTCTTCTACATCTAGAAATATTAGGAATAATAGCTAAGAAGATAGTTATATTGCCGCCTTAACGAAAATTCAAAGTATTGGTTGCTTTTTTAAATACTTTCATTTTATTTGTACAAAACCATTGCCTATATCTGTCGTTATATATATGCATATATATTTCCCAACAAATCGTGAACTATTTCTATTACTCCTATCTATGTGCAGTGAAATGCTAAAGCGCAATTTTTCGATGTTGTTAAAGCTTTTGTACTTGTAGATTAGCGCTACTACATGCCATTTGTGATAAATTTTCGCTCTTTGTAGTATAGTATGTATGACTAAATTAAAATAAAATTATTAAAGTTATAAATACTTAAATATTTAAATTATACCTTTTGTTAATATAGAAATGTTAATTACAACCTAATGTATAATTATATGACTTTTTGAAATTTCTGCGGGAAATTCATTAGCAACATTTGTTTCAAACTTTTAAGTCAAAGGTTCTAGGTTTGAGCTACTAGTAAAAGCTACAACTTAAGTATAAGACCATTTTGGAGCTTCAGAAGTTACTGTATTTACAAGTATAAATAAATTACTTTCAAATTACTACATATTTAGCCTAACTACATTGAAATTGTCTCTTGACTCTCTTCACTGGAGTTTGTTTCCTTCTTTGTTTGTTTGTTTCTTTTTTGTTTGTGTTTTCGTTCATTCTTTCATTCATTCATTCATTCACAGGATATAGTGTTAGATAAAGGCGACAACGGTGGATTGAGGGGAAAACCACTGTTGTCAAAGAAATTTGTTTACGGAAAAAGATATCTCTAACGGACATGGTGTGGTAAAATACAATTTTAAAAAATATGATATATCTTTACTATAAACAGGAACGATTTTAAAAGAAAAATCAATATAGATTCTAATTTTCTTGTTTGCTTACTTACGACGCAACGATAGCTAAGCTCATGCTACGCCAAGACCTATATTTTTTCAAGAAATTTGAATCTCAGATACCGAAGGAAACAAACCCCGAAATACCGATTGGTAAAAAAAAAGCAAGATATTTATAACAGCGGGTTTTCTTAACTATAGAAAATCGTTTTACTTTTGTATCAGCATAAAACTGCAGTTATTAAATGCATTAGGTTACAAAAAACTTACACTTACTAGAATAAAAATAAATGCAGATGATGAAGGTTAAATGTTAAATGAAAAATGTAAATATGGAGAAGAAAAGTAATGTACACAAACGGTAAATATGCGAGTTGTGATAGAATTAATATAAAATGTGTTAATGGGTTATGCAAAAATTCAATCACAATTCATATAAAAATAAATCATTGATCAAAACACCATATACAAATTCAGTTTTTATATACAAAAAAACATGAAGTAATAAAAGCATGTGTTCTTGGAATAGTCATCAGGAACCTCTTCCAAGACAAAGTGCTTGGCGCCTTTAATGGAGGCATGTCGCAAAACACGCTTATAGCATTTAACAAAGTGCATGAGACAAGATGCCTATATGCTGTATATATATATATATATACAGGATTTGGACAAAAATATGGAAACACCATGCAAATTTGTGTTTTAATTTAAAATTTTGCAATTGTCTAGCGTGCAGGTGGTGCTGTCTGTTTGTCCTAATCCAACTACCGGTATAAAGTCTTCTACATGTTGTAAACATCGTTTGTCGTCAAGACAGAATTCTGTGCAATTACGAATGAATTATGTCAGAGCTGACGGAATTCCAAAGCGACCAAATTGTTTGGGCTTGTATAATGGGAGTTTCTATAACCGAAGTAGTGGAAATTTTCGGTGTATCATGAGGTACAGTATTCAAGATGATAACTGCATACAGTAAGACTGGAAGAACCACATCTGATAAACACCAGCGTGAACGAAAATATGTATTTAATGACAGAGACAGACGAACAATGCTTAAGGTTGTCATGAAAAATCAGAAGTCTACAGCTGCAAAAGCGACTACTGAAGCCGAATACAGTGCTCACACACCCTATCAGCATCAAAACAGTACGAAAGGATACACAAGAAATAGACGAACTGCCATTCCAAAACCATTCATCAGTGATTAAAATCCCATTAAGTGGAGATAGTGGTACCATAGTCATAACATCTGGAATATGGAGCCATGGACAAATGCCATTTGATCAGATGAGTCGAGCGTTCCACTGTCTCTGACTTCTGTCCGAATTTAAGTCTGTAAAACGCCAGCCAAAGCTTACAATCCAAATTGTTTGCTACCAAAAGTAAAACATGGCCGCAGG